>OX457079.1:12039019-12462019 GCA_949752815.1 Conops quadrifasciatus | reverse complement strand
ATTGAATGATTGAATTAAATTCTCCGAATAAAAAAAAAAATTGAACTACTGTATGTATCCCATTATAATTATTACCTTCGACTATAATTATGATCCTCTACTAATATTATAACGTACGTATATTGACTATTTCTAGTTAAAGACCTAAAAAAAAAAAAAAAAAAAAAAAAAAAAAACTATTAATGTTTAGGTAAAAACCAAATATTATACATTTATACAACATAGAAATAAAGTATAAATATATGTATATAATTATATTTTACGATGTTATATAAACTGCAAGAATCTAACACAACAAAAAAAAACAACAAACGCCAACGCAAACAACAATTTTCCATTGGAAGGAGAAAAGGATTTCTACAACCTTAAAACAACAACACGATTGCTAAAAAAATTTTAACGAGATCGACAGATCAAGTGTAGTCATTAGTGAAAATTTAAGATGCCGAAAAACAAAACACCTCTTCGACGACCAACATCGCAGTCTGCGACCATACCACAGCGACACGCAGCACCGACGTCAACGCAGCAGTCACGCTTACCACAGCAACTATCTGTGGCCGCGCTGCTCCAACCCAAAGAAATGAAACCACAACAAGCAGCCACGCGTCGTCACCTACCATCGACAAACTCGCTGCCAGCGCAGTCATCGGCGTCAACGCAGCAGTCACGCCCACCACAGCAACTATCTGTGGCTGCGTCGCTCCAACGCGAAGAAACAAATCCGAAGCAAACAACCAGACGTCACCGCCTGCCAGCGAAAACTGCGAAGGCAACGCAAAAATCGCAGCTAGCGCAGACATCGACGTCAGCACAGCAGTCGCGTTCGCCACAGCAGTTACCGGCGGCAGTGCCGCTCCAACTCGAGGCGAGGAAGACAGCAGATAAGTCGACAGCACACACTCTGCCATCACCGCTACCAACGTCATCAGCTGCAAAAAAATTCCCCGTAACAAAACGTTTCCTGCCGATACATAAATGGAAGGAAGCTGGACAAACGATTGAACGGTTACCAACACGTACTAGGCCGCCGCCGAATTCGTCGCTAGAGTCCAAACAGCCTTCGGCAGCGACTCATGATGCAAGCTCAACGATAAATACCGAGGCAGAGGGCAGTGTCAACCGAATTGAAACAGTCGAAGTCAATAGCGACGACGACGACATTACCTCAGACGCACCGCTGCATATTTACACCGCTGGTTCAGGCGGGATACCAGTATACGTTGAGGACTATGAGAGAATCGCCCATGACCGGCTTCTAAATGACACAATTATCGATGTTTACCTTCAGAGTATGCTAAATGATCAATCCGAAGAAATGCAGGGCAAAGTACATCTATTTAGCACGCAATTTTACACGCAGCTGCTAAATGTTCGCAACACGGAAGACTATCTGCGGTTAAGAAAGTGGACGCGGGGCCAGATCATGGCGGAAAAAACCTATTTGATAATGCCCATCAATGAAGCCGGCCACTGGTTTTTAACCATAACCAGACTAAATAAGACAGCCACCAAGCGTAATGGTGAGATTCTGGTTTTCGACTCTTATTACGCCAACAAGAGGCCACAGGTGGCCCTGATAATAAGGGCATATTTAAATAGCGAAGACAAGGCCCAGCACTCTGGAAGGCAGGAGCGGGTTTTTACTGCCGAAACGCTGCCAGCCTTCATAATCCAAACGCCAAAACAACGAAATATGACAGACTGCGGGCCATTTGTTATACATTTCGCCAGACTGTTTCTGGAGAACCCTGACGGAGACTACCCACAAATAAATTCCCCCTCCTGGTTCCACCCAGCCGATGCCGAAAATGAGCGACAAAACATCGCAGAAACGTTTCGGCTCCTCATCGGGAAAGAGAAGGTCGCAAGCCTCCCAGCCTTATACTTACCGATGAGGATACCAGATGAGGACAAGGAACCACAAGGGCCAGCACCTTCAATACAACAACGCAGCGCTGTTGAGACCAGCCGACGAAGCAGCAGCAGCAGCAGTGGCAGCAGCCACAGTAGCAGCAGTAAAAGTAGCAGTGGCAGCAGCCACAGCAGCAGCAGTAGCAGAAGCAGCGGCGGTAGTAGCAGTAGTAGCAGTAGCAGCGGCAGCAGCAGTAGTAGCAGTGGCAGCAGCCACAGCAGCAACAGAAATAACATCAATAACAACCGCCATAACAACAACAGTAACAAAGAGAAGGGCAACGAACAAAAATGTTCACCTTCCATCGCTGTCAAGACCAGCCGACTCAGCAGAAGCAGCAGCAACAGCAGTGGCAGCAGCCACAGCAGCAACAGAAATAACATCAATAACAACCGCAATAACAACAACAGTAACAAAGAGATGGGCAACGAACAAAAATGTTCACCTTCCATCGCTGTCAAGACCAGCCGACTCAGCAGAAGCAGCAGCAGCAGCAGTGGCAGCAGCCACAGCAGCAACAGAAATAACATCAATAACAACCGCAATAACAACAACAGCAACAAAGAGAAGGGCAACGAACAAAAATGTTCACCTTCCATCGCTGTCAAGACCAGCCGACTCAGCAGAAGCAGCAGCAGCAGCAGCAGTGGCAGCAGCCACAGCAGCAACAGAAATAACATCAATAACAACCGCAATAACAACAACAGCAACAAAGAGAAGGGCAACGGACAAAAATGTTCACCTCACATGCAAACAACACAACAACAAATCGCTGTCAAGACCAGCCCACTCAGCAGAAGCAGCAGCAGCAGCAGCAATGGCAGCAGCCACCGCAGCAACAGTAATAACAACAGTAACAGCCGTAACAAAGAGAAGGGCAACGAACGAAAATGTTCACCTTCCAGGCAACCAACACAACAACACAGCGCAGTCGAGATCAGCCGACTCAGCAACAACAACAACGGCAGCAGCAACAAACGTAGCGGCAGCAACGGGAAAGAAAGTTTCTTTTCTACCGCCAGCCAACCAGGACAACAAACGCCAGCCAAACAAACAAACAAAGAAAAGAGTTCACCTACTCACCCGATGCTCCGCGTAGGGTCCGCAATCAGCTTAATGGCGACCCCACTCAGTAGCCCCAAAACATCGGAGCCGCACGGGGAATCTGAAAGAAAAGGGTCACCAATGATCCCTGCTAAACGCGTCAAACGGGAACACAGCGACGGCTTACAGAGAGTGCCAAGAGAGCTGCAACGCGAAATCGAAGGAATCCTCCGCCGAAAGATTGGAAGTAGAGTGGTGAGACTGGCACGCACAATTGGGGGCACACGGTACAACGTCCACATAACCAGGTCCGGAAAAGTTGTGACCACGATCAAACCCCACTCCACCCCGAAGTAGGGAGGAAATGTGAAGATAAATTTCTATTCTGGTCGAAATTTCCCAGCACATAAAAAAATAACATAACGCTTTGTATTTTTTGAATCACATTATGTATAAATACATATGTTACATATCGTATTATGTATATATAAATATATAAGAAACGGAATTTTTTCTTAGTGCATACCACGCAACAACACCTGACGGACGAAAGTGAGTGCGAGAGAGAGACTTACACAACGTACACAACATGCGCGACCCTCCTTTTTCCTTATGCTGAACAACAACAAACATGTTGTTCAACGACTATAAAAGAGAGCTCTCGTCAGTAACGAGGGAGTTCTCGAGGAGTAGTGACTTGAGTCGGACGTTCCTTCCCAGCCTAAACTTACAGAGCGTCGACATCGGCAGAGCCACGACGTCCACATCGGCAGAGCCTCAGCGCACACATCGGCAGAGCCACGACGTCCACATCGGCAGAGCCACAGCGCACACATCGGCAGAGCCACGACGTCCACGTCCGCAGAGCCACAGCGTAGCGGCAAGTATTATAAAGTTTGAGTTTCTAGGTGAAGAGATTTTCTTCGCGTCCCCGGACTGCGGAGTTTTCACTCCCCCGGTCAGCAACGAAGAAACCGGTCTGTGGAGTTTTCACTCCCCCGGTCAGCGACAAGGACGCCGGTCTGTGGAGTTTTCACTCCCCCGGTCAGAATCGAAGAAACCGGTCTGTGGAGTTTTCACTCCCCCGGTCAGCGACGAGGAAACCGGTCCGTGGAGTTTTCACTCCCCCGGTCAGCGACAAGGACGCCGGTCTGTGGAGTTTTCACTCCCCCGGTCAGAATCGAAGAAACCGGTCTGTGGAGTTTTCACTCCCCCGGTCAACAACGAAGAAAACCGGTCTGTGGAGTTTTCACTCCCCCGGTCAGCGACAAGGAAACCGGTCTGTGGAGTTTTCACTCCCCCGGCCAGCGACAAGGAAACCGGTCTGTGGAGTTTTCACTCCCCCGGTCAGCGACGAGGAAACCGGTCCGTGGAGTTTTCACTCCCCCGGTCAGCGACAAGGACGCCGGTCTGTGGAGTTTTCACTCCCCCGGTCAGAATCGAAGAAACCGGTCTGTGGAGTTTTCACTCCCCGGTCAGAATCGAAGAAAACCGGTCTGTGGAGTTTTCACTCCCCCGGTCAGCAACGAAGAAAACCGGTCTGTGGAGTTTTCACTTCCCCGGCCAGCGACAAGGAAGCCGGTCTGTGGAGTTTTCACTCCCCCGGTCAGCGACGAGGAAATCGGTCTGTGGAGTTTTCACTTCCCCGGTCAGCGACAAGGAAACCAGTCACAATCCCCCTGAATTATAATGTATTATAATTTCTGTGTATTATAATTGTATGTAAAAATAAATATAAAGATTGAACAAATAGAAAAATCCGTTAAAAGCAACTGCGTCCTAAAGAAATAAATTTTCTGGACGAATCCTGGACTCGACTGAGTCTTTACCAAGGAGTAAGGTTCGTTACAGAACTTAGATTTATTTATAACAATCACGAAAAACACTACCAAAATGCAATTGCTTTCATTGAAAAATTTTCGACAAATTCACCTATTAGGTGTGGTGAATTTAAGCGATATGCAGCTCGCCTCGACATTTTTTAGAAGTGCGAACTTAGAGTTATTTACTTAATTTTCTTATTGAATAATGCTTAAAAATCACGAAAAACACTACCAAAATGTATTGCTTTCCATGAAAAATTTTCGACAAATTCACCTATGAGGTGTGGTGAATTTAAGCGATATGCAGCTCGCCTCGACATTTTTTAGAAGTTCAAACTTAGAGTTATTTACTTAATTTTCTTATTGGATAATGCTTACAAATCACGAAAAACACTACCAAAATGCAATTGCTTTCCATGAAAAATTTTCGAAAAATTCAGCTATGAGGTGTGATGAATTTAAGCGATATGCAGCTCACCTCGACATTTTTTAGAAGTTCGAACTTAGAGTTATTTACCTAATTTTCTCATTGGATAATGCTCAGAAATCACGAAAAACACTATCAAAATGCAATTGCTTTCCATGAAAAATTTCCGACAAATTCACCTATGAGGTGTGGTGAATTTAAGCGATATGCAGCTCGCCTCGACATTTTTTAGAAGTTTGAACTTAGAGTTATTTACTTAATTTTCTTATTGGATAATGCTTAAAAATCACGAAAAACACTACCAAAATGCAATTGCTTTCCATGAAAAATTTGCGACAAATTTACCTATGACGTGTGGTGAATTTAAGCGATATGCAGCTCGCCTCGACATTTTTTAGAAGTTTGAACTTAGAGTTATTTACTTAATTTTCTTTTTAGATAATGCTAAGAAATCACGAAAAACACTACCAAAATGCAATTGCTTTCCATGAAAAATTTGCGACAAATTCACCTATGAGGTGTGATGAATTTAAGCGATATGCAGCTCGACTTGACATTTTTTATAAGTTCGAACTTAGAGTTATTTTCTTAATTTTCTTATTGGATAATGCTCACAAATCACGAAAAACACTACCAAAATGCAATTGCTTTCCATGAAAAATTTTCGACAAATTCACCTATGAGGTGTGATGAATTTAAGCTATATGCAGCTCGCCTCGACATTTTTTAGAAGTTCGAACTTAGAGTTATTTACTTAATTTTCTTTTTGGATAATGCTAACAAATCACATAAAACACTACCAAAATGCAATTGCTTTCCATGAAAAATTTGCGACAAATTCACCTATGAGGTGTGGTGAATTTAAGCAATATTCAGCTCTCGTCGACATTTTTTAGAAGTTTGAACTAAGAGTTATTTACTTAATTTTCTTATTGGATAATGCTTAAAAATCACGAAAAACACTACCAAAATGTAATTGCTTTCCATGAAAAATTTGCGACAAATTCACCTATGAGATTTGGTGAATTTAAGCGATATGCAGCTCGCCTCGACATTTTTTAGAAGTTCGAACTTAGAGTTATTTACTTAATTTTCTTTTTGGATAATGCTAACAAATCACAAAAAACACTACCAAAATGCAATTGCTTTCCATGAAAAATTTTCGACAAATTCACCTATGAGGTGTGATGAATTTAAGCTATATGCAGCTCGCCTCGACATTTTTTATAAGTTCGAACTTAGAGTTATTTTCTTAATTTTCTTATTGGATAATGCTTAAAAATCACGAAAAGCACTACAAAAATGTAATTGCTTTCCATGAAAAATTTTCGACAAATTCACCTATGAGATTTAGTGAATTTAAGCGATATGCAGCTCGCCTCGACATTTTTTAGAAGTTTGAACTAAGAGTTATTTACTTAATTTTCTTATTGGATAATGCTTAAAAATCACGAAAAACACTACCAAAATGCTATTGCTTTCCATGAAAAATTTGCGACAAATTCACCTATGAGGAGTGGTGAATTTAAGCGATATTCAGCTCGCCTCGACATTTTTTAGAAGTTTGAACTAAGAGTTATTTACTTATTTTCTTATTGGCAAATGCTTAAAAATCACGAAAAACACTACCAAAATGCAATTGCTTTCCATGAAAAATTTGCGACAAATTCACCTATGAGGTGTGGTGAATTTAAGCGGTGTGCAGCTCGCCTCGACATTTTTTAGAAGTTTGAACTAAGTTATTTCCTTAATTTTCTTATTGGATAATGCTTAAAAATCACGAAAAACACTACCAAAATGCAATTGCTTTCCATGAAAAATTTGCGACAAATTCACCTATGAGGTGTGGTGAATTTAAGCGGTGTGCAGCTCGCCTCGACATTTTTTAGAAGCTCGAACCTAGAGTTATTTACTTAATTTTCTTATTGGATAATGCTTAAAAATCACGAAAAACACTACCAAAATGCAATTGCTTTCCATGAAAAATTTTCGAAAAATTCGAATTTAAGCGGTGTGCAGCTCGCCTCGACATTTTTTAGAAGTTTGAACTAAGTTATTTACTTAATTTTCTGATTGGATAATGCTTAAAAATCACGAAAAACACTACCAAACTGCAATTGCTTTCCATGAAAAATTTGCGACAAATTCACCTATGAGGTGTGGTGAATTTAAGCGATATGCAGCTCGCCTCGACATTTTTTATAATTTCGAACTTAGAGTTATTTACTTAATTTTCTTATTGGATAATGGTAAGAAATCACGAAGAACACTACCAAAATGCAATTGCTTTCCATGAAAAATTTGCGACAAATTCACCTATGAGGTGTGGTGAATTTAAGCGATATGCAGCTCGACTTGACATTTTTTAGAAGTTCGAACTTTGAGTTATTTTCTTAATTTTCTTATTGAATAATGCTTACATATCACGAAAAACACTACCAAAATGCAATTGCTTTCCATGAAAAATTTGCGACAAAATCACCAATGAGGTATGGTGAATTTAAGCGATATGCAGCTCGACTTGACATTTTTTAGAAGTTCGAACTTAGATTTATTTATAAAAATCACGAAAAACACTACCAAAATGCAATTGCTTTCATTGAAAAATTTTCGACAAATTCACCTATTAGGTGTGGTGAATTTAAGCGATATGCAGCTCGCCTCGACATTTTTTAGAAGTGCGAACTTAGAGTTATTTACTTAATTTTCTTATTGAATAATGCTTAAAAATCACGAAAAACACTACCAAAATGTATTGCTTTCCATGAAAAATTTTCGACAAATTCACCTATGAGGTGTGGTGAATTTAAGCGATATGCAGCTCGCCTCGACATTTTTTAGAAGTTCAAACTTAGAGTTATTTACTTAATTTTCTTATTGGATAATGCTTACAAATCACGAAAAACACTACCAAAATGCAATTGCTTTCCATGAAAAATTTTCGAAAAATTCAGCTATGAGGTGTGATGAATTTAAGCGATATGCAACTCACCTCGACATTTTTTAGAAGTTCGAACTTAGAGTTATTTACCTAATTTTCTCATTGGATAATGCTCAGAAATCACGAAAAACACTATCAAAATGCAATTGCTTTCCATGAAAAATTTCCGACAAATTCACCTATGAGGTGTGGTGAATTTAAGCGATATGCAGCTCGCCTCGACATTTTTTAGAAGTTTGAACTTAGAGTTATTTACTTAATTTTCTTATTGGATAATGCTTAAAAATCACGAAAAACACTACCAAAATGCAATTGCTTTCCATGAAAAATTTGCGACAAATTTACCTATGACGTGTGGTGAATTTAAGCGATATGCAGCTCGCCTCGACATTTTTTAGAAGTTTGAACTTAGAGTTATTTACTTAATTTTCTTTTTAGATAATGCTAAGAAATCACGAAAAACACTACCAAAATGCAATTGCTTTCCATGAAAAATTTGCGACAAATTCACCTATGAGGTGTGATGAATTTAAGCGATATGCAGCTCGACTTGACATTTTTTATAAGTTCGAACTTAGAGTTATTTTCTTAATTTTCTTATTGGATAATGCTCACAAATCACGAAAAACACTACCAAAATGCAATTGCTTTCCATGAAAAATTTTCGACAAATTCACCTATGAGGTGTGATGAATTTAAGCTATATGCAGCTCGCCTCGACATTTTTTAGAAGTTCGAACTTAGAGTTATTTACTTAATTTTCTTTTTGGATAATGCTAACAAATCACAAAAAACACTACCAAAATGCAATTGCTTTCCATGAAAAATTTGCGACAAATTCACCTATGAGGTGTGGTGAATTTAAGCAATATTCAGCTCTCGTCGACATTTTTTAGAAGTTTGAACTAAGAGTTATTTACTCAATTTTCTTATTGGATAATGCTTAAAAATCACGAAAAACACTACCAAAATGTAATTGCTTTCCATGAAAAATTTGCGACAAATTCACCTATGAGATTTGGTGAATTTAAGCGATATGCAGCTCGCCTCGACATTTTTTAGAAGTTCGAACTTAGAGTTATTTACTTAATTTTCTTTTTGGATAATGCTAACAAATCACAAAAAACACTACCAAAATGCAATTGCTTTCCATGAAAAATTTTCGACAAATTCACCTATGAGGTGTGATGAATTTAAGCTATATGCAGCTCGCCTCGACATTTTTTATAAGTTCGAACTTAGAGTTATTTTCTTAATTTTCTTATTGGATAATGCTTAAAAATCACGAAAAACACTACCAAAATGTAATTGCTTTCCATGAAAAATTTTCGACAAATTCACCTATGAGATTTGGTGAATTTAAGCGATATGCAGCTCGCCTCGACATTTTTTAGAAGTTTGAACTAAGAGTTATTTACTTAATTTTCTTATTGGATAATGCTTAAAAATCACGAAAAACACTACCAAAATGCTATTGCTTTCCATGAAAAATTTGCGACAAATTCACCTATGAGGAGTGGTGAATTTAAGCGATATTCAGCTCGCCTCGACATTTTTTAGAAGTTTGAACTAAGAGTTATTTACTTAATTTTCTTATTGGCAAATGCTTAAAAATCACGAAAAACACTACCAAAATGCAATTGCTTTCCATGAAAAATTTGCGACAAATTCACCTATGAGGTGTGGTGAATTTAAGCGGTGTGCAGCTCGCCTCGACATTTTTTAGAAGTTTGAACTAAGTTATTTCCTTAATTTTCTTATTGGATAATGCTTAAAAATCACGAAAAACACTACCAAAATGCAATTGCTTTCAATGAAAAATTTGCGACAAATTCACCTATGAGGTGTGGTGAATTTAAGCGGTGTGCAGCTCGCCTCGACATTTTTTAGAAGCTCGAACCTAGAGTTATTTACTTAATTTTCTTATTGGATAATGCTTAAAAATCACGAAAAACACTACCAAAATGCAATTGCTTTCCATGAAAAATTTTCGAAAAATTCGAATTTAAGCGGTGTGCAGCTCGCCTCGACATTTTTTAGAAGTTTGAACTAAGTTATTTACTTAATTTTCCTATTGGATAATGCTTAAAAATCACGAAAAACACTACCAAACTGCAATTGCTTTCCATGAAAAATTTGCGACAAATTCACCTATGAGGTGTGGTGAATTTAAGCGATATGCAGCTCGCCTCGACATTTTTTAGAAGTTCGAAGTTAGAGTTATTTAAGAAATCACGAAAAACACTACCAAATGCAATTGCTTTCCATGAAAAATTTGCGACAAATTCACCTATGAGGTGTGGTGAATTTAAGCGATATGCAGCTCGACTTGACATTTTTTAGAAGTTCGAACTTTGAGTTAATTTCTTAATTTTCTTATTGAATAATGCTTACATATCACGAAAAACACTACCAAAATGCAACTGCTTTCCATGAAAAATTTGCGACAAATTCACCTATGAGGTGTGATGAATTTAAGCGATATGCAGCTCACCTCGACATTTTTTAGAAGTTCGAACTTAGAGTTATTTACCTAATTTTCTCATTGGATAATGCTCAGAAATCACGAAAAACACTATCAAAATGCAATTGCTTTCCATGAAAAATTTGCGACAAATTCACCTATGAGGTGTGGTGAATTTAAGCAATATTCAGCTCTCGTCGACATTTTTTAGAAGTTTGAACTAAGAGTTATTTACTTAATTTTCTTATTGGATAATGCTTAAAAATCACGAAAAACACTACCAAAATGTAATTGCTTTCCATGAAAAATTTGCGACAAATTCACCTATGAGATTTGGTGAATTTAAGCGATATGCAGCTCGCCTCGACATATTTTAGAAGTTCGAACTTTGAGTTATTTTCTTAATTTTCTTATTGAATAATGCTTACATATCACGAAAAACACTACCAAAATGTATTGCTTTCCATGAAAAATTTTCGACAAATTCACCTATGAGGTGTGGTGAATTTAAGCGATATGCAGCTCGCCTCGACATTTTTTAGAAGTTCAAACTTAGATTTATTTATAAAAATCACGAAAAACACTACCAAAATGCAATTGCTTTCATTGAAAATTTTTCGACAAATTCACCTATTAGGTGTGGTGAATTTAAGCGATATGCAGCTCGCCTCGACATTTTTTAGAAGTGCGAACTTAGAGTTATTTACTTAATTTTCTTATTGAATAATGCTTAAAAATCACGAAAAACACTACCAAAATGTAATTGCTTTCCATGAAAAATTTGCGACAAATTCACCTATGAGATTTGGTGAATTTAAGCGATATGCAGCTCGCCTCGACATTTTTTAGAAGTTCAAACTTAGAGTTATTTACTTAATTTTCTTATTGGATAATGCTTACAAATCACGAAAAACACTACCAAAATGCAATTGCTTTCCATGAAAAATTTTCGAAAAATTCAGCTATGAGGTGTGATGAATTTAAGCGATATGCAGCTCACCTCGACATTTTTTAGAAGTTCGAACTTAGAGTTATTTACCTAATTTTCTCATTGGATAATGCTCAGAAATCACGAAAAACACTATCAAAATGCAATTGCTTTCCATGAAAAATTTCCGACAAATTCACCTATGAGGTGTGGTGAATTTAAGCGATATGCAGCTCGCCTCGACATTTTTTAGAAGTTTGAACTTAGAGTTATTTACTTTATTTTCTTATTGGATAATGCTTAAAAATCACGAAAAACACTACCAAAATGCAATTGCTTTCCATGAAAAATTTGCGACAAATTTACCTATGACGTGTGGTGAATTTAAGCGATATGCAGCTCGCCTCGACATTTTTTAGAAGTTTGAACTTAGAGTTATTTACTTAATTTTCTTTTTAGATAATGCTAAGAAATCACGAAAAACACTACCAAAATTCAATTGCTTTCCATAAAAAATTTGCGACAAATTCACCTATGAGGTGTGATGAATTTAAGCGATATGCAGCTCGACTTGACATTTTTTATAAGTTCGAACTTAGAGTTATTTTCTTAATTTTCTTATTGGATAATGCTCACAAATCACGAAAAACACTACCAAAATGCAATTGCTTTCCATGAAAAATTTTCGACAAATTCACCTATGAGGTGTGATGAATTTAAGCTATATGCAGCTCGCCTCGACATTTTTTAGAAGTTCGAACTTAGAGTTATTTACTTAATTTTCTTTTTGGATAATGCTAACAAATCACAAAAAACACTACCAAAATGCAATTGCTTTCCATGAAAAATTTGCGACAAATTCACCTATGAGGTGTGGTGAATTTAAGCAATATTCAGCTCTCGTCGACATTTTTTAGAAGTTTGAACTAAGAGTTATTTACTTAATTTTCTTATTGGATAATGCTTAAAAATCACGAAAAACACTACCAAAATGTAATTGCTTTCCATGAAAAATTTGCGACAAATTCACCTATGAGATTTGGTGAATTTAAGCGATATGCAGCTCGCCTCGACATTTTTTAGAAGTTCGAACTTAGAGTTATTTACTTAATTTTCTTTTTGGATAATGCTAACAAATCACAAAAAACACTACCAAAATGCAATTGCTTTCCATGAAAAATTTTCGACAAATTCACCTATGAGGTGTGATGAATTTAAGCTATATGCAGCTCGCCTCGACATTTTTTATAAGTTCGAACTTAGAGTTATTTTCTTAATTTTCTTATTGGATAATGCTTAAAAATCACGAAAAACACTACCAAAATGTAATTGCTTTCCATGAAAAATTTTCGACAAATTCACCTATGAGATTTGGTGAATTTAAGCGATATGCAGCTCGCTTCGACATTTTTTAGAAGTTTGAACTAAGAGTTATTTACTTAATTTTCTTATTGGATAATGCTTAAAAATCACGAAAAACACTACCAAAATGCTATTGCTTTCCATGAAAAATTTGCGACAAATTCACCTATGAGGAGTGGTGAATTTAAGCGATATTCAGCTCGCCTCGACATTTTTTAGAAGTTTGAACTAAGAGTTATTTACTTAATTTTCTTATTGGCAAATGCTTAAAAATCACGAAAAACACTACCAAAATGCAATTGCTTTCCATGAAAAATTTGCGACAAATTCACCTATGAGGTGTGGTGAATTTAAGCGGTGTGCAGCTCGCCTCGACATTTTTTAGAAGCTCGAACCTAGAGTTATTTACTTAATTTTCTTATTGGATAATGCTTAAAAATCACGAAAAACACTACCAAAATGCAATTGCTTTCCATGAAAAATTTTCGAAAAATTCGAATTTAAGCGGTGTGCAGCTCGCCTCGACATTTTTTAGAAGTTTGAACTAAGTTATTTACTTAATTTTCCTATTGGATAATGCTTAAAAATCACGAAAAACACTACCAAACTGCAATTGCTTTCCATGAAAAATTTGCGACAAATTCACCTATGAGGTGTGGTGAATTTAAGCGATATGCAGCTCGCCTCGACATTTTTTAGAAGTTCGAAGTTAGAGTTATTTAAGAAATCACGAAAAACACTACCAAAATGCAATTGCTTTCCATGAAAAATTTGCGACAAATTCACCTATGAGGTGTGGTGAATTTAAGCGATATGCAGCTCGACTTGACATTTTTTAGAAGTTCGAACTTTGAGTTAATTTCTTAATTTTCTTATTGAATAATGCTTACATATCACGAAAAACACTACCAAAATGCAACTGCTTTCCATGAAAAATTTGCGACAAATTCACCTATGAGGTGTGATGAATTTAAGCGATATGCAGCTCACCTCGACATTTTTTAGAAGTTCGAACTTAGAGTTATTTACTTAATTTTCTTATTGGATAATGCTTAAAAATCACTAAAACCACTACCAAAATGCAATTGCTTTCCATGAAAAATTTGCGACAAATTCACGTATGAGGTGTGGTGAATTTAAGTGATGTGCAGCTCGCCTCGACATTTTTTAGAAGTTCGAACTAAGAGTTATTTACTTAATTTTCTTATTGGATAATGCTAAGAAATCACGAAAAACACTACCAAAATGCAATTGCTTTCCATGAAAAATTTTCGACAAATTCACCTATGAGGTGTGGTGAATTTAAGTGATGTGCAGCTCGCCTCGACATTTTTTAGAAGTGCGAACTTAGAGTTATTTACTTAATTTTCTTATTGGATAATGCTTAAAAATCACGAAAAACACTACCAAAATGTAATTGCTTTCCATGAAAAATTTTCGACAAATTCACCTATGAGGTGTGGTGAATTTAAGCGATATGCAGCTCGCCTCGACCTTTTTTAGAAGTTCGAACTTAGAGTTATTTACTTAATTTCCTTATTGGATAATGCTTACAAATTACGAAATACACTCCCAAAATGTAATTGCTTTCCATGAAAAATTTTCGACAAATTCACCTATGAGGTGTGGTGAATTTAAGCAATATGCAGCTCGCCTCGACATTTTTTATAATTTCGAACTTAGAGTTATTTACTTAATTTTCTTATTGGATAATGGTAAGAAATCACGAAGAACACTACCAAAATGCAATTGCTTTCCATGAAAAATTTGCGACAAATTCACCTATGAGGTGTGGTGAATTTAAGCGATATGCAGCTCGACTTGACATTTTTTAGAAGTTCGAACTTTGAGTTATTTTCTTAATTTTCTTATTGAATAATGCTTACATATCACGAAAAACACTACCAAAATGCAATTGCTTTCCATGAAAAATTTGCGACAAATTCACGTATGAGGTGTGGTGAATTTAAGCGATATGCAGCTCGACTTGACATTTTTTAGAAGTTCGAACTTTGAGTTATTTTCTTAATTTTCTTATTGAATAATGCTTACATATCACGAAAAACACTACCAAAATGCTATTGCTTTCCATGAAAAATTTGCGACAAATTCACCTATGAGGAGTGGTGAATTTAAGCGATATTCAGCTCGCCTCGACATTTTTTAGAAGTTTGAACTAAGAGTTATTTACTTAATTTTCTTATTGGCAAATGCTTAAAAATCACGAAAAACACTACCAAAATGCAATTGCTTTCCATGAAAAATTTGCGACAAATTCACCTATGAGGTGTGGTGAATTTAAGCGGTGTGCAGCTCGCCTCGACATTTTTTAGAAGTTTGAACTAAGTTATTTCCTTAATTTTCTTATTGGATAATGCTTAAAAATCACGAAAAACACTACCAAAATGCAATTGCTTTCCATGAAAAATTTGCGACAAATTCACCTATGAGGTGTGGTGAATTTAAGCGGTGTGCAGCTCGCCTCGACATTTTTTAGAAGCTCGAACCTAGAGTTATTTACTTAATTTTCTTATTGGATAATGCTTAAAAATCACGAAAAACAATACCAAAATGCAATTGCTTTCTATGAAAAATTTTCGAAAAATTCAGCTATGAGGTGTGATGAATTTAAGCGATATGCAGCTCACCTCGACATTTTTTAGAAGTTCGAACTTAGAGTTATTTACCTAATTTTCTCATTGGATAATGCTCAGAAATCACGAAAAACACTATCAAAATGCAATTGCTTTCCATGAAAAATTTCCGACAAATTCACCTATGAGGTGTGGTGAATTTAAGCGATATGCAGCTCGCCTCGACATTTTTTAGAAGTTCGAACTTAGAGTTATTTACTTAATTTTCTTATTGGATAATGCTTAAAAATCACGAAAAACACTACCAAACTGCAATTGCTTTCCATGAAAAATTTGCGACAAATTCACCTATGAGGTGTGGTGAATTTAAGCGATATGCAGCTCGACTTGACATTTTTTAGAAGTTCGAACTTAGAGTTATTTACTTAATTTTCTTATTGGATAATGCTAACAAATCACGAAAAACACTACCAAAATGCAATTGCTTTCCATAAAAAATTTGCGACAAATTCACCTATGAGGTGTGGTGAATTTAAGCGATATGCAGCTCGCCTCGACATTTTTTAGAAGTTCGAACTTAGAGTTATTTAAGAAATCACGAAAAACACTACCAAAATGCAATTGCTTTCCATGAAAAATTTGCGACAAATTCACCTATGAGGTGTGGTGAATTTAAGCGATATGCAGCTCGACTTGACATTTTTTAGAAGTTCGAACTTAGAGTTATTTAAGAAATCACGAAAAACACTACCAAAATGCAATTGCTTTCCATGAAAAATTTGCGACAAATTCACCTATGAGGTGTGGTGAATTTAAGCGATATGCAGCTCGACTTGACATTTTTTAGAAGTTCGAACTTAGAGTTATTTACTTAATTTTCTTATTGGATAATGCTAACAAATCACGAAAAACACTACCAAAATGCAATTGCTTTCCATAAAAAATTTGCGACAAATTCACCTATGAGGTGTGGTGAATTTAAGCGATATGCAGCTCGCCTCGACATTTTTTAGAAGTTCGAACTTAGAGTTATTTAAGAAATCACGAAAAACACTACCAAAATGCAATTGCTTTCCATGAAAAATTTGCGACAAATTCACCTATGAGGTGTGATGAATTTAAGCGATATGCAGCTCACCTCGACATTTTTTAGAAGTTCGAACTTAGAGTTATTTACTTAATTTTTTTATTGCATAATGCTTACAAATCACGAAAAACACTACCAAAATGCAATTGCTTTCCATGAAAAATTTTCGAAAAATTCACCTATGAGGTGTGATGAATTTAAGCGATATGCAGCTCGCCTCGACATTTTTTAGAAGTTCGAACTTAGAGTTATTTACTTAATTTTCTTATTGGATAATGCTTAAAAATCACTAAAACCACTACCAAAATGCAATTGCTTTCCATGAAAAATTTGCGACAAATTCACGTATGAGGTGTGGTGAATTTAAGTGATGTGCAGCTCGCCTCGACATTTTTTAGAAGTTCGAACTAAGAGTTATTTACTTAATTTTCTTATTGGATAATGCTAAGAAATCACGAAAAACACTACCAAAATGCAATTGCTTTCCATGAAAAATTTTCGACAAATTCACCTATGAGGTGTGGTGAATTTAAGTGATGTGCAGCTCGCCTCGACATTTTTTAGAAGTGCGAACTTAGAGTTATTTACTTAATTTTCTTATTGGATAATGCTTAAAAATCACGAAAAACACTACCAAAATGTAATTGCTTTCCATGAAAAATTTTCGACAAATTCATCTATGAGGTGTGGTGAATTTAAGCGATATGCAGCTCGCCTCGACCTTTTTTAGAAGTTCGAACTTAGAGTTATTTACTTAATTTCCTTATTGGATAATGCTTACAAATTACGAAATACACTACCAAAATGTAATTGCTTTCCATGAAAAATTTTCGACAAATTCACCTATGAGGTGTGGTGAATTTAAGCGATATGCAGCTCGCCTCGACATTTTTTATAATTTCGAACTTAGAGTTATTTAGAACTAAGAACTTCGTATTTAGTTATTTAGAAGTTTGAACTAAGAGTTATTTACTTAATTTTCTTATTGGATAATGCTTAAAAATCACGAAAAACACTACCAAAATGCTATTGCTTTCCATGAAACATTTGCGACAAATTCACCTATGAGGTGTGGTGAATTTAAGCGATATGCAGCTCGCCTCGACATTTTTTAGAAGTTCGAACTTAGAGTTATTTACTTAATTTTCTCATTGGATAATGCTCAGAAATCACGAAAAACACTACCAAAATGCAATTGCTTTCCATGAAAAATTTTCGACAAATTCACCTATGAGGTGTGATGAATTTAAGCGATATGCAGCTCGCTTCGACATTTTTTAGAAGTTTGAACTTAGAGTTATTTACTTAATTTTCTTATTGGATAATGCTTAAAAATCACGAAAAACACTACCAAAATGCAATTGCTTTCCATGAAAAATTTTCGACAAATTCACCTATGAGGTGTGATGAATTTAAGCGATATGCAGCTCGCTTCGACATTTTTTAGAAGTTTGAACTTAGAGTTATTTACTTAATTTTCTTATTGGATAATGCTTAAAAATCACGAAAAACACTACCAAAATGCAATTGCTTTCCATGAAAAATTTTCGACAAATTCACCTATGAGGTGTGATGAATTTAAGCGATATGCAGCTCGCCTCGACATTTTTTAAAAAGTTCGAACTTAGATTTATTTATAAAAATCACGAAAAACACTACCAAAATGCAATTGCTTTCATTGAAAAATTTTCGACAAATTCACCAATGAGGTATGGTGAATTTAAGCGATATGCAGCTCCACTTGACATTTTTTAGAAGTTCGAACTTAGATTTATTTATAAAAATCACGAAAAACACTACCAAAATGCAATTGCTTTCCAAGAAAAATTTTCGACAAATTCACCTATGAGCTGTGATGAATTTAAGCGATATGCAGCTCGCCTCGATATTTTTTAGAAGTTCGAACTTAGAGTTATTTACTTAATTTTCTTAATGAATAATGCTAAGAAATCAGGAAAAACACTACCAAAATGCAATTGCTTTCCATGAAAAATTTTCGACAAATTCACCTATGAGGTGTGATGAATTTAAGCGATATGCAGCTCGCCACGACATTTTTTAGAAGTTCGAACTTATAGTTATTTACTTAATTTTCTTATTGAATAATGCTTAAAAATCACGAAAAACACTACCAAAATGTATTGCTTTCCATGAAAAATTTTCGACAAATTCACCTATGAGGTGTGGTTAATTTAAGCGATATGCAGCTCGCCTCGACATTTTTTAGAAGTTCGAACTTATAGTTATTTACTTAATTTTCTCATTGGATAATGCTTAAAAATCACGAAAAAGAGTACCAAAATGTATTGCTTTCCATGAAAAATTTTCGACAAATTCACCTATGAGGTGTGGTGAATTTAAGCGATATGCAGCTCGCCTCGACATTTTTTAGAAGTTCGAACTTATAGTTATTTACTTAATTTTCTCATTGTATAATGCTCAGAAATCACGAAAAACACTACCAAAATGCAATTGCTTTCCATGAAAAATTTTCGACAAATTCACCTATGAGGTGTGATGAATTTAAGCGATATGCAGCTCGCCACGACATTTTTTAGAAGTTCGAACTTATAGTTATTTACTTAATTTTCTTATTGAATAATGCTTAAAAATCACGAAAAACACTACCAAAATGTATTGCTTTCCATGAAAAATTTTCGACAAATTCACCTATGAGGTGTGGTTAATTTAAGCGATATGCACCTCGCCTCGACATTTTTTAGAAGTTCGAACTTATAGTTATTTACTTAATTTTCGCATTGTATAATGCTCAGAAATCACGAAAAACACTACCAAAATGCAATTGCTTTCCATGAAAAATTTTCGACAAATTCACCTATGAGGTGTGATGAATTTAAGCGATATGCAGCTCGCCTCGACATTTTTTAGAAGTTCGAACTTATAGTTATTTACTTAATTTTCTCATTGTATAATGCTCAGAAATCACGAAAAACACTACCAAAATGCAATTGCTTTCCATGAAAAATTTTCGACAAATTCACCTATGAGGTGTGATGAATTTAAGCGATATGCAGCTCGCCTCGACATTTTTTAGAAGTTCGAACTTAGAGTTATTTACTTAATTTTCTCATTGGATAATGCTCAGAAATCACGAAAAACACTACCAAAATGCAATTGCTTTCCATGAAAAATTTTCGACAAATTCACCTATGAGGTGCGATGAATTTAAGCGATATGCAGCTCGCCTCGACATTTTTTAGAAGTTTGAACTTAGAGTTATTTACTTAATTTTCTTATTGGATAATGCTTAAAAATCACGAAAAACACTACCAAAATGCAATTGCTTTCCATGAAAAATTTTCGACAAATTCACCTATGAGGTGTGGTGAATTTAAGCGATATGCAGCTCGCCTCGACATTTTTTAGAAGTTCGAACTTAGAGTTATTTACTTAATTTTCTCATTGGATAATGCTCAGAAATCACGAAAAACACTAACAAAATGCAATTGCTTTCCATGAAAAATTTTCGACAAATTCACCTATGAGGTGTGATGAATTTAAGCGATATGCAGCTCGCCTCGACATTTTTTAAAAAGTTCGAACTTAGATTTATTTATAAAAATCACGAAAAACACTACCAAAATGCAATTGCTTTCATTGAAAAATTTTCGACAAATTCACCAATGAGGTATGGTGAATTTAAGCGATATGCAGCTCGACTTGACATTTTTTATAAGTTCGAACTTAGATTTATTTATAAAAATCACGAAAAACACTACCAAAATGCAATTGCTTTCATTGAAAAATTTTCGACAAATTCACCTATTAGGTGTGGTGAATTTAAGCGATATGCAGCTCGCCTCGACATTTTTTAGAAGTGCGAAGTTAGAGTTATTTACTTAATTTTCTTATTGAATAATGCTTAAAAATCACGAAAAACACTACCAAAATGTATTGCTTTCCATGAAAAATTTTCGACAAATTCACCTATGAGGTGTGGTGAATTTAAGCGATATGCAGCTCGCCTCGACATTTTTTAGAAGTTCGAACTTAGAGTTATTTACTTAATTTTTTTATTGGATAATGCTTACAAATCACGAAAAACACTACCAAAATGCAATTGCTTTCATTGAAAAATTTTCGACAAATTCACCTATTAGGTGTGGTGAATTTAAGCGATATGCAGCTCGCCTCGACATTTTTTAGAAGTGCGAACTTAGAGTTATTTACTTAATTTTCTTATTGAATAATGCTTAAAAATCACGAAAAACACTACCAAAATGTATTGCTTTCCATGAAAAATTTTCGACAAATTCACCTATGAGGTGTGGTGAATTTAAGCGATATGCAGCTCGCCTCGACATTTTTTAGAAGTTCGAACTTAGAGTTATTTACTTAATTTTTTTATTGGATAATGCTTACAAATCACGAAAAACACTACCAAAATGCAATTGCTTTCCATGAAAAATTTGCGACAAATTCACCTATGAGGTGTGGTGAATTTAAGCGATATGCAGCTCGCCTCGACATTTTTTAGAAGTTCGAACTTAGAGTTATTTACTTAATTTTCTTATTGGATAATGCTTAAAAATCACGAAAAACACTACCAAACTGCAATTGCTTTCCATGACAAATTTGCGACAAATGCACCTATGAGGTGTGGTGAATTTAAGCGATATGCAGCTCGACTTGACATTTTTTAGAAGTTCGAACTTAGAGTTATTTACTTAATTTTTTTATTGGATAATGCTTACAAATCACGAAAAACACTACCAAAATGCAATTGCTTTCCATGAAAAATTTTCGACAAATTCACCTATGAGGTGTGATGAATTTAAGCGATATGCAGCTCGCCTCGACATTTTTTAAAAAGTTCGAACTTAGATTTATTTATAAAAATCACGAAAAACACTACCAAAATGCAATTGCTTTCATTGAAAAATTTTCGACAAATTCACCAATGAGGTATGGTGAATTTAAGCGATATGCAGCTCGACTTGACATTTTTTATAAGTTCGAACTTAGATTTATTTATAAAAATCACGAAAAACACTACCAAAATGCAATTGCTTTCATTGAAAAATTTTCGACAAATTCACCTATTAGGTGTGGTGAATTTAAGCGATATGCAGCTCGCCTCGACATTTTTTAGAAGTGCGAACTTAGAGTTATTTACTTAATTTTCTTATTGAATAATGCTTAAAAATCACGAAAAACACTACCAAAATGTATTGCTTTCCATGAAAAATTTTCGACAAATTCACCTATGAGGTGTGGTGAATTTAAGCGATATGCAGCTCGCCTCGACATTTTTTAGAAGTTCGAACTTAGAGTTATTTACTTAATTTTTTTATTGGATAATGCTTACAAATCACGAAAAACACTACCAAAATGCAATTGCTTTCCATGAAAAATTTGCGACAAATTCACCTATGAGGTGTGGTGAATTTAAGCGATATGCAGCTCGCCTCGACATTTTTTAGAAGTTCGAACTTAGAGTTATTTACTTAATTTTCTTATTGGATAATGCTTAAAAATCACGAAAAACACTACCAAACTGCAATTGCTTTCCATGACAAATTTGCGACAAATGCACCTATGAGGTGTGGTGAATTTAAGCGATATGCAGCTCGACTTGACATTTTTTAGAAGTTCGAACTTAGAGTTATTTACTTAATTTTCTTATTGGATAATGCTAACAAATCACGAAAAACACTACCAAAATGCAATTGCTTTCCATAAAAAATTTGCGACAAATTCACCTATGAGTGGTAAATTGTGTGGTAAATTTAGGCGATATGCAGCTCGCCTCGACATTTTTTAGAAGTTCGAACTTAGAGTTATTTTCTTAACTTTCTTTTTGAATAATGCTAAGAAATCACGAAAAACACTACCAAAATGCAATTTCTTTCCATGAAAAATTTGCGACAAATTCACCTATGAGGTGTGGTGAATTTAAGCGATATGCAGCTCGCCTCGACATTTTTTAGAAATTCGAACTTAGAGTTATTTAAGAAATCACGAAAAACACTACCAAAATGCAATTGCTTTCCATGAAAAATTTGCGACAAATTCACCTATGAGGGGTGGTGAATTTAAGCGATATGCAGCTCGACTTGACATTTTTTAGAAGTTCGAACTTTGAGTTAATTTCTTAATTTTCTTATTGAATAATGCTTACATATCACGAAAAACACTACCAAAATGCAACTGCTTTCCATGAAAAATTTTCGACAAATTCACCTATGAGCTGTGATGAATTTAAGCGATATGCAGCTCGCCTCGACATTTTTTAGAAGTTCGAACTTAGAGTTATTTACTTAATTTTCTCATTGGATAATGCTCAGAAATCACGAAAAACACTACCAAAATGCAATTGCTTTCCATGAAAAATTTTCGACAAATTCACCTATGAGGTGTGATGAATTTAAGCGATATGCAGCTCGCTTCGACATTTTTTAGAAGTTTGAACTTAGAGTTATTTACTTAATTTTCTTATTGGATAATGCTTAAAAATCACGAAAAACACTACCAAAATGCAATTGCTTTCCATGAAAAATTTTCGACAAATTCACCTATGAGGTGTGATGAATTTAAGCGATATGCAGCTCGCTTCGACATTTTTTAGAAGTTTGAACTTAGAGTTATTTACTTAATTTTCTTATTGGATAATGCTTAAAAATCACTAAAAACACTACCAAAATGCAATTGCTTTCCATGAAAAATTTGCGACAAATTCACCTATGAGGTGTGGTGAATTTAAGCGATATGCAGCTCGCCTCGGCATTTTTTAGAAGTTCGAACTTAGAGTTATTTACTTAATTTTCTTATTGGATAATGCTCAGAAATCACGAAAAACACTACCAAAATTCAATTGCTTTCCATGAAAAATTTTCGACAAATTCACCTATGAGGTGTGGTGAATTTAAGCGATATGCAGCTCGCCTCGACATTTTTTAGAAGTTTGAACTTAGAGTTATTTACTTAATTTTCTTATTGGATAATGCTCAGAAATCACGAAAAACACTACCAAAATTCAATTGCTTTCCATGAAAAATTTTCGACAAATTCACCTATGAGGTGTGGTGAATTTAAGCGATATGCAGCTCGCTTCGACATTTTTTAGAAGTTTGAACTTAGAGTTATTTACTTAATTTTCTTATTGGATAATGCTTACAAATCACGAAAAACACTACCAAAATGCAATTGCTTTCCATGAAAATTTTTCGACAAATTCACCTATGAGGTGTGGTGAATTTAAGCGATATGCAGCTCGCCTCGAAATTTTTTAGAAGTTCGAACTTAGAGTTATTTACTTAATTTTCTCATTGGATAATGCTCAGAAATCACGAAAAACACTACCAAAATGCAATTGCTTTCCATGAAAAATTTTCGACAAATTCACCTATGAGGTGTGATGAATTTAAGCGATATGCAGCTCGCCTCGACATTTTTTAAAAAGTTCGAACTTAGATTTATTTATAAAAATCACGAAAAACACTACCAAAATGCAATTGCTTTCATTGAAAAATTTTCGACAAATTCACCTATGAGCTGTGATGAATTTAAGCGATATGCAGCTCGCCTCGATATTTTTTAGAAGTTCGAACTTAGAGTTATTTACTTAATTTTCTCATTGGATAATGCTTAAAAATCACGAAAAACAGTACCAAAATGTATTGCTTTCCATGAAAAATTTTCGACAAATTCACCTATGAGGTGTGGTGAATTTAAGCGATATGCAGCTCGCCACGACATTTTTTAGAAGTTCGAACTTATAGTTATTTACTTAATTTTCTTATTGAATAATGCTTAAAAATCACGAAAAACACTACCAAAATGTATTGCTTTCCATGAAAAATTTTCGACAAATTCACCTATGAGGTGTGATGAATTTAAGCGATATGCAGCTCGCCTCGACATTTTTTAAAAAGTTCGAACTTAGATTTAATTATAAAAATCACGAAAAACACTACCAAAATGCAATTGCTTTCATTGAAAAATTTTCGACAAATTCACCAATGAGGTATGGTGAATTTAAACGATATGCAGCTCGACTTGACATTTTTTAGAAGTTCGAACTTAGATTTATTTATAAAAATCACGAAAAACACTACCAAAATGCAATTGCTTTCATTGAAAAATTTTCGACAAATTCACCTATTAGGTGTGGTGAATTTAAGCGATATGCAGCTCGCCTCGACATTTTTTAGAAGTGCGAACTTAGAGTTATTTACTTAATTTTCTTATTGAATAATGCTTAAAAATCACGAAAAACACTACCAAAATGTATTGCTTTCCATGAAAAATTTTCGACAAATTCACCTATGAGGTGTGGTGAATTTAAGCGATATGCAGCTCGCCTCGACATTTTTTAGAAGTTCGAACTTAGAGTTATTTACTTAATTTTTTTATTGGATAATGCTTACAAATCACGAAAAACACTACCAAAATGCAATTGCTTTCCATGAAAAATTTTCGAAAAATTCACCTATGAGGTGTGATGAACTTAAGCGATATGCAGCTCGCCTCGACATTTTTTAAAAACACTACCAAAATGCAATTGCTTTCCATGAAAAATTTGCGACAAATTCACCTATGAGGTGTGGTGAATTTAAGCGATATGCAGCTCGCCTCGACATTTTTTAGAAGTTCGAACTTATAGTTATTTACTTAATTTTCGCATTGTATAATGCTCAGAAATCACGAAAAACACTACCAAAATGTATTGCTTTCCATGAAAAATTTTCGACAAATTCACCTATGAGGTGTGGTGAATTTAAGCGATATGCAGCTCGCCTCGACATTTTTTAGAAGTTCGAACTTATAGTTATTTACTTAATTTTCGCATTGTATAATGCTCAGAAATCACGAAAAACACTACCAAAATGTATTGCTTTCCATGAAAAATTTTCGACAAATTCACCTATGAGGTGTGGTGAATTTAAGCGATATGCAGCTCGCCTCGACATTTTTTAGAAGTTTGAACTTAGAGTTATTTACTTAATTTTCTTATTGGATAATGCTCAGAAATCACGAAAAACACTACCAAAATTCAATTGCTTTCCATGAAAAATTTTCGACAAATTCACCTATGAGGTGTGGTGAATTTAAGCGATATGCAGCTCGCTTCGACATTTTTTAGAAGTTTGAACTTAGAGTTATTTACTTAATTTTCTTATTGGATAATGCTTACAAATCACGAAAAACACTACCAAAATGCAATTGCTTTCCATGAAAATTTTTCGACAAATTCACCTATGAGGTGTGGTGAATTTAAGCGATATGCAGCTCGCCTCGAAATTTTTTAGAAGTTCGAACTTAGAGTTATTTACTTAATTTTCTCATTGGATAATGCTCAGAAATCACGAAAAACACTACCAAAATGCAATTGCTTTCCATGAAAAATTTTCGACAAATTCACCTATGAGGTGTGATGAATTTAAGCGATATGCAGCTCGCCTCGACATTTTTTAAAAAGTTCGAACTTAGATTTATTTATAAAAATCACGAAAAACACTACCAAAATGCAATTGCTTTCATTGAAAAATTTTCGACAAATTCACCTATGAGCTGTGATGAATTTAAGCGATATGCAGCTCGCCTCGATATTTTTTAGAAGTTCGAACTTAGAGTTATTTACTTAATTTTCTCATTGGATAATGCTTAAAAATCACGAAAAACAGTACCAAAATGTATTGCTTTCCATGAAAAATTTTCGACAAATTCACCTATGAGGTGTGGTGAATTTAAGCGATATGCAGCTCGCCACGACATTTTTTAGAAGTTCGAACTTATAGTTATTTACTTAATTTTCTTATTGAATAATGCTTAAAAATCACGAAAAACACTACCAAAATGTATTGCTTTCCATGAAAAATTTTCGACAAATTCACCTATGAGGTGTGATGAATTTAAGCGATATGCAGCTCGCCTCGACATTTTTTAAAAAGTTCGAACTTAGATTTAATTATAAAAATCACGAAAAACACTACCAAAATGCAATTGCTTTCATTGAAAAATTTTCGACAAATTCACCAATGAGGTATGGTGAATTTAAACGATATGCAGCTCGACTTGACATTTTTTAGAAGTTCGAACTTAGATTTATTTATAAAAATCACGAAAAACACTACCAAAATGCAATTGCTTTCATTGAAAAATTTTCGACAAATTCACCTATTAGGTGTGGTGAATTTAAGCGATATGCAGCTCGCCTCGACATTTTTTAGAAGTGCGAACTTAGAGTTATTTACTTAATTTTCTTATTGAATAATGCTTAAAAATCACGAAAAACACTACCAAAATGTATTGCTTTCCATGAAAAATTTTCGACAAATTCACCTATGAGGTGTGGTGAATTTAAGCGATATGCAGCTCGCCTCGACATTTTTTAGAAGTTCGAACTTAGAGTTATTTACTTAATTTTTTTATTGGATAATGCTTACAAATCACGAAAAACACTACCAAAATGCAATTGCTTTCCATGAAAAATTTTCGAAAAATTCACCTATGAGGTGTGATGAATTTAAGCGATATGCAGCTCGCCTCGACATTTTTTAAAAACACTACCAAAATGCAATTGCTTTCCATGAAAAATTTGCGACAAATTCACCTATGAGGTGTGGTGAATTTAAGCGATATGCAGCTCGCCTCGACATTTTTTAGAAGTTCGAACTTATAGTTATTTACTTAATTTTCGCATTGTATAATGCTCAGAAATCACGAAAAACACTACCAAAATGTATTGCTTTCCATGAAAAATTTTCGACAAATTCACCTATGAGGTGTGGTGAATTTAAGCGATATGCAGCTCGCCTCGACATTTTTTAGAAGTTCGAACTTATAGTTATTTACTTAATTTTCGCATTGTATAATGCTCAGAAATCACGAAAAACACTACCAAAATGCAATTGCTTTCCATGAAAAATTTTCGACAAATTCACCTATGAGGTGTGATGAATTTAAGCGATATGCAGCTCGCCTCGACATTTTTTAGAAGTTCGAACTTATAGTTATTTACTTAATTTTCTCATTGTATATTGCTCAGAAATCACGAAAAACACTACCAAAATGCAATTGCTTTCCATGAAAAATTTTCGACAAATTCACCTATGAGGTGTGATGAATTTAAGCGATATGCAGCTCGCCTCGACATTTTTTAGAAGTTCGAACTTATAGTTATTTACTTAATTTTCTCATTGTATAATGCTCAGAAATCACGAAAAACACTACCAAAATGCAATTGCTTTCCATGAAAAATTTTCGACAAATTCACCTATGAGGTGTGATGAATTTAAGCGATATGCAGCTCGCCTCGACATTTTTTAGAAGTTCGAACTTATAGTTATTTACTTAATTTTCTCATTGTATAATGCTCAGAAATCACGAAAAACACTACCAAAATGCAATTGCTTTCCATGAAAAATTTTCGACAAATTCACCTATGAGGTGTGATGAATTTAAGCGATATGCAGCTCGCCTCGACATTTTTTAGAAGTTCGAACTTAGAGTTATTTACTTAATTTTCTCATTGGATAATGCTCAGAAATCACGAAAAACACTACCAAAATGCAATTGCTTTCCATGAAAAATTTTCGACAAATTCACCTATGAGGTGTGATGAATTTAAGCGATATGCAGCTCGCCTCGACATTTTTTAGAAGTTTGAACTTAGAGTTATTTACTTAATTTTCTTATTGGATAATGCTTAAAAATCACGAAAAACACTACCAAAATGCAATTGCTTTCCATGAAAAATTTTCGACAAATTCACCTATGAGGTGTGGTGAATTTAAGCGATATGCAGCTCGCCTCGACATTTTTTAGAAGTTCGAACTTAGATTTATTTATAAAAATCACGAAAAACACTACCAAAATGCAATTGCTTTCATTGAAAAATGTACGACAAATTCACCTATTAGGTGTGGTGAATTTAAGCGATAAGCAGCTCGCCTCGACATTTTTTAGAAGTGCGAACTTAGAGTTATTTACTTAATTTTCTTATTGAATAATGCTTAAAAATCACGAAAAACACTACCAAAATGTATTGCTTTCCATGAAAAATTTTCGACAAATTCACCTATTAGGTGTGGTGAATTTAAGCGATAAGCAGCTCGCCTCGACATTTTTTAGAAGTGCGAACTTAGAGTTATTTACTTAATTTTCTTATTGAATAATGCTTAAAAATCACGAAAAACACTACCAAAATGTATTGCTTTCCATGAAAATATTTCGACAAATTCACCTATTAGGTGTGGTGAATTTAAGCGATAAGCAGCTCGCCTCGACATTTTTTAGAAGTGCGAACTTAGAGTTATTTACTTAATTTTCTTATTGGATAATGCTCAGAAATCACGAAAAACACTACCAAAATGCAATTGCTTTCCATGAAAAATTTTCGACAAATTCACCTATGAGGTGTGATGAATTTAAGCGATATGCAGCTCGCCTCGACATTTTTTAAAAAGTTCGAACTTAGATTTATTTATAAAAATCACGAAAAACACTACCAAAATGCAATTGCTTTCATTGAAAAATTTTCGACAAATTCACCAATGAGGTATGGTGAATTTAAGCGATATGCAGCTCGACTTGACATTTTTTAGAAGTTCGAACTTAGATTTATTTATAAAAATCACGAAAAACACTACCAAAATGCAATTGCTTTCATTGAAAAATTTTCGACAAATTCACCTATTAGGTGTGGTGAATTTAAGCGATATGCAGCTCGCCTCGACATTTTTTAGAAGTGCGAACTTAGAGTTATTTACTTAATTTTCTTATTGAATAATGCTTAAAAATCACGAAAAACACTACCAAAATGTATTGCTTTCCATGAAAAATTTTCGACAAATTCACCTATGAGGTGTGGTGAATTTAAGCGATATGCAGCTCGCCTCGACATTTTTTAGAAGTTCGAACTTAGAGTTATTTACTTAATTTTCTCATTGGATAATGCTCAGAAATCACGAAAAACACTACCAAAATGCAATTGCTTTTATGAAAAATTTTCGAAAAAGTCACCTATGAGGTGTGATGAATTTAAGCGATATGCAGCTCGCCTCGACATTTTTTAAAAACACTACCAAAATGCAATTGCTTTCCAAGAAAAATTTGCGACAAATTCACCTATGAGGTGTGGTGAATTTAAGCGATATGCAGCTCGCCTCGACATTTTTTAGAAGTTCGAACTTATAGTTATTTACTTAATTTTCGCATTGTATAATGCTCAGAAATCACGAAAAACACTACCAAAATGTATTGCTTTCCATGAAAAATTTTCGACAAATTCACCTATGAGGTGTGGTGAATTTAAGCGATATGCAGCTCGCCTCGACATTTTTTAGAAGTTCGAACTTATAGTTATTTACTTAATTTTCGCATTGTATAATGCTCAGAAATCACGAAAAACACTACCAAAATGCAATTGCTTTCCATGAAAAATTTTCGATAAATTCAGCTATAAGGTGTGATGAATTTAAGCGATATGCAGCTCGCCTCGACATTTTTTAGAAGTTCGAACTTATAGTTATTTACTTAATTTTCTCATTGTATAATGCTCAGAAATCACGAAAAACACTACCAAAATGCAATTGCTTTCCATGAAAAATTTTCGACAAACTCACCTATGAGGTGTGATGAATTTAAGCGATATGCAGCTCGCCTCGACATTTTTTAGAAGTTCGAACTTATAGTTATTTACTTAATTTTCTCATTGTATAATGCTCAGAAATCACGAAAAACACTACCAAAATGCAATTGCTTTCCATGAAAAATTTTCGACAAATTCACCTATGAGGTGTGATGAATTTAAGCGATATGCAGCTCGCCTCGACATTTTTTAGAAGTTCGAACTTATAGTTATTTACTTAATTTTCTCATTGTATAATGCTCAGAAATCACGAAAAACACTACCAAAATGCAATTGCTTTCCATGAAAAATTTTCGACAAATTCACCTATGAGGTGTGATGAATTTAAGCGATATGCAGCTCGCCTCGACATTTTTTAGAAGTTCGAACTTAGAGTTATTTACTTAATTTTCTCATTGGATAATGCTCAGAAATCACGAAAAACACTACCAAAATGCAATTGCTTTCCATGAAAAATTTTCGACAAATTCACCTATGAGGTGTGATGAATTTAAGCGATATGCAGCTCGCCTCGACATTTTTTAGAAGTTTGAACTTAGAGTTATTTACTTAATTTTCTTATTGGATAATGCTTAAAAATCACGAAAAACACTACCAAAATGCAATTGCTTTCCATGAAAAATTTTCGACAAATTCACCTATGAGGTGTGGTGAATTTAAGCGATATGCAGCTCGCCTCGACATTTTTTAGAAGTTCGAACTTAGATTTATTTATAAAAATCACGAAAAACACTACCAAAATGCAATTGCTTTCATTGAAAAATGTACGACAAATTCACCTATTAGGTGTGGTGAATTTAAGCGATAAGCAGCTCGCCTCGACATTTTTTAGAAGTGCGAACTTAGAGTTATTTACTTAATTTTCTTATTGAATAATGCTTAAAAATCACGAAAAACACTACCAAAATGTATTGCTTTCCATGAAAAATTTTCGACAAATTCACCTATTAGGTGTGGTGAATTTAAGCGATAAGCAGCTCGCCTCGACATTTTTTAGAAGTGCGAACTTAGAGTTATTTACTTAATTTTCTTATTGAATAATGCTTAAAAATCACGAAAAACACTACCAAAATGTATTGCTTTCCATGAAAATATTTCGACAAATTCACCTATTAGGTGTGGTGAATTTAAGCGATAAGCAGCTCGCCTCGACATTTTTTAGAAGTGCGAACTTAGAGTTATTTACTTAATTTTCTTATTGGATAATGCTTAAAAATCACGAAAAACACTACCAAAATGCAATTGCTTTCCATGAAAAATTTTCGACAAATTCACCTATTAGGTGTGGTGAATTTAAGCGATAAGCAGCTCGCCTCGACATTTTTTAGAAGTGCGAACTTAGAGTTATTTACTTAATTTTCTTATTGAATAATGCTTAAAAATCACGAAAAACACTACCAAAATGTATTGCTTTCCATGAAAAATTTTCGACAAATTCACCTATGAGGTGTGGTGAATTTAAGCGATATGCAGCTCGCCTCGACATTTTTTAGAAGTTCGAACTTAGAGTTATTTACTTAATTTTTTTATTGGATAATGCTTACAAATCACGAAAAACACTACCAAAATGCAATTGCTTTCCATGAAAAATTTTCGAAAAATTCACCTATGAGGTGTGATGAATTTAAGCGATATGCAGCTCGCCTCGACATTTTTCAGAAGTTCGAACTTAGAGTTATTTACTTAATTTTCTTATTGGATAATGCTTAAAAATCACTAAAACCACTACCAAAATGCAATTGCTTTCCATGAAAAATTTGCGACAAATTCACCTATGAGGTGTGGTGAATTTAAGTGATGTGCAGCTCGCCTCAACATTTTTTAGAAGTTCGAACTAAGAGTTATTTACTTAATTTTCTTATTGGATAATGCTAAGAAATCACGAAAAACACTACCAAAATGCAATTGCTTTCCATGAAAAATTTTCGACAAATTCACCTATGAGGTGTGGTGAATTTAAGTGATGTGCAGCTCGCCTCGACATTTTTTAGAAGTGCGAACTTAGAGTTATTTACTTAATTTTCTTATTGGATAATGCTTAAAAATCACGAAAAACACTACCAAAATGTAATTGCTTTCCATGAAAAATTTTCGACAAATTCACCTATGAGGTGTGGTGAATTTAAGCGATATGCAGCTCGCCTCGACCTTTTTTAGAAGTTCGAACTTAGAGTTATTTACTTAATTTCCTTATTGGATAATGCTTACAAATTACGAAATACACTACCAAAATGTAATTGCTTTCCATGAAAAATTTTCGACAAATTCACCTATGAGGTGTGGTGAATTTAAGCGATATGCAGCTCGCCTCGACATTTTTTATAATTTCGAACTTAGAGTTATTTACTTAATTTTCTTATTGGATAATGCTAAGAAATCACGAAGAACACTACCAAAATGCAATTGCTTTCCATTAAAAATTTGCGACAAATTCACCTATGAGGTGTGGTGAATTTAAGCGATATGCAGCTCGACTTGACATTTTTTAGAAGTTCGAACTTTGAGTTATTTTCTTAATTTTCTTATTGAATAATGCTTACATATCACGAAAAACACTACCAAAATGTATTGCTTTCCATGAAAATTTTCGACAAATTCACCTATGAGGTGTGGTGAATTTAAGCGCTATGCAGCTCGCCTCGACATTTTTTATAATTTCGAACTTAGAGTTATTTACTTAATTTTCTTATTGGATAATGCTCAGAAATCACGAAAAACACTACCAAAATGCAATTGCTTTCATTGAAAAATTTTCGACAAATTCACCTATTAGGTGTGGTGAATTTAAGCGATATGCAGCTTGCCTCGACATTTTTTAGAAGTGCGAACTTAGAGTTATTTACTTAATTTTCTTATTGAATAATGCTTAAAAATCACGAAAAACACTACCAAAATGTATTGCTTTCCATGAAAAATTTTCGACAAATTCACCTATGAGGTGTGGTGAATTTAAGCGATATGCAGCTCGCCTCGACATTTTTTAGAAGTTCAAACTTAGAGTTATTTACTTAATTTTCTTATTGGATAATGCTTACAAATCACAAAAACACTACCAAAATGCAATTGCTTTCCATGGAAAATTTTCGAAAAATTCAGCTATGAGGTGTGATGAATTTAAGCGATATGCAGCTCACCTCGACATTTTTTAGAAGTTCGAACTTAGAGTTATTTACCTAATTTTCTCATTGGATAATGCTCAGAAATCACGAAAAACACTATCAAAATGCAATGGCTTTCCATGAAAAATTTCCGACAAATTCACCTATGAGGTGTGGTGAATTTAAGCGATATGCAGCTCGCCTCGACATTTTTTAGAAGTTTGAACTTAGAGTTATTTACTTAATTTTCTTATTGGATAATGGAAAAACACTACCAAAATGCAACTGCTTTCCATGAAAAATTTGCGACAAATTCACTTATGAGGTGTGGTGAATTTAAGCGATATGCAGCTCGCCTCGACATTTTTTAGAAGTTCGAACATAGAGTTATTTAAGAAATCACGAAAAACACTACCAAAATGCAATTGCTTTCCATGAAAAATTTGCGACAAATTCACCTATGAGGTGTGGTGAATTTAAGCGATATGCAGCTCGCCTCGACATTTTTTAGAAGTTCGAACTTAGAGTTATTTACTTAATTTTCTTATTGGATAATGCTTAAAAATCACGAAAAACACTACCAAACTGCAATTGCTTTCCATGACAAATTTGCGACAAATGCACCTATGAGGTGTGGTGAATTTAAGCGATATGCAGCTCGACTTGACATTTTTTAGAAGTTCGAACTTAGAGTTATTTACTTAATTTTCTTATTGGATAATGCTAACAAATCACGAAGAACACTACCAAAATGCAATTGCTATCCATAAAAAATTTGCGACAAATTCACCTATGAGGTGTGGTAAATTTAGGCGATATGCAGCTCGCCTCGACATTTTTTAGAAGTTCGAACTGAGAGTTATTTTCTTAACTTTCTTTTTGAATAATGCGAAGAAATCACGAAAAACACTACCAAAATGCAATTTCTTTCCATGAAAAATTTGCGACAAATTCACCTATGAGGTGTGGTGAATTTAAGCGATATGCAGCTCGCCTCGACATTTTTTAGAAATTCGAACTTAGAGTTATTTAAGAAATCACGAAAAACACTACCAAAATGCAATTGCTTTCCATGAAAAATTTGCGACAAATTCACCTATGAGGTGTGGTGAATTTAAGCGATATGCAGCTCGACTTGACATTTTTTAGAAGTTCGAACTTTGAGTTAATTTCTTAATTTTCTTATTGAATAATGCTTACATATCACGAAAAACACTACCAAAATGCAACTGCTTTCCATGAAAAATTTGCGACAAATTCACCTATGAGGTGTGGTGAATTTAAGCGATATGCAGCTCGCCTCGACATTTTTTAGAAGTTCGAACTTAGAGTTATTTAAGAAATCACGAAAAACACTACCAAAATGCAATTGCTTTCCATGAAAAATTTGCGACAAATTCACCTATGAGGTGTGGTGAATTTAAGCGATATGCAGCTCGACTTGACATTTTTTAGAAGTTCGAACTTTGAGTTAATTTCTTAATTTTCTTATTGAATAATGCTTACATATCACGAAAAACACTACCAAAATGCAATTGCTTTCCATGAAAAATTTGCGACAAATTCACCTATGAGGTGTGGTGAATTTAAGCGATATGCAGCTCGCCTCGACATTTTTTAGAAGTTCGAACTTAGACTTATTTACTTAATTTTCTTATTGGATAATGCTTAAAAATCACGAAAAACACTACCAAAATGCAATTGCTTTCCATGAAAAATTTTCGACAAATTCACCTATGAGGTGTGGTGAATTTAAGCGATATGCAGCTCGCCTCGACATTTTTTAGAAGTGCGAACTTAGAGTTATTTACTTAATTTTCTTATTGGATAATGCTTAAAAATCACGAAAAACACTACCAAAATGCAATTGCTTATCATGAAAAATTTTCGACAAATTCACCTATGAGGTGTGGTGAATTTAAGCGATATGCAGCTCGCCTCGACATTTTTTAGAAGTTCGAACTTAGAGTTATTTACTTAATTTTCTTATTGGATATTGCTTACAAATCACGAAAAACACTACCAAAATGCAATTGCTTTCCATGAAAAATTTGCGACAAATTCACCAATGAGGTGTGGTGAATTTAAGCGATATGCAGCTCGTCTCGACATTTTTTAGAAGTTTGAACTTAGATTTATTTACTTAATTTTCTTATTGGATAATGCTTAAAAATCACGAAAAACACTACCAAAATGTAATTACTTTCCATGAAAAATTTTCGACAAATTCACCTATGAGGTGTGGTGAATTTAAGCGATATGCAGCTCGCCTCGACATTTTTTAGAAGTTCGAACTTAGAGTTATTTAAGAAATCACGAAAAACACTACCAAAATGCAATTGCTTTCCATAAAAAATTTGCGACAAATTCACCTATGAGGTGTGGTGAATTAAAGCGATATGCAGCTCGCCTCGACATTTTTTAGAAGTTTGAACTTAGATTTATTTACTTAATTTTCTTATTGGATATTGCTTACAAATCACGAAAAACACTACCAAAATGCAATTGCTTTCCATGAAAAATTTGCGACAAATTCACCAATGAGGTGTGGTGAATTTAAGCGATATGCAGCTCGTCTCGACATTTTTTAGAAGTTTGAACTTAGATTTATTTACTTAATTTTCTTATTGGATAATGCTTAAAAATCACGAAAAACACTACCAAAATGTAATTACTTTCCATGAAAAATTTTCGACAAATTCACCTATGAGGTGTGGTGAATTTAAGCGATATGCAGCTCGCCTCGACATTTTTTATAATTTCGAACTTAGAGTTATTTAGAACTAAGAACTTCGTATTTAGTTATTTAGAAGTTCGAACTTAGAGTTATTTACTTAATTTTCTTATTGGATAATGCTTAAAAATCACGAAAAACACTACCAAAATGCAATTGCTTATCATGAAAAATTTTCGACAAATTCACCTATGAGGTGTGGTGAATTTAAGCGATATGCAGCTCGCCTCGACATTTTTTAGAAGTTCGAACTTAGAGTTATTTACTTAATTTTCTTATTGGATAATGCTTACAAATCACGAAAAACACTACCAAAATACAATTGCTTTCCAAGAAAAATTTTCGACAAATTCACCTATGAGGTTTGATGAATTTAAGCGATATGCAGCTCACCTCGACATTTTTTAGAAGTTCGAACTTAGAGTTATTTACTTAATTTTCTTACTGGTTTTTCTTAATGCTTACAAATCACGAAAAACACTACCAAAATGCAATTGCTTTCCATGAAAAATTTGCGACAAATTCACCTATGAGGTGTGGTGAATTTAAGCGATATGCAGCTCGCCTCGACATTTTTTAGAAGTTCGAACTTAGAGTTATTTAAGAAATCACGAAAAACACTACCAAAATGCAATTGCTTTCCATGAAAAATTTGCGACAAATTCACCTATGAGGTTTGATGAATTTAAGCGATATGCAGCTCACCTCGACATTTTTTAGAAGTTCGAACTTAGAGTTATTTACTTAATTTTCTTACTGGTTTTTCTTAATGCTTACAAATCACGAAAAACACTACCAAAATGCAATTGCTTTCCATGAAAAATTTGCGACAAATTCACCTATGAGGTGTGGTGAATTTAAGCGATATGCAGCTCGCCTCGACATTTTTTAGAAGTTCGAACTTAGAGTTATTTAAGAAATCACGAAAAACACTACCAAAATGCAATTGCTTTCCATGAAAAATTTGCGACAAATTCACCTATGAGGTGTGGTGAATTCAAGCGATATGCAGCTCGTCTCGACATTTTTTAGAAGTTTGAACTTAGATTTATTTACTTAATTTTCTTATTGGATATTGCTTACAAATCACGAAAAACACTACCAAAATGCAATTGCTTTCCATAAAAAATTTGCGACAAATTCACCTATGAGGTGTGGTAAATTTAAGCGATATGCAGCTCGACTTGACATTTTTTAGAAGTTCGAAATTAGAGTTATTTACTTAATTTTCTTATTGGATAATGCTAACAAATCACGAAAAACACTGCCAAAATGCAATTGCTTTCCATAAAAAATTTGCGACAAATTCACCTATGAGGTGTGGTAAATTTAAGCGATATGCAGCTCGCCTCGACATGTTTTAGAAGTTCGAACTTAGAGTTATTTACTTAATTTTCTTATTGGATAATGCTTACAAATCACGAAAAACACTGCCAAAATGCAATTGCTTTCCATGAAAAATTTTTGACAAATTCACCTATGAGGTGTGATGAATTTAAGCGATATGCAGCTCGCCTCGACATTTTTTAGAAGTTCGAACTTAGAGTTATTTACTTAATTTTCTCATTGGATAATGCTCAGAAATCACGAAAAACACAATCAAAATGGAATTGCTTTCCATGAAAAATTTCCGACAAATTCACCTATGAGGTGTGGTGAATTTAAGCGATATGCAGCTCGCCTCGACATTTTTTAGAAGTTCGAACTTAGAGTTATTTAAGAAATCACGAAAAACACTACCAAAATGCAATTGCTTTCCATGAAAAATTTGCGACAAATTCACCTATGAGGTGTGGTGAATTTAAGCGATATGCAGCTCGACTTGACATTTTTTAGAAGTTCGAACTTTGAGTTATTTTCTTAACATTCTTATTGAATAATGCTTACATAACACGAAAAACACTACCAAAATGCAATGGCTTTCCATGAAAAATTTGCGACAAATTCACCTATGCGGTGTGGTGAATTTAAGCGATATGCAGCTCACCTCGACATTTTTTAGAAGTTCGTACTTAGAGTTATTTACTTAATTTTCTTATTGGATAATGCTTAAAAATCACGAAAAACACTACCAAAATGCAATTGCTTTCCATTAAAAATTTGCGACAAATTCACCTATGAGGTGTGGTGAATTTAAGCGATATGCAGCTCGACTTGACATTTTTTAGAAGTTCGAACTTAGAGTTATTTACTTAATTTTCTTATTGGATAATGCTAACAAATCACGAAAAACAATACCAAAATGCAATTGTTTTCCATAAAAAATTTGCGACAAATTCACCTATGAGGTGTGGTGAATTTAAGCGATATGCAGCTCGCCTCGACATGTTTTAGAAGTTCGAACTTAGAGTTATTTACTTAATTTTCTTATTGGATAATGCTTACAAATCACGAAAAACACTGCCAAAATGCAATTGCTTTCCATGAAAAATTTTCGACAAATTCACCTATGAGGTGTGATGAATTTAAGCGATATGCAGCTCGCCTCGACATTTTTTAGAAGTTCGAACTTAGAGTTATTTACTTAATTTTCTCATTGGATAATGCTCAGAAATCACGAAAAACACAATCAAAATGCAATTGCTTTCCATGAAAAATTTCCGACAAATTCACCTATGAGGTGTGGTGAATTTAAGTGACATGCAGCTCGCCTCGACATTTTATAGAAGTTTGAACTAAGAGTTTTTACTTAATTTTCTTATTGGATAATGCTAAGAAATCACGAAAAACACTACCAAAATGCAATTGCTTTCCATGAAAAATTTGCGACAAATTCACCTATGAGGTGTGGTGAATTCAAGCGATATGCAGCTCGTCTCGACATTTTTTCGAAGTTCGAACTTAGAGTTATTTACTTAATTTTCTTATTGGATAATGCTTACAAATCACGAAAAACACTGCCAATTTTTTAGAAGTTTGAACTTAGAGTTATTTACTTAATTTTCTTATTGGATAATGCTTACAAATCACGAAAAACACTACCAAAATGCAATTGCTTTCCATGAAAAATTTCCGACAAATTCACCTATGAGGTGTGGTGAATTTAAGTGATCTGCAGCTCGCCTCGACATTTTATAGAAGTTTGAACTAAGAGTTTTTACTTAATTTTCTTATTGGATAATGCTTAAAAATCACGAAAAACACTACCAAAATGCAATTGCTTTCCATGAAAAATTTGCGACAAATTCACCTATGAGGTGTGGTGAATTTAAGCGATATGCAGCTTGACATTTTTTAGAAGTTCGAACTTAGAGTTATTTACTTAATTTTCTTATTGGATAATGATTACAAATCACGAAAAACACTACCAAAATGCAATTGCTTTCCATGAAAAATTTGCGACAAATTCACCTATGAGGTGTGGTGAATTTAAGCGATATGCAGCTTGACATTTTTTAGAAGTTCGAACTTAGAGTTATTTACTTAATTTTCTTATTGGATAATGCTAACAAATCACGAAAAACACTACCAAAATGCAATTGCTTTCCATAAAAAATTTGCGACAAATTCACCTATGAGGTGTGGTAAATTTAACCGATATGCAGCTCGCCTTGACATTTTTTAGAAGTTCGAACTTAGAGTTATTTACTTAATTTTCTTATTGGATAATGCTTACAAATCACGAAAAACACTACCAAAATGCAATTGCTTTCCATGAAAAATTTTGCGACAAATTCACCTATGAGGTGTGGTGAATTCAAGCGATATGCAGCTCGTCTCGACATTTTTTAGAAGTTTGAACTTAGATTTATTTACTTAATTTTCTTATTGGATATTGCTTACAAATCACGAACAACATTACCAAAATGCAATTGCTTTCCATGAAAAATTTTCGAAAAATTCACCAATGAGGTGTGGTGAATTTAAGCGATATGCAGCTCGACTTGACATTTTTTAAAAGTTCGAACTTAGAGTTATTTACTTAATTTTCTTATTGGATAATGCTTAAAAATCACGAAAAACACTACCAAAATGTAATTGCTTTCCATGAAAAATTTTCGACAAATTCACCTATGAAGCGTGGTGAATTTAAGCGATATGCAGCTCGCCTCGACATTTTTTCGAAGTTCGAACTTAGAGTTATTTACTTAATTTTCTTATTGGATAATGCTTAAAAATCACGAAAAACACTACCAAAATGTAATTGCTTTCCATGAAAAATTTTCGACAAATTCACCTATGAGGTGTGGTGAATTTAAGCGATATGCAGCTCGCCTCGACATTTTTTAGTAGTTCGAACTTAGAGTTATTTACTTAATTTTCTTATTGGATAATGCTAAGAAATCACGAAAAACACTACCAAAATGCAATTGCTTTCCATGAAAAATTTGCGACAAATTCACCTATGAGGTGTGGTGAATTTAAGCGATATGCAGCTCGCCTCGACATTTTTTAGAAGTTTGACCTTAGAGTTATTTACTTAAATTTCTTATTGGATAATGGTAAAAAATCACGAAAAAGCTTACCAAAATTCAATTGCTTTCAATGAAAAATTTGCGACAAATTCACCTATGAGGTGTGGTGAATTTAAGCGATATGCAGCTCGACTTGACATTTTTTAGAAGTTCGAACTTTGAGTTATTTTCTTAATTTTCTTATTGAATAATGCTTACATATCACTAAAAACACTACCAAAATGCAGGTGTGGTGAATTTAAGCGATATGCAGCTCGCCTCGACATTATTTAGAAGTTCGAACTTTGAAACACTACCAAAATGCAGGTGTGGTGAATTTAAGCGATATGCAGCTCGCCTCGACATTTTTTAGAAGTTCGAACTTAGAGTTATTTACTTAATTTTCTTATTGGATAATGATTACAAATCACGAAAAACACTACCAAAATGCAATTGCTTTCCATGAAAAATTTGCGACAAATTCACCTATGAGGTGTGGTGAATTCAAGCGATATGCATCTCGTCTCGACATTTTTTAGAAGTTCGAACTTAGAGTTATTTACTTAATTTTCTTATTGGATAATGATTACAAATCACGAAAAACACTACCAAAATGCAATTGCTTTCCATGAAAAATTTGCGACAAATTCACCTATGAGGTGTGGTGAATTTAAGCGATATGCAGCTTGACATTTTTTAGAAGTTCGAACTTAGAGTTATTTACTTAATTTTCTTATTGGATAATGCTAACAAATCACGAAAAACACTACCAAAATGCAATTGCTTTCCATGAAAAATTTGCGACAAATTTACCTATGAGGTGTGGTAAATTTAAGCGATATGCAGCTCGCCTCGACATTTCTTAGAAGTTCGAACTTAGAGTTATTTACTTAATTTTCTTATTGGATAATGATTACAAATCACGAAAAACACTACCAAAATGCAATTGCTTTCCATGAAAAATTTGCGACAAATTCACCTATGAGGTGTGGTGAATTCAAGCGATATGCATCTCGTCTCGACATTTTTTAGAAGTTTGAACTTAGAGTTATTTACTTAATTTTCTTATTGGATAATGCTTACAAATCACGAAAAACACTACCAAAATGCAATTGCTTTCCATGAAAAATTTCCGACAAATTCACCTATGAGGTGTGGTGAATTTAAGTGATCTGCAGCTCGCCTCGACATTTTATAGAAGTTTGAACTAAGAGTTTTTACTTAATTTTCTTATTGGATAATGCTTAAAAATCACGAAAAACACTACCAAAATGCAATTGCTTTCCATGAAAAATTTGCGACAAATTCACCTATGAGGTGTGGTGAATTTAAGCGATATGCAGCTTGACATTTTTTAGAAGTTCGAACTTAGAGTTATTTACTTAATTTTCTTATTGGATAATGCTAACAAATCACGAAAAACACTACCAAAATGCAATTGCTTTCCATGAAAAATATGCGACAAATTCACCTATGAGGTGTGGTGAATTTAAGCGATATGCAGCTTGACATTTTTTAGAAGTTCGAACTTGGAGTTATTTACTTAATTTTCTTATTGGATAATGCTAACAAATCACGAAAAACACTACCAAAATGCAATTGCTTTCCATAAAAAATTTGCGACAAATTTACCTATGAGGTGTGGTAAATTTAAGCGATATGCAGCTCGCCTCGACATTTTTTAGAAGTTTGACCTTAGAGTTATTTACTTAAATTTCTTATTGGATAATGGTAAAAAATCACAAAAAAGCTTACCAAAATTCAATTGCTTTCACTGAAAAATTTGCGGCAAATTCACCAATGATGTGTGGTGAATTTTAGCGATATGCAGCTCGTCTCGACATTTTTTAGAAGTTCGAACTTAGAGTTATTTTCTTAATTTTCTCATTGTATAATGCTCAGATCTCACGAAAAACACAATCAAAATGCAATTGCTTTCCATAAAAAATTTCCGACAAATTCACCTATGAGGTGTGGTGAATTTAAGCGATATGCAGCTCGCCTCGACATTTTATAGAAGTTTGAACTAAGAGTTTTTACTTAATTTTCTTACTGGATAATGCTAAGAAATCACGAAAAACACGACCAAAATGCAATTTCTTTCCATTAAAAATTTGCGACAAATTCACCTATGAGGTGTGGTGAATTTAAGCGATATGCAGCTCGCCTCGACATTTTTTAGAAGTTCGAACTTAGAGTTATTTAAGAAATCACGAAAAACACTACCAAAATGCAATTGCTTTTCAGGAAAAATTTGCGACAAATTCACCTATGAGGTGTGGTGAATTTAAGCGATATGCAGCTCGACTTGACATTTTTTAGAAGTTCGAACTTTGAGTTATTTTCTTAATTTTCTTATTGAATAATGCTTACATAACACGAAAAACACTACCAAAATGCAATTGCTTTCCATGAAAAATTTGCGACAAATTCACCTATGCGGTGTGGTGAATTTAAGCGATATGCAGCTCAACTCGACATTTTTTAGAAGTTCGTACTTAGAGTTATTTACTTAATTTTCTTATTGGATAATGCTTAAAAATCACGAAAAACACTACCAAAATGCAATTGCTTTCCATGAAAAATTTGCGACAAATTCACCTATGAGGTGTGGTGAATTTAAGCGATATGCAGCTCGACTTGACATTTTTTAGAAGTTCGAACTTAGAGTTATTTACTTAATTTTCTTATTGGATAATGCTAACAAATCACGAAAAACACTACCAAAATGCAATTGCTTTCCATAAAAAATTTGCGACAAATTCACCTATGAGGTGTGGTAAATTTAAGCGATATGCAGCTCGCCTTGACATTTTTTAGAAGTTCGAACTTAGAGTTATTTACTTAATTTTCTTATTGGATAATGCTTACAAATCACGAAAAACACTACCAAAATGCAATTGCTTTCCATGAAAAATTTTGCGACAAATTCACGTATGAGGTGTGGTGAATTCAAGCGATATGCAGCTCGTCTCGACATTTTTTAGAAGTTTGAACTTAGATTTATTTACTTAATTTTCTTATTGGATATTGCTTACAAATCACGAAAAACATTACCAAAATGCAATTGCTTTCCATGAAAATTTTGCGACAAATTCACCAATGAGGTGTGGTGAATTTAAGCGATATGCAGCTCGACTTGACATTTTTTAGAAGTTTGAACTAAGAGTTCTTTACTTAATTTTCTTATTGGATAATGCTAAGAAATCACGAAAAACACTACCAAAATGCAATTGCTTTCCATGAAAAATTTGCGACAAATTCACCTATGAGGTGTGGTGAATTTAAGCGATATGCAGCTCGCCTCGACATTTTTTAGAAGTTTGACCTTAGAGTTATTTACTTAAATTTCTTATTGGATAATGGTAAAAAATCACGAAAAAGCTTACCAAAATTCAATTGCTTTCAATGAAAAATTTGCGACAAATTCACCTATGAGGTGTGGTGAATTTAAGCGATATGCAGCTCGACTTGACATTTTTTAGAAGTTCGAACTTTGAGTTATTTTCTTAATTTTCTTATTGAATAATGCTTACATATCACTAAAAACACTACCAAAATGCAGGTGTGGTGAATTTAAGCGATATGCAGCTCGCCTCGACATTTTTTAGAAGTTCGAACTTTGAAACACTACCAAAATGCAGGTGTGGTGAATTTAAGCGATATGCAGCTCGCCTCGACATTTTTTAGAAGTTCGAACTTAGAGTTATTTACTTAATTTTCTTATTGGATAATGCTTAAAAATCACGAAAAACACTACCAAAATGCAATTGCTTTCCATGAAATATTTGCGACAAATTCACCTATGAGGTGTGGTGAATTCAAGCGATATGCATCTCGTCTCGACATTTTTTAGAAGTTTGAACTTAGAGTTATTTACTTAATTTTCTTATTGGATAATGATTACAAATCACGAAAAACACTACCAAAATGCAATTGCTTTCCATGAAAAATTTGCGACAAATTCACCTATGAGGTGTGGTGAATTCAAGCGATATGCATCTCGCCTCGACATTTTTTAGAAGTTTGAACTTAGAGTTATTTACTTAATTTTCTTATTGGATAATGATTACAAATCACGAAAAACACTGCCAAAATGCAATTGCTTTTCATGAAAAATTTGCGACAAATTCACCTATGAGGTGTGGTGAATTTAAGCGATATGCAGCTCGCCTCGACATTTTTTAGAAGTTCGAACTTAGAGTTATTTAAGAAATCACAAAAAACACTACCAAAATGCAATTGATTTCCATGAAAAATTTGCGACAAATTCACCTATGAGGTGTGGTGAATTTAAGCGATATGCATCTCGCCTCGACATTTTTTAGAAGTTCGAACTTTGAGTTATTTTCTTAATTTTCTTATTGAATAATGCTAAGAAATCACGAAAAACACTACCAAAATGCAATTTCTTTCCATTAAAAATTTGCGACAAATTCACCTATGAGGTGTGGTGAATTTAAGCGATATGCATCTCGCCTCGACATTTTTTAGAAGTTCGAACTTTGAGTTATTTTCTTAATTTTCTTATTGAATAATGCTTAAAAATCACGAAAAACACTACCAAAATGCAATTTCTTTCCATTAAAAATTTGCGACAAATTCACCTATGAGGTGTGGTGAATTTAAGCGATATGCAGCTCGACTTGACATTTTTTAGAAGTTCGAACTTAGAGTTATTTACTTAATTTTCTTATTGGATAATGCTTACAAATCACGAAAAACACTACCAAAATGCAATTTCTTTCCATTAAAAATTTGCGACAAATTCACCTATGAGGTGTGGTGAATTTAAGCGATATGCATCTCGCCTCGACATTTTTTAGAAGTTCGAACTTTGAGTTATTTTCTTAATTTTCTTATTGAATAATGCTTAAAAATCACGAAAAACACTACCAAAATGCAATTGCTTTCCATGAAAAATTTGCGACAAATGCACCTATGAGGTGTGGTGAATTTAAGCGATATGCAGCTCGACTTGACATTTTTTAGATGTTCGAACTTTGAGTTTTTTACTTAATTTTCTTATTGGATAATGCTAACAAATCACGAAAAACACTACCAAAATGCAATTGCTTTCCATAAAAAATTTGCGACAAATTCACCTATGAGGTGTGGTAAATTTAAGCGATATGCAGCTCGCCTTGACACTTTTTAGAAGTTCGAACTTAGAGTTATTTACTTAATTTTCTTATTGGATAATGCTTACAAATCACGAAAAACACTACCAAAATGCAATTGCTTTCCATGAAAAATTTTGCGACAAATTCACCTATGAGGTGTGGTGAATTCAAGCGATATGCAGCTCGTCTCGACATTTTTTAGAAGTTTGAACTTAGATTTATTTACTTAATTTTCTTATTGGATATTGCTTACAAATCACGAAAAACACTACCAAAATGCAATTGCTTTCCATGAAAAATTTGCGACAAATTCACCAATGAGGTGTGGTGAATATAAGCGATATGCAGCTCGACTTGACATTTTTTAGAAGTTCGAACTTAGAGTTATTTACTTAATTTTCTTATTGGATAATGCCTAAAAATCACGAAAAACACTACCAAAATGTAATTGCTTTCCATGAAAAATTTTCGACAAATTCACCTATGAGGTGTGGTGAATTTAAGCGATATACAGCTCGCCTCGACACTTTTTAGAAGTTCGAACTTAGAGTTATTTACTTAATTTTCTTATTGGATAATGCTTACAAATCACGAAAAACACTACCAAAATGCAATTGCTTTCCAGGAAAAATTTTCGACAAATTCACCTATGAGGTGTGATGAATTTAAGTGATATGCAGCTCGCCTCGAAATTTTTTAGAAGTTTTAACTAAGAGTTATTTACTTAATTTTCTTATTGGATAATGCTAAGAAATCACGAAAAACACTACCAAAATTCAATTGCTTTCCCTGAAAAATTTGCGACAAATTCACCTATGAGGTGTGGTGAATTTAAGCGATATGCAGCTCGCCTCGACATTTTTTAGAAGTTTGACCTTAGAGTTATTTACTTAAATTTCTTATTGGATAATGGTAAAAAATCACGAAAAACTTACCAAAATTCAATTGCTTTCAATGAAAAATTTGCGACAAATTCACCTATGAGGTGTGGTGAATTTAAGCGATATGCAGCTCGACTTGACATTTTTTAGAAGTTCGAACTTTGAGTTATTTTCTTAATTTTCTTATTGAATAATGCTTACATATCACTAAAAACACTACCAAAATGCAGGTGTGGTGAATTTAAGCGATATGCAGCTCGCCTCGACATTTTTTAGAAGTTCGAACTTTGAAACACTACCAAAATGCAGGTGTGGTGAATTTAAGCGATATGCAGCTCGCCTCGACATTTTTTAGAAGTTCGAACTTAGAGTTATTTACTTAATTTTCTTATTGGATAATGCTTAAAAATCACGAAAAACACTACCAAAATGCAATTGCTTTCCATGAAAAATTTGCGACAAATTCACCTATGAGGTGAATGGTGAGGTGAGGTGGTGAATTTAAGCGATATGCAGCTTGACATTTTTTAGAAGTTCGAACTTAGAGTTATTTACTTAATTTTCTTATTGGATAATGATTACAAATCACGAAAAACACTACCAAAATGCAATTGCTTTCCATGAAAAATTTGCGACAAATTCACCTATGAGGTGTGGTGTATTCAAGCGATATGCATCTCGTCTCGACATTTTTTAGAAGTTTGAACTTAGAGTTATTTACTTAATTTTCTTATTGGATAATGATTACAAATCACGAAAAACACTACCAAAATGCAATTGCTTTCCATGAAAAATTTGCGACAAATTCACCTATGAGGTGTGGTGAATTTAAGCGATATGCAGCTCGCCTCGACATTTTTTAGAAGTTCGAACTTAGAGTTATTTAAGAAATCACAAAAAACACTACCAAAATGCAATTGATTTCCATGAAAAATTTGTGACAAATTCACCTATGAGGTGTGGTGAATTTAAGCGATATGCAGCTCGACTTGACATTTTTTAGAAGTTCGAACTTTGAGTTATTTTCTTAATTTTCTTATTGAATAATGCTTACATATCACGAAAAACACTACCAAAATGCAATTTCTTTCCATTAAAAATTTGCGACAAATTCACCTATGAGGTGTGGTGAATTTAAGCGATATGCATCTCGCCTCGACATTTTTTAGAAGTTCGAACTTAGAGTTATTTAAGAAATCACAAAAAACACTACCAAAATGCAATTGCTTTCCATGCAAAATTTGCGACAAATTCACCTATGAGGTGTGGTGAATTTAAGCGATATGCAGCTCGACTTGACATTTTTTAGAAGTTCGAACTTTGAGTTATTTTCTTAATTTTCTTATTGAATAATGCTTACATATCACGAAAAACACTACCAAAATGCAATTGCTTTCCATGAAAAATTTGCGACAAATTCACCTATGCGGTGTGGTGAATTTAAGCGATATGCAGCTCGCCTCGACATTTTTTAGAAGTTCGAACTTAGAGTTATTTACTTAATTTTCTTATTGGATAATGCTTAAAAATCACGAAAAACACTACCAAAATGCAATTGCTTTCCATGAAAAATTTGCGACAAATTCACCTATGAGGTGTGGTGAATTTAAGCGATATGCAGCTCGACTTGACATTTTTTAGAAGTTCGAACTTAGAGTTATTTACTTAATTTTCTTATTGGATAATGCTAACAAATCACGAAAAACACTACCAAAATGCAATTGCTTTCCATAAAAAATTTGCGACAAATTCACCTATGAGGTGTGGTAAATTTAAGCGATATGCAGCTCGCCTTGACATTTTTTAGAAGTTCGAACTTAGAGTTATTTACTTAATTTTCTTATTGGATAATGCTTACAAATCACGAAAAACACTACCAAAATGCAATTGCTTTCCATGAAAAATTTTGCGACAAATTCACCTATGAGGTGTGGTGAATTCAAGCGATATGCAGCTCGTCTCGACATTTTTTAGAAGTTTGAACTTAGATTTATTTACTTAATTTTCTTATTGGATATTGCTTACAAATCACGAAAAACACTACCAAAATGCAATTGCTTTCCATGAAAAATTTGCGACAAATTCACCAATGAGGTGTGGTGAATATAAGCGATATGCAGCTCGACTTGACATTTTTTAGAAGTTCGAACTTAGAGGTTTTTACTTAATTTTCTTATTGGATAATGCTTAAAAATCACGAAAAACACTACCAAAATGTAATTGCTTTCCATGAAAAATTTTCGACAAATTCACCTATGAGGTGTGGTGAATTTAAGCGATATACAGCTCGCCTCGACACTTTTTAGAAGTTCGAACTTAGAGTTATTTACTTAATTTTCTTATTGGATAATGCTTACAAATCACGAAAAACACTACCAAAATGCAATTGCTTTCCATGAAAAATTTGCGACAAATTCACCCATGAGGTGTGGTGAATTTAAGCGATATTCAGCTTGCCTCGACATTTTTTAGAAGTTTGACCTTAGAGTTATTTACTTAAATTTTATTAGAAGTTGGGGATCTTCCAGTTTAAATGAAACTTGCACCAATACAAATCCAAAGGAATAATTTTATTTTAAGAGAATAATTTCTCGAACAAACGAAACACAAATCGAAAAAAAAGGAAAGGGAAAAATATTTCAATACATTTGACCAAGAACGCACAATACGATGTGATTGAATAATATATTAATGTAAAGTGTTGTACAAGTATTTAAACAACAAGTTTTTAACACTCCTTCTCAACACTAACATATATAAACAACTATTTATGTGTCTAGTATAATCCCACAAGTTTGGTAAATTTCAAATGCCTAACTTTTTGCAAGTTTTTAGTTAATATATCAGACATCATTAGATCTGTACAAACATAATTCAAAGAAATCTCATTATTTTTATAAACATTTCGAATATGATGAAATTTAATGTCTATATGTTTGCTTCTTGAGTGGTACACCGGATTCTTTACTAACTGCTGTGCGCTTTGGTTGTCGCAATTCAAAATCATTGGCGTGGTATATTGAAAACCAATTTCTCTTAGCAACTTTATAATATAGACCGCTTCTTTTGCTGCGGACGAAAGAGCCACATACTCCGCTTCCGTGCTGCTCAGTGCTACTAAACTTTGTTTCTTCGATTTCCATGAAAAAACACTACCTGCTGCCACAAATGCACAGCCCGTGTAAGATTTCCTGTCAGTAGTATCTCCGCCCCAGTCAGCATCCACAAAGCATTCTATAGGTTTTCCCGTCTTGAAGTAATGAAGCTTATAATCACTCGTACCTTTTAAGTACCTTAAAATATGCTTAGCAGCGACTAGGTGTTCGCAATGTGGATCAGTATTACGCTGCGAAAGCTTGGATATAGAATGTACAATATCATTATTTTTAATATTTATGTCCCCACGACCAAGTGCTTCTATAGACTTATTTGCAGCAAGATCTATTTGTTCCACACACTCTTCGTATACTTCAAACAAGGAACGATCAGAACAGAGATGTGATGTGGCACCGCTATCTATACACCAATCACCTCTTTCATATGTAGAGCCAGAACCGGAAGCCATGATAACAGAAAATGATTTTGTGTTCCCTTGATATTTTCGATTTAAATTTCGCGGCTCTCTACATTTAGATGCAAAATGGCCGTAACGCTCACAGTTGTAACATTTTCCCTTACCTTGTTTTTCATCAAAACTTTTGTTTTCATTGTTTCCTTTCTGATAGTGGCTTGTAGGTGTGTACCCTTTTCTCGTACTGAATCTTGCTAAAGCTTGTTCACCTTCGCCTTGGGCTGTTCTTTCAATATTTTCATTTCTTCTTTGGGCTTCTTCAATAAGCTTGATCTTTAGATTTTCTAAATTCGGCAATTCATCCCGGCTTTCTATAGCTATTACAAAATTTTCAAAAGATTTTGGCAAACTAGATAACAAAATTATTACAACCATTTCTTTCGGTACAAAAATTTCTATTTCTGCCAACCGTTCCAGAATATCAGAAAATTCGCTTATATGTTCACACATGTCCTTACCATTAGGTAGGCTTATATACAACAACCTCTTAAAAAGCAATATTTTACGCATAGGTCCACTTGGTTGATATATTTCTTTTAGTTTGTTCCAGGCCTCAGAAGACGTTTTACAATGGCGGACATGGTTTATTTGCGATGCCTTGATGCACAGCATTATACTTGCCAATGCCTTTTCATCCTTTGTCTTGATTTCCTCTGCATCATTTTCCGAAGTCGTGCTGGTTACCTTGACCTTTTCGCTAACGACTGTTATCCAACTTCTCGATAGAGTATAATCCTGATGCGCTCATTTTTCTAAACTTGACCCTTTTATAGGTGTCCTGGGCCCATAACCTATTAGAAGTTTAGGATCTTCCAGTTTAAATGAAACTCGCACCAATACAAATCCAAAGGAATAATTTTATTTTAAGAGAATAATTTCTCGAACAAACGAAACACAAATCGAAAAAAAAGGCAATGAGAAAATATTTCAATACATTTGACAAAGAACGCACAATACGATGTGATTGAATAATATATTAATGTAAAGTGTTGTACAAGTATTTAAACAACAAGTTTTTAACAAATTTCTTATTGGATAATGGTAAAAAATCACGAAAAAGCTTACCAAAATTCATTTGCTTTCAATGAAAAATTTGCGGCAAATTCACCAATGATGTGTGGTGAATTTTAGCAATATGCAGCTCGTCTCGACATTTTTTAGAAGTTCGAACTTAGAGTTATTTACTTAATTTTCTTATTGGATAATGCTAACAAATTACGAAAAACACTACCAAAGTGCAATTTCTTTCAATTAAAAATTTGCGACAAATTCACCTATGAGGTGTGGTGAATTTAAGCGATATGCAGCTCGCCTCGACATTTTTTAGAAGTTCGAACTTAGAGTTATTTAAGAAATCACAAAAAACACTACCAAAATGCAATTGATTTCCATGAAAAATTTGCGACAAATTCACCTATGAGGTGTGGTGAATTTAAGCGATATGCAGCTCGACTTGACATTTTTTAGAAGTTCGAACTTTAAGTTATTTTCTTAATTTTCTTATTGAATAATGCTAAGAAATCACGAAAAACACTACCAAAATGCAATTTCTTTCCATTAAAAATTTGCGACAAATTCACCTATGAGGTGTGGTGAATTTAAGCGATATGCAGCTCGCCTCGACATTTTTTAGAAGTTCGAACTTAGAGTTATTTACTTAATTTTCTTATTGGATAATGCTTACAAATCACGAAAAACACTTCCAAAATGCAATTGCTTTCCATGAAAAATTTTGCGACAAATTCACCTATGAGGTGTGGTGAATTTAAGCGATATGCAGCTCGTCTCGACATTTTTTAGAAGTTTGAACTTAGATTTATTTATTTAATTTTCTTATTGGATATTGCTTACAAATCACGAAAAACACTACCAAAATGCAATTGCTTTCCAAGAAAAATTTGCGACAAATTCACCAATGAGGTGTGGTGAATATAAGCGATATGCAGCTCGACTTGACATTTTTTAGAAGTTCGAACTTAGAGTTATTTACTTAATTTTCTTATTGGATAATGCTGAAAAATCACGAAAAACACTACCAAAATGTAATTGCTTTCCATGAAAAATTTTGAGTTATAAAATGCAATTGCTTTCCATGGAAAATTTACGACAAATTCACCTATGAGGTGTGGTGAATTTAAACGATATGCAGCTCGCCTTGACATTTTTTAGAAGTTCGAACTTAGATTTATTTATTTAATTTTCTTATTGGATAATGCTTACAAATAACGAAAAACACTACCAAAATGGAATTGCTTTCCATGAAAAATTTGCGACAAATTCACCAATGAGGTGTGGTGAATATAAGCGATATGCAGCTCGACTTGACATTTTTTAGAAGTTCGAACTTAGAGTTATTTACTTAATTTTCTTATTGGATAATACTGAAAAATCACGAAAAACACTACCAAAATGTAATTGCTTTCCATGAAAAATTTTCGACAAATTCATCTATGAGGTGTGGTGAATTTAAGCGATATGCAGCTCGCCTCGACATTTTTTAGAAGTTCGAACTTAGAGTTATTTACTTAATTTTCTCATTGGATAATGCTCAGAAATCACGAAAAACACAATCAAAATGCAATTACTTTCCATGAAAAATTTCCGACAAATTCACCTATGAGGTGTGGTGAATTTAAGTGATATGCAGCTTGCCTCGACATTTTTTAGAAGTTTGAACTAAGAGTTATTTACTTAATTTTCTTATTGGATAATGCTAAGAAATCACGAAAAACACTACCAAAATGCAATTGCTTTCCATGAAAAATTTGCGACAAATTCACCCATGAGGTGTGGTCAATTTAAGCGATATGCAGCTTTCCTCGACATTTTTTAGAAGTTTGACCTTAGAGTTATTTACTTAATTTTTTTATTGGATATTGCTTACAAATCACGAAAAACACTACCAAAATGTAATTGCTTTCCATAAAAAATTTGCGACAAATTCACCTATGAGGTGTGGTAAATTTAAGCGATATGCAGCTCGACTTGACATTTTTTAGAAGTTCGAACTTAGAGTTATTTACTTAATTTTCTTATTGGATAATGCTAACAAATCACGAAAAACACTACCAAAGTGCAATTTCTTTCAATTAAAAATTTGCGACAAATTCACCTATGAGGTGTGGTGAATTTAAGCGATATGCAGCTCGCCTCGACATTTTTTAGAAGTTCGAACTTAGAGTTATTTAAGAAATCACAAAAAACACTACCAAAATGCAATTGATTTCCATGAAAAATTTGCGACAAATTCACCTATGAGGTGTGGTGAATTTAAGCGATATGCAGCTCGACTTGACATTTTTTAGAAGTTCGAACTTTGAGTTATTTTCTTAATTTTCTTATTGAATAATGCTAAGAAATCACGAAAAACACTACCAAAATGCAATTTCTTTCCATTAAAAATTTGCGACAAATTCACCTATGAGGTGTGGTGAATTTAAGCGATATGCAGCTCGCCTCGACATTTTTTAGAAGTTCGAACTTAGAGTTATTTAAGAAATCACAAAAAACACTACCAAAATGCAATTGCTTTCCATGGAAAATTTGCGACAAATTCACCTATGAGGTGTGGTGAATTTAAGCGATATGCAGCTCGCCTTGACATTTTTTAGAAGTTCGAACTTAGAGTTATTTACTTAATTTTCTTATTGGATATTGCTTACAAATCACGAAAAACACTACCAAAATGCAATTGCTTTCCATGAAAAATTTGCGACAAATTCACCAATGAGGTGTGGTGAATATAAGCGATATGCAGCTCGACTTGACATTTTTTAGAAGTTCGAACTTAGAGTTATTTACTTAATTTTCTTATTGGATATTGCTTACAAATCACGAAAAACACTACCAAAATGCAATTGCTTTCCATGAAAAATTTTGCGACAAATTCACCTATGAGGTGTGGTGAATTTAAGCGATATGCAGCTCGTCTCGACATTTTTTAGAAGTTTGAACTTAGATTTATTTATTTAATTTTCTTATTGGATATTGCTTACAAATCACGAAAAACACTACCAAAATGCAATTGCTTTCCATGAAAAATTTGCGACAAATTCACCAATGAGGTGTGGTGAATATAAGCGATATGCAGCTCGACTTGACATTTTTTAGAAGTTCGAACTTAGAGTTATTTACTTAATTTTCTTATTGGATAATGCTGAAAAATCACGAAAAACACTACCAAAATGTAATTGCTTTCCATGAAAAATTTTCGACAAATTCACCTATGAGGTGTGGTGAATTTAAGCGATATGCAGCTCGCCTCGACATTTTTTAGAAGTTCGAACTTAGAGTTATTTACTTAATTTTCTCATTGGATAATGCTCAGAAATCACGAAAAACACAATCAAAATGCAATTACTTTCCATGAAAAATTTCCGACAAATTCACCTATGAGGTGTGGTGAATTTAAGTGATATGCAGCTTGCCTCGACATTTTTTAGAAGTTTGAACTAAGAGTTATTTACTTAATTTTCTTATTGGATAATGCTAAGAAATCACGAAAAACACTACCAAAATGCAATTGCTTTCCATGAAAATTTTGCGACAAATTCACCCATGAGGTGTGGTCAATTTAAGCGATATGCAGCTTGCCTCGACATTTTTTAGAAGTTTGACCTTAGAGTTATTTACTTAAATTTTAAGTTGATGATCTTCCAGTTTAAATGAAACTCGCACCAATACAAATCCAAAGGAATAATTTTATTTTAAGAGAATAATTTCTCGAACAAACGAAACACAAATCGAAAAAAAAGGAAAGGGAAAAATATTTCAATACATTTGACCAAGAACGCACAATACGATGTGATTGAATAATATATTAATGTAAAGTGTTGTACAAGTATTTAAACAACAAGTTTTTAACACTCCTTCTCAGCGCTAACATATATAAACAACTATTTATGTGTCTAGTATAATCCCACAAGTTTGGTAAATTTCAAATGCTTAACTTTTTGCAAATTTTTAGTTAATATATCAGACATCATTAGATCTGTACAAACATAATTCAAAGAAATCTCATTATTTTTATAAACATTTCGAATATGATGAAATTTAATGTCTATATGTTTGCTTCTTGAGTGGTACACCGGATTCTTTACTAACTGCTGTGCGCTTTGGTTGTCGCAATTCAAAATCATTGGCGTGGTATATTGAAAACCAATTTCTCTTAGCAACTTTATAATATAGACCGCTTCTTTTGCTGCGGACGAAAGAGCCACATATTCCGCTTCCGTGCTGCTCAGTGCTACTAAACTTTGTTTCTTCGATTTCCATGAAAAAACACTACCTGCTGCCACAAATGCACAGCCCGTGTAAGATTTCCTGTCAGTAGTATCTCCGCCCCAGTCAGCATCCACAAAGCATTCTATAGGTTTTCCCGTCTTGAAGTAATGAAGCTTATAATCACTCGTACCTTTTAAGTACCTTAAAATATGCTTAGCAGCGACTAGGTGTTCGCAATGTGGATCAGTATTACGCTGCGAAAGCTTGGATATAGAATGTACAATATCATTATTTTTAATATTTATGTCCCCACGACCAAGTGCTTCTATAGACTTATTTGCAGCAAGATCTATTTGTTCCACACACTCTTCGTATACTTCAAACAAGGAACGATCAGAACAGAGATGTGATGTGGCACCGCTATCTATACACCAATCACCTCTTTCATATGTAGAGCCAGAACCGGAAGCCATGATAACAGAAAATGATTTTGTGTTCCCTTGATATTTTCGATTTAAATTTCGCGGCTCTCTACATTTAGATGCAAAATGGCCGTAACGCCCACAGTTGTAACATTTTCCCTTACCTTGTTTTTCATCAAAACTTTTGTTTTCATTGTTTCCTTTCTGATAGTGGCTTGTAGGTGTGTACCCTTTTCTCGTACTGAATCTTGCTAAAGCTTGTTCACCTTCGCCTTGGGCTGTTCTTTCAATATTTTCATTTCTTCTTTGGGCTTCTTCAATAAGCTTGATCTTTAGATTTTCTAAATTCGGCAATTCATCCCGGCTTTCTATAGCTATTACAAAATTTTCAAAAGATTTTGGCAAACTAGATAACAAAATTATTACAACCATTTCTTTCGGTACAAAAATTTCTATTTCTGCCAACCGTTCCAGAATATCAGAAAATTCGCTTATATGTTCACACATGTCCTTACCATTAGGTAGGCTTATATACAACAACCTCTTAAAAAGCAATATTTTACGCATAGGTCCACTTGGTTGGTATATTTCTTTTAGTTTGTTCCACGCCTCAGAAGACGTTTTACAATGGCGGACATGGTTTATTTGCGATGCCTTGATGCACAGCATTATACTTGCCAATGCCTTTTCATCCTTTGTCTTGATTTCCTCTGCATCCTTTTCCGAAGTCGTGCTGGTTACCTTGACCTTTTCGCTAACGACTGTCATCCAACTTCTCGATAGAGTATAATCCTGATGCGCTCATTTTTCTAAACTTGATCCTTTTATAGGTGTCCTGGGCCCATAACCTATTAGAAGTTGAGGATCTTCCAGTTTAAATGAAACTCGCACCAATACAAATCCAAAGGAATAATTTTATTTTAAGAGAATAATTTCTCGAACAAACGAAACACAAATCGAAAAAAAGGCAATGAGAAAATATTTCAATACATTTGACAAAGAACGCACAATACGATGTGATTGAATAATATATTAATGTAAAGCGTTGTACAAGTATTTAAACAACAAGTTTTTAACAAATTTCTTATTGGATAATGGTAAAAAATCACGAAAAACACTACCAAAATGTAATTGCTTTCCATAAAAAATTTGCGACAAATTCACCTATGAGGTGTGGTAAATTTAAGCGATATGCAGCTCGACTTGACATTTTTTATAAGTTCGAACTTAGAGTTATTTACTTAATTTTCTTATTGGATAATGCTAACAAATCACGAAAAACACTACCAAAATGCAATTTCTTTCCATTAAAAATTTGCGACAAATTCACCTATGAGGTGTGGTGAATTTAAGCGATATGCAGCTCGCCTCGGCATTTTTTAGAAGTTCGAACTTAGAGTTATTTAAGAAATCACAAAAAACACTACCAAAATGCAATTGATTTCCATGAAAAATTTGCGACAAATTCACCTATGAGGTGTGGTGAATTTAAGCGATATGCAGCTCGACTTGACATTTTTTAGAAGTTAGAACTTTGAGTTATTTTCTTAATTTTCTTATTGAATAATGCTAAGAAATCACGAAAAACACTATCAAAATGCAATTGCTTTCCATGAAAAATTTGCGACAAATTGCGACACCTATGAGGTGTGGTGAATTTAAGCGATATGCAGCTCGCCTCGACATTTTTTAGAAGTTCAAACTTAGAGTTATTTACTTAATTTTCTTATTGGATAATGCTTACAAATCACGAAAAACACTACCAAAATGCAATTGCTTTCCATGAAAAATTTTCGACAAATTCACCTATGAGGTGTGATGAATTTAAGCGATATGCAGCTCGCCTCGACATTTTTTAGAAGTTCGAACTTAGAGTTATTTACTTAATTTTCTCATTGGATAATGCTCAGAAATCACGAAAAACACAATCAAAATGCAATTACTTTCCATGAAAAATTTCCGACAAATTCACCTATGAGGTGTGGTGAATTTAAGTGATATGCAGCTCGCCTCGACATTTTTTAGAAGTTTGAAGTAGGAGTTATTTACTTAATTTTCTTATTGGATAATGCTAAGAAATCACGAAAAACACTACCAAAATGCAATGCTTTCCATGAAAAATTTGCGACAAATTCATCCATGAGGTGTGGTCAATTTAAGCGATATGCAGCTTGCCTCGACATTTTTTAGAAGTTTGACCTTAGAGTTATTTACTTAAATTTTATTAGAAGTTGAGGATCTTCCAGTTTAAATGAAACTCGCACCAATACAAATCCAAAGGAATAATTTTATTTTAAGAGAATAATTTCTCGAACAAACGAAACACAAATCGAAAAAAAAGGCAATGAGAAAATATTTCAATACATTTGACAAAGAACGCACAATACGATGTGATTGAATAATATATTAATGTAAAGTGTTGTACAAGTATTTAAACAACAAGTTTTTAACACTCCTTCTCAACACTAACATATATAAACAACTATTTATGTGTCTAGTATAATCCCATAAGTTTGGTAAATTTCAAATGCTTAACTCTTTGCAAATTTTTAGTTAATATATCAGACATCATTAGATCTGTACAAACATAATTCAAAGAAATCTCATTATTTTTATAAACATTTCGAATATGATGAAATTTAATGTCTATATGTTTGCTTCTTGAGTGGTACACCGGATTCTTTACTAACTGCTGTGCGCTTTGGTTGTCGCAATTCAAAATCATTGGCGTGGTATATTGAAAACCAATTTCTCTTAGCAACTTTATAATATAGACCGCTTCTTTTGCTGCGGACGAAAGAGCCACATATTCCGCTTCCGTGCTGCTCAGTGCTTCTAAACTTTGTTTCTTCGATTCCCATGAAAAAACACTACCTGCTGCCACAAATGCACAGCCCGTGTAAGATTTCCTGTCAGTAGTATCTCCGCCCCAGTCAGCATCCACAAAGCATTCTGTATGTTTTCCCGTCTTGAAGTAATGAAGCTTATAATCAATATGAAGCTTAAATATGCTTAGCAGCGACTAGGTGTTCGCAATGTGGATCAGTATTACGCTGCGAAAGCTTGGATATAGAATGTACAATATCATTATTTTTAATATTTATGTCCCCACGACCAAGTGCTTCTATAGACTTATTTGCAGCAAGATCTATTTGTTCCACACACTCTTCGTATACTTCAAACAAGGAACGATCAGAACAGAGATGTGATGTGGCACCGCTATCTATACACCAATCACCTCTTTCATATGTAGAGCCAGAACCGGAAGCCATGATAACAGAAAATGATTTTGTGTTCCCTTGATATTTTCGATTTAAATTTCGCGGCTCTCTACATTTAGATGCAAAATGGCCGTAACGCCCACAGTTGTAACATTTTCCCTTACCTTGTTTTTCATCAAAACTTTTGTTTTCATTGTTTCCTTTCTGATAGTGGCTTGTAGGTGTGTACCCTTTTCTCGTACTGAATCTTGCTAAAGCTTGTTCACCTTCGCCTTGGGCTGTTCTTTCAATATTTTCATTTCTTCTTTGGGCTTCTTCAATAAGCTTGATCTTTAGATTTTCTAAATTCGGCAATTCATCCCGGCTTTCTATAGCTATTACAAAATTTTCAAAAGATTTTGGCAAACTAGATAACAAAATTATTACAACCATTTCTTTCGGTACAAAAATTTCTATTTCTGCCAACCGTTCCAGAATATCAGAAAATTCGCTTATATGTTCACACATGTCCTTACCATTAGGTAGGCTTATATACAACAACCTCTTAAAAAGCAATATTTTACGCATAGGTCCACTTGGTTGGTATATTTCTTTTAGTTTGTTCCAGGCCTCAGAAGACGTTTTACAATGGCGGACATGGTTTATTTGCGATGCCTTGATGCACAGCATTATACTTGCCAATGCCTTTTCATCCTTTGTCTTGATTTCCTCTGCATCCTTTTCCGAAGTCGTGCTGGTTACCTTGACCTTTTCGCTAACGACTGTCATCCAACTTCTCGATAGAGTATAATCCTGATGCGCTCATTTTTCTAAACTTGATCCTTTTATAGGTGTCCTGGGCCCATAACCTATTAGAAGTTGAGGATCTTCCAGTTTAAATGAAACTCGCACCAATACAAATCCAAAGGAATAATTTTATTTTAAGAGAATAATTTCTCGAACAAACGAAACACAAATCGAAAAAAAAGGCAATGAGAAAATATTTCAATACATTTGACAAAGAACGCACAATACGATGTGATTGAATAATATATTAATGTAAAGTGTTGTACAAGTATTTAAACAACAAGTTTTTAACAAATTTCTTATTGGATAATGGTAAAAAATCACGAAAAAGCTTACCAAAATTCAATTGCTTTCAATGAAAAATTTGCGGCAAATTCACCAATGATGTGTGGTGAATTTTAGCGATATGCAGCTCGTCTCGACATTTTTTAGAAGTTCGAACTTAGAGTTATTTACTTAATTTTCTTATTGGATAATGCTTACAAATTACGAAAAACACTACCAAAATGCAATTGCTTTCCACGAAAAATTTGCGACAAATTCACATATGAGGTGTGGTGAATTTAAGCAATATGCAGTTCGTCTCGATATTTTTTAGAAGTTCAAACTTAGAGTTATTTTATTATTTTTTTATTGGATAATGATCAGAAATCACGAAAAACACTATCAAAATGCAATTGCTTTCCATGAAAAATTTGCGACAAATTCACCTATGAGATGTGGTGAATTTAAGCGATATGCAGCTCGACTCGACATTTTTTAGAAGTTTGAACTTAGATTTATTTACTTAATTTTCTTATTGGATATTGCTTACAAATCACGAAAAACACTACCAAAATTTAATTGCTTTCCATGAACAATTTTCGACGAATTCACCTATGAGGTGTGATGAATTTAAGCGATATGCAGCTCGCCTCGACATTTTTTAGAAGTTTGACCTTAGAGTTATTTACTTAAATTTCTTATTGGATAATGCTAACAAATCACGAAAAACACTACCAAAATGCAATTTCTTTCCATTAAAAATTTGCGACAAATTCACCTATGAGGTGTGGTGAATTTAAGCGATATGCAGCTCGCCTCGACATTTTTTAGAAGTTTGACCTTAGAGTTATTTACTTAAATTTCTTATTGGATAATGCTTACAAATCACGAAAAACCCCACCAAAATGCAATTGCTTTCCATGAAAAATTTGCGACAAATTCACCTATGAGGTGTGGTAAACTTAAGCGATATGCAGCTCGCCTGACATTTTTTAGAAGTTTGACCTTAGAGTTATTTTCTTAATTTTCTTATTGAATAATGCTTACATATCACGAAAAACACTACCAAAATGCAATTGCTTTCCATGAAAAATTTCCGACAAATTCACCTATGAGGTGTGGTGAATTTAAGTGATATGCAGCTCACCTCGACATTTTTTAGAAGTTTGAACTAAGAGTTTTTACTTAATTTTCTTATTGGATAATGCTAAGAAATCACGAAAAACACTACCAAAATGCAATTGCTTTCCATGAAAAATTTGCGACAAATTCACCTATGAGGTGTGGTGAATTTAAGCGATATGCAGCTCGCCTCGACATTTTTTAGAAGTTTGACCTTAGAGTTATTTACTTAAATTTCTTATTGGATAATGGTAAAAAATCACGAAAAAGCTTACCAAAATTCAATTGCTTTCACTGAAAAATTTGCGGCAAATTCACCAATGATGTGTGGTGAATTTTAGCGATATGCAGCTCGTCTCGACATTTTTTAGAAGTTCGAACTTAGAGTTATTTTCTTAATTTTCTTATTGAATAATGCTAAGAAATCACGAAAAACACTACCAAAATGCAATTTCTTTCCATTAAAAATTTGCGACAAATTCACCTATGAGGTGTGGTGAATTTAAGCGATATGCAGCTCGCCTCGACATTTTTTAGAAGTTCGAACTTAGAGTTATTTAAGAAATCACGAAAAACACTACCAAAATGCAATTGCTTTCCATGAAAAATTTGCGACAAATTCACCTATGAGGTGTGGTGAATTTAAGCGATATGCAGCTCGACTTGACATTTTTTAGAAGTTCGAACTTAGAGTTATTTACTTAATTTTCTTATTGGATAATGCTTACAAATCACGAAAAACACTACCAAAATGCAATTGCTTTCCATGAAAAATTTTGCGACAAATTCACCTATGAGGTGTGGTGAATTCAAGCGATATGCAGCTCGACTTGACATTTTTTAGAAGTTTGAACTTAGATTTATTTACTTAATTTTCTTATTGGATATTGCTTACAAATCACGAAAAACATTACCAAAATGCAATTGCTTTCCATGAAAAATTTGCGACAAATTCACCAATGAGGTGTGGTGAATTTAAGCGATATGCAGCTCGACTTGACATTTTTTAAAAGTTCGAACTTAGAGTTATTTACTTAATTTTCTTATTGGATAATGCTTAAAAATCACGAAAAACACTACCAAAATATAATTGCTTTCCATGAAAAATTTTCGACAAATTCACCTATGAGGTGTGGTGAATTTAAGCGATATGCAGCTCGCCTCGACATTTTTTAGAAGTTCGAACTTAGAGTTATTTACTTAATTTTCTTATTGGATAATGCTTACAAATCACGAAAAACACTACCAAAATGCAATTGCTTTCCATGAAAAATTTGCGACAAATTCACCTATGAGGTGTGGTGAATTTAAGCGATATGCAGCTCGCCTCGACATTTTTTAGAAGTTCGAACTTAGAGTTATTTACTTAATTTTCTTATTGGATAATGCTTACAAATCACGAAAAACACTACCAAAATGTAATTGCTTTCCATGAAAAATTTTCGACAAATTCACCTATGAGGTGTGGTGAATTTAAGCGATATGCAGCTCGCCTCGACATTTTTTAGAAGTTCGAACTTAGAGTTATTTACTTAATTTTCTTATTGGATAATGCTTACAAATCACAAAAAACACTACCAAAATGCAATTGTTTTCCACGAAAAATTTGCGACAAATTCACCTATGAGGTGTGGTGAATTTAAGCGATATGCAGCTCGACTTGACATTTTTTAGAAGTTCGAACTTTGAGTTATTTTCTTAATTTTCTTATTGAATAATGCTTACGTATCACTAAAAACACTACCAAAATGCAGGTGTGGTGAATTTAAGCGATAAGCAGCTCGCCTCGACATTTTTTAGAAGTTTGAACTAAGAGTTTTTACTTAATTTTCTTATTGGATAATGCTAAGAAATCACGAAAAACACTACCAAAATGCAATTGCTTTCCATGAAAAATTTGCGACAAATTCACCTATGAGGTGTGGTGAATTTAAGCGATATGCAGCTCGCCTCGACATTTTTTAGAAGTTCGAACTTAGAGTTATTTAAGAAATCACGAAAAACACTACCAAAATGCAATTGCTTTCCATGAAAAATTTTCGACAAATTCACCTATGAGGTGTGATGAAGCATTTAAGCGATATGCAGCTCGCCTCGACATTTTTTAGAAGTTCAAACTTAGAGTTATTTACTTAATTTTCTTATTGGATAATGCTTACAAATCACGAAAAACACTACCAAAATGCAATTGCTTTCCATGAAAAATTTGCGGCAAATTCACCAATGATGTGTGGTGAATTTTAGCGATATGCAGCTCGTCTCGACATTTTTTAGAAGTTCGAACTTAGAGTTATTTTCTTAATTTTCTTATTGAATAATGCTTACGTATCACTAAAAACACTACCAAAATGCAGGTGTGGTGAATTTAAGCGATATGCAGCTCGCCTCGACATTTTTTAGAAGTTTGACCTTAGAGTTATTTACTTAAATTTCTTATTGGATAATGGTAAAAAATCACGAAAAAGCTTACCAAAATTCAATTGCTTTCACTGAAAAATTTGCGGCAAATTCACCAATGATGTGTGGTGAATTTTAGCGATATGAAGCTCGTCTCGACATTTTTTAGAAGTTCGAACTTAGAGTTATTTTCTTAATTTTCTTATTGAATAATGCTAAGAAATCACGAAAAACACTACCAAAATGCAATTTCTTTCCATTAAAAATTTGCGACAAATTCACCTATGAGGTGTGGTGAATTTAAGCGATATGCAGCTCGACTTGACATTTTTTAGAAGTTCGAACTTTGAGTTATTTTCTTAATTTTCTTATTGAATAATGCTTACGTATCACTAAAAACACTACCAAAATGCAGGTGTGGTGAATTTAAGCGATATGCAGCTCGCCTCGACATTTTTTAGAAGTTTGACCTTAGAGTTATTTACTTAAATTTCTTATTGGATAATGGTAAAAAATCACGAAAAAGCTTACCAAAATTCAATTGCTTTCACTGAAAAATTTGCGGCAAATTCACCAATGATGTGTGGTGAATTTTAGCGATATGAAGCTCGTCTCGACATTTTTTAGAAGTTCGAACTTAGAGTTATTTTCTTAATTTTCTTATTGAATAATGCTAAGAAATCACGAAAAACACTACCAAAATGCAATTTCTTTCCATTAAAAATTTGCGACAAATTCACCTATGAGGTGTGGTGAATTTAAGCGATATGCAGCTCGCCTCGACATTTTTTAGAAGTTCGAACTTAGAGTTATTTAAGAAATCACGAAAAACACTACCAAAATGCAATTGCTTTCCATGAAAAATTTTCGACAAATTCACCTATGAGGTGTGATGAAGCATTTAAGCGATATGCAGCTCGCCTCGACATTTTTTAGAAGTTCAAACTTAGAGTTATTTACTTAATTTTCTTATTGGATAATGCTTACAAATCACGAAAAACACTACCAAAATGCAATTGCTTTCCATGAAAAATTTGCGGCAAATTCACCAATGATGTGTGGTGAATTTTAGCGATATGCAGCTCGTCTCGACATTTTTTAGAAGTTCGAACTTAGAGTTATTTTCTTAATTTTCTTATTGAATAATGCTAAGAAATTACGTAAAACACTACCAAAATCCAATTTCTTTCCATTAAAAATTTGCGACAAATTCACCTATGAGGTGTGGTGAATTTAAGCGATATGCAGCTCGCCTCGACATTTTTCAGAACTTCGAACTTAGAGTTATTCACTTAATTTTCTTTTTGGATAATGCTAAGAAATCACGAAAAACACTACCAAAATGCAATTGCTTTCCATGAAAAATTTGCGACAAATTCACCTATGAGGTGTGGTGAATTTAAGTGATATGCAGCTCGCCTCGACATTTTTTAGAAGTTCGAACTTAGAGTTATTTACTTAATTTTCTTATTGGATAATGCTTACAAATCACGAAAAACACTACCAAAATACAATTGCTTTCCATGAAAAATTTTCGACAAATTCACCTATGAGGTGTGGTGAATTAAAGCGATATGCAGCTCGCCTCGACATTTTTTAGAAGTGCGAACTTAGAGTTATTTACTTAATTTTCTTATTTGATAATGCTTAAAAATCACGAAAAACACTACCAAAATGTAATTGCTTTCCATGAAAAATTTTCGACAAATTCACCTATGAGGTGTGATGAAGCATTTAAGCGATATGCAGCTCGCCTCGACATTTTTTAGAAGTTCAAACTTAGAGTTATTTACTTAATTTTCTTATTAGATAATGCTTCGACAAATTCACCTATGAGGTGTTGTGAATTTAAGCGATACAGCCAAAACACATTGCGGCAGCGGCAGCAACAGCAACTCTCTCTCGCTGCTCAGCAAACTACATTAGAGCAGCGACAGCAAGTCGGCTATTTGTTTTTGTATTCTGTATCCCATTCTCTCGTCTTGAAAGAGAGCTTACTCTCCGTATATTTTTCAATACAATTTGTCGGATTTTCAGTGAAAATTGGCAACACTGAGTGAAAAAGAGAGTGGAAAAAAGAGAGTTTTGCTTGCTGCCGTAATAGAATCTATTTTTCAGGGCAGCGGCAGCACCCATAAGCCTCTATATAATTTGCTGTTGCTGTTGCTGCCGCTGCCGCAATGTGCTTTGGCTGATATGCAGCTCGCCTCGACATTTTTTAGAAGTGCGAACTTAGAGTTATTTACTTAATTTTCTTATTGGATAATGCTTAAAAATCACGAAAAGCACTACCAAAATGTAATTGCTTTCCATGAAAAATTTTCGACAAATTCACCTATGAGGTTCGGTGAATTTAAGCGATATGCAGCTCGCCTCGACATTTTTTTGAAGTTTGAACTAAGAGTTATTTACTTAATTTTCTTATTGGATAATGCTTACTTAAAAATCACGAAAAACACTACAAAAATGCAACTGCTATCCATGAAAAATTTGCGACAAATTCACCTATGAGGTGTAGTGAATTTTAGCGATATGCAGCTCGACATATTTTAGAAGTTCGAACTTAGATTTATTTACTTAATTTTCTTATTGGATAATGCTTACAAATCACGAAAAACACTACCAAATTGCAGTTGCTTCCCATGAAAAATTTGCGACAAATTCACCTATGAGGTGTGGCGAATTTAAGCGATATGCAGCTCGACTTGACATTTTTTCGAAGTTCGAACTTAGATTTATTTACTTAATTTTCTTATTGGATAATGCTTACAAATCACGAAAAACACTACCAAATTGCAGTTGCTTTCCATGAAAAATTTGCGACAAATTCACCTATGAGGTGTGGCGAATTTAAGCGATATGCAGCTCGACTTGACATTTTTTAGAAGTTCGAACTTAGAGATATTTTCTTAATTTTCTTATTGGATAATGGTAAGAAATAACGAAAAATACTACCAAAATGCCATTTTTTAGAAGTGCGAACTTAGAGTTATTTACTTAATTTTTTTATTAGATAATGCTTAAAAATCACGAAAAACACTACCAAAATGTAATTGCTTTCCATGAAAAATTTTCGACAAATTCACCTATGAGGTGTGGTGAATTTAAGCGATATGCAGTTTGACTTGACATTGTTTAGAAGTTCGAACTTAGAGTTATTTTCTTAATTTTCTTATTCGATAATGCTTACAAATCACGAAAAACACTACCAAAATGCAATTGCTTTTCATGAAAAATTTGCGACAAATTCACCTATGAGGTGTGGTGAATTTAAACGATATGCAGTTCGTCTCAACATTTTTTCGAAGTTCGAACTTAGATTTATTTACTTAATTTTCTTATTGGATAATTCTAAGAAATCCCGAAAAATACTACCAAATTGCAGTTGCTTTCCATGAAAAATTTGCGACAAATTCACCTATGAGGTGTGGTGAATTTAAGCGATATGCAGCTCGACTTGACATTTTTTAGAAGTTCGAACTTAGAGTTATTTTCTTAATTTTCTTATTCGATAATGCTTACAAATCACGAAAAACACTACCAAAATGCAATTGCTTTCCATGAAAAATTTGCGACAAATTCACCTATGAGGTGTGGTGAATTTAAACGATATGCAGCTCGTCTCGACATTTTTGAAAAGTTCGAACTTAGATTTATTTACTTAATTTTTTTTATTGTATAATGCTTAAAAATCACTTAAAGCACTACCAAAATGCAATTGCTTTCCATGAAAAAATTTCGACAAATTCACCTATGAGGTGTGGTGAATTTAAGCGATATGCAGCTCGCCTCGACATTTTTTAGAAGTTCGAACTTAGATTTATTTACTTAATTTTCTTATTGTATAATGCTTAAAAATCACTAAAAGCACTACCAAAATGCAATTGCTTTCCATGAAAAATTTTCGACAAATTCACCTATGAGGTGTGGTGAATTTTAGCGATATGCAGCTCGACATATTTTAGAAGTTCGAACTTAGATTTATTTACTTAATTTTCTTATTGGATAATGCTTACAAATCCCGAAAAATACTACCAAATTGCAGTTGCTTTCCATGAAAAATTTGCGACAAATTCTTGGATAATGCTAAGAAATCCCGAAAAATACTACCAAATTGCAGTTGCTTTCCATGAAAAATTTGCGACAAATTCACCTATGAGGTGTGGTGAATTTAAGCGATATGCAGTTCGTCTCAACATTTTTTCGAAGTTCGAACTTAGATTTATTTACTTAATTTTTTTTATTGTATAATGCTTAAAAATCACTTAAAGCACTACCAAAATGCAATTGCTTTCCATGAAAAAATTTCGACAAATTCACCTATGAGGTGTGGTGAATTTAAGCGATATGCAGCTCGCCTCGACATTTTTTAGAAGTTCGAACTTAGATTTATTTACTTAATTTTCTTATTGTATAATGCTTAAAAATCACTAAAAGCACTACCAAAATGCAATTGCTTTCCATGAAAAATTTTCGACAAATTCACCTATGAGGTGTGGTGAATTTTAGCGATATGCAGCTCGACATATTTTAGAAGTTCGAACTTAGATTTATTTAATTAATTTTCTTATTGGATAATGCTTACAAATCCCGAAAAATACTACCAAATTGCAGTTGCTTTCCATGAAAAATTTGCGACACATTCTTGGATAATGCTAAGAAATCCCGAAAAATACTACCAAATTGCAGTTGCTTTCCATGAAAAATTTGCGACAAATTCACCTATGAGGTGTGGTGAATTTAAGCGATATGCAGTTCGTCTCAACATTTTTTCGAAGTTCGAACTTAGATTTATTTACTTAATTTTCTTATTGGATAATTCTAAGAAATCCCGAAAAATACTACCAAATTGCAGTTGCTTTCCATGAAAAATTTGCGACAAATTCACCTATGAGGTGTGGTGAATTTAAGCGATATGCAGCTCGACTTGACATTTTTTAGAAGTTCGAACTTAGAGTTATTTTCTTAATTTTCTTATTCGATAATGCTTACAAATCACGAAAAACACTACCAAAATGCAATTGCTTTCCATGAAAAATTTGCGACAAATTCACCTATGAGGTGTGGTGAATTTAAACGATATGCAGCTCGTGTCGACATTTTTTAAAAGTTCGAACTTAGATTTATTTACTTAATTTTTTTTATTGTATAATGCTTAAAAATCACTTAAAGCACTACCAAAATGCAATTGCTTTCCATGAAAAAATTTCGACAAATTCACCTATGAGGTGTGGTGAATTTAAGCGATATGCAGCTCGCCTCGACATTTTTTAAAAGTTCGAAGTTAGATTTATTTACTTAATTTTCTTATTTTATAATGCTTAAAAATCACTAAAAGCACTACCAAAATGCAATTGCTTTCCATGAAAAATTTTCGACAAATTCACCTATGAGGTGTGGTGAATTTTAGCGATATGCAGCTCGACATATTTTAGAAGTTCGAACTTAGATTTATTTACTTAATTTTCTTATTGGATAATGCTTACAAATCCCGAAAAATACTACCAAATTGCAGTTGCTTTCCATGAAAAATTTGCGACAAATTCACCTATGAGGTGTGGTGAATTTAAGCGATATGCAGCTCGACTTAACATTGTTTAGAAGTTCGAACTTAGAGTTATTTTCTTAATTTTCTTATTCGATAATGCTTACAAATCACGAAAAACACTACCAAAATGCAATTGCTTTTCATGAAAAATTTGCGACAAATTCACCTTCGAGGTGTGGTGAATTTAAGCGATATGCAGTTCATCTCGACATTTTTTCGAAGTTCGAACTTAGATTTATTTACTTAATTTTCTTATTAGATAATGCTTAAAAATCACTAAAAACACTACCAAAATGCAATTTCTTTCCATGAAAAAATTTCGACAAATTCACCTATGAGGTGTGGTGAATTTAAGCGATATGCAGCTCGACTTGACATTTTTTAGAAGTTCGAACTTAGAGTTATTTTCTTAATTTTCTTATTCGATAATGCTTACAAATCACGAAAAACACTACCAAAATGCAATTGCTTTTCATGAAAAATTTGCGACAAATTCACCTATGACGTGTGGTGACTTTAAGCGATATGCAGCTCGTCTCGACATTTTTTAGAAGTTCGAACTTAGATTTATTTACTTAATTTTCTTATTAGATAATGCTTAAAAATCACTAAAAACACTACCAAAATGCAATTTCTTTCCATGAAAAAATTTCGACAAATTCACCTATGAGGTGTGGTGACTTTAAGCGATATGCAGCTCGCCTCGACATTTTTTAGAAGTTTGACCTTAGAGTTATTTACTTAAATTTCTTATTGGATAATGGTAAAAAATCACGAAAAAGCTTACCAAAATTCAATTGCTTTCACTGAAAAATTTGCGGCAAATTCACCAATGATGTGTGGTGAATTTTAGCGATATGAAGCTCGTCTCGACATTTTTTAGAAGTTCGAACTTAGAGTTATTTACTTAATTTTCTTATTGGATAATGCTTACAAATCACGAAAAACACTACCAAAATGCAATTGCTTTCCATGAAAAATTTTCGACAAATTCACCTATGAGGTGTGATGAAGCATTTAAGCGATATGCAGCTCGCCTCGACATTTTTTAGAAGTTCAAACTTAGAGTTATTTAATTAATTTTCTTATTAGATAATGCTTCGACAAATTCACCTATGAGGTGTTGTGAATTTAAGCGATATGCAGCTCGCCTCGACATTTTTTAGAAGTGCGAACTTAGTGTTATTTACTTAATTTTCTTATTGTATAATGCTTAAAAATAACGAAAAACACTACCAAAATGTAATTGCTTTCCATGAAAAATTTTCGACAAATTCACCTATGAGGTGTGGTGAATCTAAGCGATATGCAGCTCGCCTCGACATTTTTTAGAAGTTTGAACTAAGAGTTATTTACTTAATTTTCTTATTGGATAATGCTTAAAAATCACGAAAAACACTACCAAAATGCAATTGCTTTCCATTAAAAATTTTCGACAAATTAACCTATGAGGTGTGGTGAATTTAAGCGATATGCAGCTCGCCTCGACATTTTTTAGAACTTCGAACTTAGAGTTATTCACTTAATTTTCTTTTTGGATAATGCTAAGAAGTCACGAAAAACACTACCAAAATGCAATTGATTTCCATGAAAAATTTGCGACAAATTCACCTATGAGGTGTGGTGAATTTAAGCGATATGCAGCTCGCCTCGACATTTTTTAGAAGTTCGAACTTAGAGTTATTTACTTAATTTTCTTATTGGATAATGCTTACAAATCACGAAAAACACTACCAAAATGCAATTGCTTTCCATGAAAAATTTTCGACAAATTCACCTATGAGGTGTGATGAAGCATTTAAGCGATATGCAGCTCGCCTCGACATTTTTTAGAAGTTCAAACTTAGAGTTATTTAATTAATTTTCTTATTAGATAATGCTTCGACAAATTCACCTATGAGGTGTTGTGAATTTAAGCGATATGCAGCTCGCCTCGACATTTTTTAGAAGTGCGAACTTAGAGTTATTTACTTAATTTTCTTATTGGATAATGCTTAAAAATCACGAAAAGCACTACCAAAATGTAATTGCTTTCCATGAAAAATTTTCGACAAATTCACCTATGAGGTTCGGTAAATTTAAGCGATATTCAGCTCGCCGCGACATTTTTTAGAAGTTTGAACTAAGAGTTATTTACTTAATTTTCTTATTGGATAATGCTTACAAATCACGGAAAACACTACCAAATTGCAGTTGCTTTCCATGCAAAATTTGCGACAAATTCACCTATGAGGTGTAGCGAATTTAAGCGATATGCAGCTCGACTTGACATTTTTTCGAAGTTCGAACTTAGATTTATTTACTTAATTTTCTTATTGGATAATGTTAAGAAATCCCGAAAAATACTACGAAATTGCAGTTGCTTTCCATGAAAAATTTGCGACAAATTCACCTATGAGGTGTGGTGAATTTAAGCGATATGCAGCTCGACTTGACATTCTTTAGAAGTTCGAACTTATGCCCGGTTTTTCAGTGCTAGCTTAAACTCAAATTTAGCTAAACCACCTCCAAGGCTCAAGCTTCACTCTTAAGCCTGTCGGGTTTCACAGTGCGGTTTATGTCATAGGCTTAGCTAAGACACATTTGTGGTGCTATTGTGAGTTATTTTTGTAAATTATCTATTGTAAACGGGTATATGTCAAAAATTATTATGAACTTCAAAATTATGAATGAAAAAATTATTATATTCAAAAAGTCGTTATATGTCAAAAATTATTATAAACTTAAAAATTATGAATGGAAAAGTTATTATATTTATGTTGTAAAATGCAATTTGGCTTTGTTAAATTATTTAAATTTAATTTTAATGTAATAAAAGTGTGAAACTTGTGTTTCACTCCAACACACGAATTGTTGAAAAGCACAATTGACGTATAAAAATTAATTTATTAAATAAAAGCGACATATGTCAATTTGTTGTTTCAAATTGAAATCTAAAGATTAAGCCCAGGAAATCTACCGCTTAAGTTAAGCGTCACTTTAAGTTAAGCTTATATCTTAAACTCGCACTGTAAAACGCCTCAAAAAGATAAACTGGAGTTTAAGCCTCAGGTGGAGCTTAAGCTTGCACTGAAAAACCGGGCATTAGAGTTATTTTCTTAATTTTCTTATTGGATAATGGTAAGAAATAACGAAAAATACTACCAAAATGCCATTTTTTAGAAGTGCGAACTTATAGTTCATAAGTTCATAATAATTTTTGACATATACCGACTGCGAGACCCGTTTACAATAGATAATTTACAAAAATAACTCACAATAGCACCACAAATGTGTCTTAGCTAAGCCTATGACATAAACCGCACTGTGAAACCCGACAGGCTTAAGAGTGAAGCTTGAGCCTTAGAGGTGGTTTAGCTAAACTTGAGTTTAAGCTAGCACTGAAAAACCGGGCATTAGAGTTATTTACTTAATTTTCTTATTAGATAATGCTTAAAAGTCACGAAAAACACTACCAAAATGTAATTGCTTTCCATGAAAAATTTTCGACAAATTCACCTATTAGGTGTGGTGAATTTAAGCGATATGCAGCTCGCCTCGACATTTTTTAGAAGTTCGAACTTAGAGTTATTTTCTTAATTTTCTTATTGGATAATGCTTACAAATCACGAAAAACACTACCAAAATGCAATTGCTTTTCATGAAAAATTTGCGACAAATTCACCTATGAGGTGTGGTGAATTTAAGCGATATGCAGCTCGCCTCGACATTTTTTAGAAGTGCCAACTTAGAGTTATTTACTTAATTTTCTTACTGGATAATGCTTAAAAATCACGAAAAGCACAACCAAAATGTAATTGCTTTCCATGAAAAATTTTCGACAAATTCACCTATGAGGTTCGGTGAATTTAAGCGATATGCAGCTCGCCTCGACATTTTTTAGAAGTTTGAACTAAGAGTTATTTACTTAATTTTCTTATTGGATAATGCTTAAAAATCACGAAAAACACTACCAAAATGCAACTGCTTTCCATTAAAAATTTGCGACAAATTCACCTATGAGGTGTAGTGAATTTAAGCGATATGCAGCTCGCCTCGACATTTTTTAGAAGTTCGAACTTAGAGTTATTTTCTTAATTTTCTTATTGTATAATGCTTAAAAATAACGAAAAACACTACCAAAATGTAATTGCTTTCCATGAAAAATTTTCGACAAATTCACCTATGAGGTGTGGTGAATCTAAGCGATATGCAGCTCGCCTCGACATTTTTTAGAAGTTCAAACTTAGAGTTATTTACTTAATTTTCTTATTAGATAATGCTCAGAAATCACGAAAAACACTACCAAAATGCAATTGCTTTACATGAAAAATTTGCGACAAATTCACCTATGAGGTGTGGTGAATTTAAGCGATATGCAGCTCGCCTCGACATTTTTTAGAAGTTCAAACTTAGAGTTATTTACTTAATTTTCTTATTAGATAATGCTCAGAAATCACGAAACACAATACCAAAATGCAATTGCTTTCCATGAAAAATTTTCGACAAATTCACCTATGAGGTGTGATAAATTTAAGCGATATGCAGCTCGCCTCGACATTTTTTAGAAGTTCAAACTTAGAGTTATTTACTTAATTTTCTTATTTGATAATGCTCAGAAATCACGAAACACAATACCAAAATGCAATTGCTTTCAATGAAACATTTGCGACAAATTCACCTATGAGATTTGGTGAATTTAAGCGATATGCAGCTCGACATATTTTAGAAGTTCGAACTTAGATTTATTTACTTAATTTTCTTATTGGATAATGCTTACAAATCACGAAAAACACTACCAAAATGCAATTGCTTTCCATGAAAAATTTGCGACAAATTCACCTATTAGGTGTGGTGAATTTAAGCGATATGCAGCTCGCCTCGACATTTTTTAGAAGTTCGAACTTAGAGTTATTTTCTTAATTTTCTTATTGTATAATGCTTAAAAATAACGAAAAACACTACCAAAATGTAATTGCTTTCCATGAAAAATTTTCGACAAATTAACCTATGAGGTGTGGTGAATTTAAGCGATATGCAGCTCTCCTCGACATTTTTTAGAAGTGCGAACTAAGAGTTATTTACTTAATTTTCTTATTAGATAATGCTCAGAAATCACGAAAAACACTACCAAAATGCAATTGCTTTACATGAAAAATTTGCGACAAATTCACCTATGAGGTGTGGTGAATTTAAGCGATATGCAGCTCGCCTCGACATTTTTTAGAAGTTCAAACTTAGAGTTATTTACTTAATTTTCTTATTAGATAATGCTCAGAAATCACGAAACACAATACCAAAATGCAATTGCTTTCCATGAAAAATTTTCGACAAATTCACCTATGAGGTGTGATAAATTTAAGCGATATGCAGCTCGCCTCGACATTTTTTAGAAGTTCAAACTTAGAGTTATTTACTTAATTTTCTTATTGGATAATGCTGATTAATCACGAAAAACACTATCAAAATGCAATTGCTTTACATGAAAAATTTGCGACAAATTCACCTATGAGGTGTGGTGAATTTAAGCGATATGCAGCTCGCCTCGACATTTTTTAGAAGTTCAAACTTAGAGTTATTTACTTAATTTTCTTATTTGATAATGCTCAGAAATCACGAAACACAATACCAAAATGCAATTGCTTTCCATGAAAAATTTTCGACAAATTCACCTATGAGGTGTGATAAATTTAAGCGATATGCAGCTCGCCTCGACATTTTTTAGAAGTTCAAACTTAGAGTTATTTACTTAATTTTCTTATTGGAAAATGCTGATTAATCACGAAAAACACTATCAAAATGCAATTGCTTTACATGAAAAATTTGCGACAAATTCACCTATGAGCTGTGGTGAATTTAAGCGATATGCAGCTCGCCTCGACATTTTTTAGAAGTTTGAACTAAGGTTTTTCGTATTAGATAATGCTTAAAAATCACGAAAAACACTACCAAAATGTAATTGCTTTCCATGAAAAATTTTCGACAAATTCACCTATGAGGTGTGATGAATTTAAGCGATATGCAGCTCGCCTCGACATTTTTTAGAAGTTCAAACTTAGAGTTATTTACTTAATTTTCTTATTAGATAATGCTCAGAAATCACGAAAAATACTACCAAAATGCAATTTCTTTCCATTAAAAATTTGCGACAAATTCACCTATGAGCTGTGGTGAATTTAAGCGATATGCAGCTCGCCTCGACATTTTTTAGAAGTGCGAACTAAGAGTTATTTACTTAATTTTCTTATTGCATAATGCTTAAAAATTACGAAAAACACTACCAAAATGCAATTTCTTTCCATGAAAAATTTGCGACAAATTCACCTATGAGGTGTGGTAAATTTAAGCGATATGCAGCTCGCCTTGACATTTTTTAGAAGTTTGAACTAAGAGTTATTTACTTAATTTTCTTATTGGATAATGCTTAAAAATCACGAAAAACACTACCAAAATGTAATTGCTTTCCATGAAAAATTTTCAACAAATTCACCTATGAGATTTGGTGAATTTAAGCGATATGCAGCTCGCCTCGACATTTTTTAGAAGTTCGAACTTAGAGTTATTTTCTTAATTTTCTTATTGGATAATGTTCACAAATCACGAAAAACACTACCAAAATGCAATTGCTTTCCATGAAAAATTTGCGACAAATTCACCTATGAGGTGTGGTGAATTTAAGCGATATGCAGTTCGTCTCGACATTTTTTCGAAGTTCGAACTTAGATTTATTTACTTAATTTTCTTATTGGATAATGCTAAGAAGTCACGAAAAACACTACCAAAATGCAATTGATTTCCATGAAAAATTTGCGACAAATTCACCTATGAGGTGTGGTGAATTTAAGCGATATGCAGCTCGCCTCGACATTTTTTAGAAGTTCGAACTTAGAGTTATTTGCTTAATTTTCTTATTGGATAATGCTTACAAATCACGAAAAACACTACCAAAATGCAATTGCTTTCCATGAAAAATTTTCGACAAATTCACCTATGAGGTTCGGTAAATTTAAGCGATATTCAGCTCGCCGCGACATTTTTTAGAAGTTTGAACTATGAGTTATTTACTTAATTTTCTTATTGGATAATGCTTAAAAATCACGAAAAACACTACCAAAATGCAACTGCTATCCATGAAAAATTTGCGACAAATTCACCTATGAGGTGTAGCGAATTTTAGCGATATGCAGCTCGACATATTTTAGAAGTTCGAATTTAGATTTATTTACTTAATTTTCTTATTGGATAATGCTTACAAATCACGAAAAACACTACCAAAATGCAATTGCTTTCCATGAAAAATTTGCGACAAATTCACCTATGAGGTGTGGTGAATTTAAGCGATATGCAGCTCGCCTCGACATATTTTAGAAGTACGAACTTAGATTTATTTACTTAATTTTCTTATTGGATAATGCTTACAAATCACGAAAAACACTACCAAATTGCAGTTGCTTTCCATTCAAAATTTGCGACAAATTCACCTATGAGGTGTGGCGAATTTAAGCGATATGCAGCTCGACTTGACATTTTTTCGAAGTTCGAACTTAGATTTATTTACTTAATTTTCTTATTGGATAATGTTAAGAAATCCCGAAAAATACTACGAAATTGCAGTTGCTTTCCATGAAAAATTTGCGACAAATTCACCTATGAGGTGTGGTGAATTTAAGCGATATGCAGCTCGACTTGACATTCTTTAGAAGTTCGAACTTATGCCCGGTTTTTCAGTGCTAGCTTAAACTCAAGTTTAGCTAAACCACCTCCAAGGCTCAAGCTTCACTCTTAAGCCTGTCGGGTTTCACAGTGCGGTTTATGTCATAGGCTTAGCTAAGACACATTTGTGGTGCTATTGTGAGTTATTTTTGTAAATTATCTATTGTAAACGGGTCTCGCAGTCGGTATATGTCAAAAATTATTATGAACTTCAAAATTATGAATGAAAAAATTATTATATTCAAAAAGTCGTTATATGTCAAAAATTATTATAAACTTAAAAATTATGAATGGAAAAGTTATTATATTTATGTTGTAAAATGCAATTTGGCTTTGTTAAATTATTTAAATTTAATTTTAATGTAATAAAAGTGTGAAACTTGTGTTTCACTCCAACACACGAATTGTTGAAAAGCACAATTGACGTATAAAAATTAATTTATTAAATAAAAGCGACATATGTCAATTTGTTGTTTCAAATTGAAATCTAAAGCTTAAGCCCAGGAAATCTACCGCTTAAGTTAAGCGTCACTTTAAGTTAAGCTTATATCTTAAACTCGCACTGTAAAACGCCTCAAAAAGATAAACTGGAGTTTAAGCCTCAGGTGGAGCTTAAGCTTGCACTGAAAAACCGGGCATTAGAGTTATTTTCTTAATTTTCTTATTGGATAATGGTAAGAAATAACGAAAAATACTACCAAAATGCCATTTTTTAGAAGTGCGAACTTATAGTTCATAAGTTCATAATAATTTTTGACATATACCGACTGCGAGACCCGTTTACAATAGATAATTTACAAAAATAACTCACAATAGCACCACAAATGTGTCTTAGCTAAGCCTATGACATAAACCGCACTGTGAAACCCGACAGGCTTAAGAGTGAAGCTTGAGCCTTAGAGGTGGTTTAGCTAAACTTGAGTTTAAGCTAGCACTGAAAAACCGGGCATTAGAGTTATTTACTTAATTTTCTTATTAGATAATGCTTAAAAATCACGAAAAACACTACCAAAATGTAATTGCTTTCCATGAAAAATTTTCGACAAATTCACCTATTAGGTGTGGTGAATTTAAGCGATATGCAGCTCGCCTCGACATTTTTTAGAAGTTCGAACTTAGAGTTATTTTCTTAATTTTCTTATTGGATAATGCTTACAAATCACGAAAAACACTACCAAAATGCAATTGCTTTTCATGAAAAATTTGCGACAAATTCACCTATGAGGTGTGGTGAATTTAAGCGATATGCAGCTCGCCTCGACATTTTTTAGAAGTGCCAACTTAGAGTTATTTACTTAATTTTCTTACTGGATAATGCTTAAAAATCACGAAAAGCACAACCAAAATGTAATTGCTTTCCATGAAAAATTTTCGACAAACTCACCTATGAGGTTCGGTGAATTTAAGCGATATGCAGCTCGCCTCGACATTTTTTAGAAGTTTGAACTAAGAGTTATTTACTTAATTTTCTTATTGGATAATGCTTAAAAATCACGAAAAACACTACCAAAATGCAACTGCTTTCCATTAAAAATTTGCGACAAATTCACCTATGAGGTGTAGTGAATTTAAGCGATATGCAGCTCGACATATTTTAGAAGTTCGAACTTAGATTTATTTACTTAATTTTCTTATTGGATAATGCTTACAAATCACGAAAAACACTACCAAAATGCAATTGCTTTCCATGAAAAATTTGCGACAAATTCACCTATTAGGTGTGGTGAATTTAAGCGATATGCAGCTCGCCTCGACATTTTTTAGAAGTTCGAACTTAGAGTTATTTTCTTAATTTTCTTATTGTATAATGCTTAAAAATAACGAAAAACACTACCAAAATGTAATTGCTTTCCATGAAAAATTTTCGACAAATTCACCTATGAGGTGTGGTGAATCTAAGCGATATGCAGCTCGCCTCGACATTTTTTAGAAGTTTGAACTAAGAGTTATTTACTTAATTTTCTTATTGGATAATGCTTAAAGATCACGAAAAACACTACCAAAATGCAATTGCTTTCCATGAAAAATTTTCGACAAATTCACCTATGAGGTGTGATGAATTTAAGCGATATGCAGCTCGCCTCGACATTTTTTAGAACTTCGAACTTAGAGTTATTCACTTAATTTTCTTTTTGGATAATGCTAAGAAATCACGAAAAACACTACCAAAATGCAATTGCTTTCCATGAAAAATTTGCGACAAATTCACCTATGAGGTGTGGTGAATTTAAGCGACATGCAGCTCGCCTTGACATTTTTTAGAAGTTCGAACTTAGAGTTATTTACTTAATTTTCTTATTGGATAATGCTTACAAATCACGAAAAACACTACCAAAATGCAATTGCTTTCCATGAAAAATGTTCGACAAATTCACCTATGAGGTGTGGTGAATTAAAGCGATATGCAGCTCGCCTCGACATTTTTTAGAAGTGCGAACTTAGAGTTATTTACTTAATTTTCTTATTAGATAATGCTTAAAAATCACGAAAAACACTACCAAAATGCAATTGCTTTCCATGAAAAATTTTCGACAAATTCACCTATTAGGTGTGGTGAATTTAAGCGATATGCAGCTCGCCTCGACATTTTTTAGAAGTTCGAACTTAGAGTTATTTACTTAATTTTCTTTTTGGATAATGCTAAGAAATCACGAAAACACTACCAAAATGCAATTGCTTTCCATGAAAAATTTGCGACAAATTCTCCTATGAGGTGTGGTGAATTTAAGCGACATGCAGCTCGCCTCGACATTTTTTAGAAGTTCGAACTTAGATTTATTTACTTAATTTTCTTATTGGATAATGCCTAAAAATCACGAAAAACACTACCAAAATGTAATTGCTTTCCATGAAAAATTTTCGACAAATTCACCTATAAGGTGTGATGAATTATAGCGATATGCAGCTCGCCTCGACATTTTTTAGAAGTGCAAACTTAGAGTTATTTACTTAATTTTCTTATTAGATAATGCTTAAAAATCACGAAAAACACTACCAAAATGTAATTGCTTTCCATGAAAAATTTTCGACAAATTCACCTATGAGGTGTGGTGAATTTAAGCGATATGCAGCTCGACTTGACATTTTTTAGAAGTTCGAACTTAGAGTTATTTTCTTAATTTTCTTATTGGATAATGCTTACAAATCACGAAAAACACTACCAAAATGCAATTGCTTTTCATGAAAAATTTGCGAAAAATTCACCTATGAGGTGTGGTGAATTTAAGCGATATGCAGCTCGACTTGACATCTTTTAGAAGTTCGAACTTAGAGTTATTTTCTTAATTTTCTTATTAAATAATGGTAAGAAATCACGAAAAATACTACCAAAATGTAATTGCTTTCCATGAAAAATTTTCGACAAATTCACCTATGAGGTGTGGTGAATTTAAGCGATATGCAGCTCGACTTGACATTTTTTAGAAGTTCGAACTTAGAGTTATTTTCTTAATTTTCTTATTGGATAATGCTTACAAATCACGAAAAACACTACCAAAATGCAATTGCTTTCCATGAAAAATTTGCGACAAATTCACCTATGAGGTTTGGTGAATTTAAGCGATATGCAGCTCGACTTGACATCTTTTAGAAGTTCGAACTTAGAGTTATTTTCTTAATTTTCTTATTAAATAATGGTAAGAAATCACGAAAAATACTACCAAAATGCAATTGCTTTCCATGAAAAATTTTCGACAAATTCACCTATGAGGTGTGGTGAATCTAAGCGATATGCAGCTCGCCTCGACATTTTTTAGAAGTTTGAACTAAGAGTTATTTACTTAATTTTCTTATTGGATAATGCTTAAAAATCACGAAAAACACTACCAAAATGCAATTGCTTTCCATGAAAAATTTTCGACAAATTCACCTATGAGGTGTGATGAATTTAAGCGATATGCAGCTCGCCTCGACATTTTTTAGAAGTTCGAACTTAGAGTTATTTACTTAATTTTCTTTTTGGATAATGCTAAGAAATCACGAAAAACACTATCAAAATGCAATTGCTTTCCATGAAAAATTTGCGACAAATTCACCTATGAGGTGTGGCGAATTTAAGCGATATGCAGCTCGCCTCGACATTTTTTAGAAGTTCGAACTTAGAGTTATTTACTTAATTTTCTTATTGGATAATGCTTAAAAATCACGAAAAACACTAGCTAAATGTAATTGCTTTCCATGAAAAATTTTCGACAAATTCACCTATGAGGTGTGGTGAATCTAAGCGATATGCAGCTCGCCTCGACATTTTTTAGAAGTTTGAACTAAGAGTTATTTACTTAATTTTCTTATTGGATAATGCTTAAAAATCACGAAAACACTACCAAAATGCAATTGCTTTCCATGAAAAATTTTCGACAAATTCACCTATGAGGTGTGGTGAATCTAAGCGATATGCAGCTCGCCTCGACATTTTTTAGAAGTTTGAACTAAGAGTTATTTACTTAATTTTCTGATTGGATAATGCTTAAAAATCACGAAAAACACTACCAAAATGCAATTGCTTTCCATGAAAAATTTTCGACAAATTCACCTATGAGGTGTGATGAATTTAAGCGATATGCAGCTCGCCTCGACATTTTTTAGAACTTCGAACTTAGATTTATTCACTTAATTTTCTTTTTGGATAATGCTAACAAATCACGAAAAACACTACCAAAATGCAATTGCTTTCCATGAAAAATTTTCGACAAATTCACCTATGAGGTGTGATGAATTTAAGCGATATGCAGCTCGCCTCGACATTTTTTAGAAGTTTGAACTTAGAGTTATTTACTTAAATTTCTTATTGGATAATGCTAAAAAATCAAGAAAAACACTACCAAAATGCAATTGCTTTTCATGAAAAATTTGCGACAAATTCACCTATGAGGTGTGGTGAATTTAAGCGTATGCAGCTCACCTCGACATTTTTTAGAAGTTCGAACTTAGAGTTATTTACTTAATTTTCTTTTTGGATAATGCTAAGAAATCACGAAAAACACTACCAAAATGCAATTGCTTTCCATGAAAAATTTTCGACAAATTCACCTATGAGGTGTGATGAATTTAAGCGATATGCAGCTCGCCTCGACATTTTTTAGAAGTTCGAACTTAGAGTTATTTACTTAATTTTCTTTTTGGATAATGCTAAGAAATCACGAAAAACACTACCAAAGTGCAATTGCTTTCCATGAAAAATTTGCGACAAATTCACCTATGAGGTGTGGCGAATTTAAGCGATATGCAGCTCGCCTCGACATTTTTTAGAAGTTCAAACTTAGAGTTATTTAATTAATTTTCTTATTAGATAATGCTTCGACAAATTCACCTATGAGGTGTTGTGAATTTAAGCGATATGCAGCTCGCCTCGACATTTTTTAGAAGTGCGAACTTAGAGTTATTTACTTAATTTTCTTATTGGATAATGCTTAAAAATCACGAAAAGCACTACCAAAATGTAATTGCTTTCCATGAAAAATTTTCGACAAATTCACCTATGAGGTTCGGTAAATTTAAGCGATATTCAGCTCGCCGCGACATTTTTTAGAAGTTTGAACTAAGAGTTATTTACTTAATTTTCTTTTTGGATAATGCTAAGAAATCACGAAAAACACTACCAAAATGCAATTGCTTTCCATGAAAAATTTTCGACAAATTCACCTATGAGGTGTGGTGAATCTAAGCGATATGCAGCTCGCCTCGACATTTTTTAGAAGTTTGAACTAAGAGTTATTTACTTAATTTTCTTATTGGATAATGCTTAAAAATCACGAAAACACTACCAAAATGCAATTGCTTTCCATGAAAAATTTTCGACAAATTCACCTATGAGGTGTGGTGAATCTAAGCGATATGCAGCTCGCCTCGACATTTTTTAGAAGTTTGAACTAAGAGTTATTTACTTAATTTTCTGATTGGATAATGCTTAAAAATCACGAAAAACACTACCAAAATGCAATTGCTTTCCATGAAAAATTTTCGACAAATTCACCTATGAGGTGTGATGAATTTAAGCGATATGCAGCTCGCCTCGACATTTTTTAGAACTTCGAACTTAGATTTATTCACTTAATTTTCTTTTTGGATAATGCTAACAAATCACGAAAAACACTACCAAAATGCAATTGCTTTCCATGAAAAATTTTCGACAAATTCACCTATGAGGTGTGATGAATTTAAGCGATATGCAGCTCGCCTCGACATTTTTTAGAAGTTTGAACTTAGAGTTATTTACTTAAATTTCTTATTGGATAATGCTAAAAAATCAAGAAAAACACTACCAAAATGCAATTGCTTTTCATGAAAAATTTGCGACAAATTCACCTATGAGGTGTGGTGAATTTAAGCGATATGCAGCTCGACATATTTTAGAAGTTCGAATTTAGATTTATTTACTTAATTTTCTTATTGGATAATGCTTACAAATCACGAAAAACACTACCAAAATGCAATTGCTTTCCATGAAAAATTTGCGACAAATTCACCTATGAGGTGTGGTGAATTAAAGCGATATGCAGCTCGCCTCGACATTTTTTTGAAGTGCGAACTTAGAGTTATTTACTTAATTTTCTTATTAGATAATGCTTAAAAATCACGAAAAACACTACCAAAATGTAATTGCTTTCCATGAAAAATTTTCGACAAATTCACCTATGAGGTGTGATGAATTTAAGCGATATGCAGCTCGCCTCGACATTTTTTATAAGTTTGAACTAAGAGTTTTTCTTATTAGATAATGCTTAAAAATCACGAAAAACACTACCAAAATGTAATTGCTTTCCATGAAAAATTTTCGACAAATTCACCTATGAGGTGTGGTGAATTTAAGCGATATGCAGCTCGACTTGACATTCTTTAGAAGTTCGAACTTATGCCCGGTTTTTCAGTGCTAGCTTAAACTCAAGTTTAGCTAAACCACCTCCAAGGCTCAAGCTTCACTCTTAAGCCTGTCGGGTTTCACAGTGCGGTTTATGTCATAGGCTTAGCTAAGACAAATTTGTGGTGCTATTGTGAGTTATTTTTGTAAATTATCTATTGTAAACGGGTCTCGCAGTCGGTATATGTCAAAAATTATTATGAACTTCAAAATTATGAATGAAAAAATTATTATATTCAAAAAGTCGTTATATGTCAAAAATTATTATAAACTTAAAAATTATGAATGGAAAAGTTATTATATTTATGTTGTAAAATGCAATTTGGCTTTGTTAAATTATTTAAATTTAATTTTAATGTAATAAAAGTGTGAAACTTGTGTTTCACTCCAACACACGAATTGTTGAAAAGCACAATTGACGTATAAAAATTAATTTATTAAATAAAAGCGACATATGTCAATTTGTTGTTTCAAATTGAAATCTAAAGCTTAAGCCCAGGAAATCTACCGCTTAAGTTAAGCGTCACTTTAAGTTAAGCTTATATCTTAAACTCGCACTGTAAAACGCCTCAAAAAGATAAACTGGAGTTTAAGCCTCAGGTGGAGCTTAAGCTTGCACTGAAAAACCGGGCATTAGAGTTATTTTCTTAATTTTCTTATTGGATAATGGTAAGAAATAACGAAAAATACTACCAAAATGCCATTTTTTAGAAGTGCGAACTTATAGTTCATAAGTTCATAATAATTTTTGACATATACCGACTGCGAGACCCGTTTACAATAGATAATTTACAAAAATAACTCACAATAGCACCACAAATGTGTCTTAGCTAAGCCTATGACATAAACCGCACTGTGAAACCCGACAGGCTTAAGAGTGAAGCTTGAGCCTTAGAGGTGGTTTAGCTAAACTTGAGTTTAAGCTAGCACTGAAAAACCGGGCATTAGAGTTATTTACTTAATTTTCTTATTAGATAATGCTTAAAAATCACGAAAAACACTACCAAAATGTAATTGCTTTCCATGAAAAATTTTCGACAAATTCACCTATGAGGTGTGGTGAATTTAAGCGATATGCAGCTCGCCTTGACAGTTTTTAGAAGTTTGAACTAAGAGTTATTTACTTAATTTTCTTATTGGATAATGCTTAAAAATCACGAAAAACACTACCAAAATGTAATTGCTTTCCATGAAAAATTTTCGACAAATTCACCTATGAGGTGTGGTGAATTAAAGCGATATGCAGCTCGCCTCGACATTTTTTTGAAGTGCGAACTTAGAGTTATTTACTTAATTTTCTTATTAGATAATGCTTAAAAATCACGAAAAACACTACCAAAATGTAATTGCTTTCCATGAAAAATTTTCGACAAATTCACCTATGAGGTGTGATGAATTTAAGCGATATGCAGCTCGCCTCGACATTTTTTATAAGTTTGAACTAAGAGTTTTTCTTATTAGATAATGCTTAAAAATCACGAAAAACACTACCAAAATGTAATTGCTTTCCATGAAAAATTTTCGACAAATTCACCTATGAGGTGTGATGAATTTAAGCGATATGCAGCTCGCCTCGACATTTTTTAGAAGTTCAAACTTAGAGTTATTTACTTAATTTTCTTATTAGATAATGCTCAGAAATCACGAAAAACAATACCAAAATGCAATTGCTTTCCATGAAAAATGTTCGACAAATTCACCTATGAGGTGTGATAAATTTAAGCGATATGCAGCTCGCCTCGACATTTTTTAGAAGCTCAAACTTAGAGTTATTTACTTAATTTTCTTATTGGATAATGCTCATTAATCACGAAAAACACTATCAAAATGCAATTGCTTTACATGAAAAATTTGCGACAAATTCACCTATGAGGTGTGGTGAATTTAAGCGATATTCAGCTCGCCTCGACATTTTTTAGAAGTTTGAACTAAGAGTTATTTACATAATTTTCTTATTGGATAATGCTTAAAAATCACGAAAAACAATACCAAAATGCAATTGCTTTCCATGAAAAATTTGCGACAAATTCACCTATGAGATTTGGTGAATTTAAGCGATTTGCAGCTCGCCTCGACATTTTTTAGAAATTCGAACTTAGAGTTATTTACTTAATTTTCTTATTGGATAATGCTCAGAAATCACGAAAAATACTATCAAACTGCAATTGCTTTCCATGAAAAATTTGCGACAAATTCACCATGAGGTGTGATAAATTTAAGCGATATGCAGCTCGCCTCGACATTTTTTAGAAGTTCGAACTTAGAGTTATTTACTTAATTTTCTTATTGGATAATGCTTACAAATCACGAAAAACACTACCAAAATGCAATTGCTTTCCATGAAAAATTTTCGACAAATTAACCTATGAGGTGTGGTGAATTTAAGCAATATTCAGCTCGCGTCGACATTTTTTAGAAATGCGAACTTAGAGTTATTTACTTAATTTTCTTATTGGATAATGCTTAAATATTACGAAGAACACTAGCAAAATGTAATTGCTTTCCATGAAAAATTTTCGAAAAATTCACCTATGAGGTGTGGTGAATTTAAGCGATATGCAGCTCGCCTCGACCTTTTTTAGAAGTTCGAACTTAGAGTTATTTACTTAATTTTCTTATTGGATAATGCTTACAAATCACGAAAAACACTACCAAAATGCAATTGCTTTACATGAAAAATTTGCGACAAATTCACCTATGAGGTGTGGTGAATTTAAGCGATATTCAGCTCGCCTCGACATTTTTTAGAAGTTTGAACTAAGAGTTATTTACATAATTTTCTTATTGGCTAATGCTTAAAAATCACGAAAAACAATACCAAAATGCTATTGCTTTCCATGAAAAATTTGCGACAAATTCACCTATGAGATTTGGTGAATTTAAGCGATATGCAGCTCGCCTCGACATTTTTTAGAAATTCGAACTTAGAGTTATTTACTTAATTTTCTTATTGGATAATGCTCAGAAATCACGAAAAATACTATCAAACTGCAATTGCTTTCCATGAAAAATTTGCGACAAATTCACCATGAGGTGTGATAAATTTAAGCGATATGCAGCTCGCCTCGACATTTTTTTGAAGTGCGAACTTAGAGTTATTTACTTAATTTTCTTATTAGATAATGCTTAAAAATCACGAAAAACACTACCAAAATGTAATTGCTTTCCACGAAAAATTTTCGACAAATTAACCTATGAGGTGTGGTGAATTAAAGCGATATGCAGCTCGCCTCGACATTTTTTAGAAGTGCGAACTTAGAGTTATTTACTTAATTTTCTTAATAATACTTAAAAATTACGAAAAACACTACCAAAATGCAATTTCTTTCCATGAAAAATTTGCGACAAATTCACCTATGAGGTGTGGTGAATTTAAGCGATATGCAGCTCGCCTCGACATTTTTTAGAAGTTCAAACTTAGAGTTATTTACTTAACTTTCTTATTGGATAATGCTCATTAATCACAAAAAAACACTATCAAAATGCAATTGCTTTACATAAAAAATTTGCGACAAATTCACCTATGAGGTGTGGTGAATTTAAGCAATATTCAGCTCGCGTCGACATTTTTTAGAAGTTCGAACTTAGAGTTATTTACTTAATTTTCTTATTGGATAATGCTTACAAATCACGAAAAACACTACCAAAATGCAATTGCTTTCCATGAAAAATTTGCGACAAATTAACCTATGAGGTGTGGTGAACTTAAGCAATATTCAGCTCGCGTCGACATTTTTTAGAAGTGCGAACTTAGAGTTATTTATTTAATTTTCTTATTGGATAATGCTTAAAAATTACGAAAAACACTACCAAAATGTAATTGCTTTCCATGAAAAATTTTCGACAAATTCACCTATGAGGTGTGGTGAATTTAAGCGATATGCAGCTCGCCTCGACATTTTTTAGAAGTGCGAACTTAGAGTTATTTACTTAATTTTCTTATTGGATAATGCTTAAAAATTACGAAAAACACTACCAAAATGTAATTGCTTTCCATGAAAAATTTTCGAAAAATTCACCTATGAGGTGTGGTGAATTTAAGCGATATGCAGCTCGCCTCGACATTTTTTAGAAGTTTGAACTAAGAGTTATTTACTTAATTTTCTTATTGGATAATGCTTAAAAATCACGAAAAACACTACCAAAATGTAATTGCTTTCCATGAAAAATTTTCGACAAATTCACCTATGAGGTGTGGTGAATTAAAGCGATATGCAGCTCGCCTCGACATTTTTTAGAAGTGCGAACTTAGAGTTATTTACTTAATTTTCTTATTAGATAATGTTTAAAAATCACGAAAAACACTACCAAAATGTAATTGCTTTCCATGAAAAATTTTCGACAAATTAACCTATGAGGTGTGGTGAATTAAAGCGATATGCAGCTCGCCTCGACATTTTTTAGAAGTGCGAACTTAGAGTTATTTACTTAATTTTCTTATTAGATAATGCTTAAAAATCACGAAAAACACTACCAAAATGTAATTGTTTTCCATGAAAAATTTTCGACAAATTCACCTATGAGGTGTGGTGAATTTAAGCGATATGCAGCTCGCCTTGACAGTTTTTAGAAGTTTGAACTAAGAGTTATTTACTTAATTTTCTTATTGGATAATGCTTAAAAATCACGAAAAACACTACCAAAATGTAATTGCTTTCCATGAAAAATTTTCGACAAATTCACCTATGAGGTGTGGTGAATTAAAGCGATATGCAGCTCGCTTCGACATTTTTTTGAAGTGCGAACTTCGAGTTATTTACTTAATTTTCTTATTAGATAATGCTTAAAAATCACGAAAAACACTACCAAAATGTAATTGCTTTCCATGAAAAATTTTCGACAAATTCACCTATGAGGTGTGATGAATTTAAGCGATATGCAGCTCGCCTCGACATTTTTTATAAGTTTGAACTAAGAGTTTTTCTTATTAGATAATGCTTAAAAATCACGAAAAACACTACCAAAATGTAATTGCTTTCCACGAAAAATTTTCGACAAATTAACCTATGAGGTGTGGTGAATTAAAGCGATATGCAGCTCGCCTCGACATTTTTTAGAAGTGCGAACTTAGAGTTATTTACTTAATTTTCTTAATAATACTTAAAAATTACGAAAAACACTACCAAAATGCAATTTCTTTCCATGAAAAATTTGCGACAAATTCACCTATGAGGTGTGGTGAATTTAAGCGATATGCAGCTCGCCTCGACATTTTTTAGAAGTTCAAACTTAGAGTTATTTACTTAACTTTCTTATTGGATAATGCTCATTAATCACAAAAAAACACTATCAAAATGCAATTGCTTTACATAAAAAATTTGCGACAAATTCACCTATGAGGTGTGGTGAATTTAAGCAATATTCAGCTCGCGTCGACATTTTTTAGAAGTTCGAACTTAGAGTTATTTACTTAATTTTCTTATTGGATAATGCTTACAAATCACGAAAAACACTACCAAAATGCAATTGCTTTCCATGAAAAATTTGCGACAAATTAACCTATGAGGTGTGGTGAACTTAAGCAATATTCAGCTCGCGTCGACATTTTTTAGAAGTGCGAACTTAGAGTTATTTATTTAATTTTCTTATTGGATAATGCTTAAAAATTACGAAAAACACTACCAAAATGTAATTGCTTTCCATGAAAAATTTTCGACAAATTCACCTATGAGGTGTGGTGAATTTAAGCGATATGCAGCTCGCCTCGACATTTTTTAGAAGTGCGAACTTAGAGTTATTTACTTAATTTTCTTATTGGATAATGCTTAAAAATTACGAAAAACACTACCAAAATGTAATTGCTTTCCATGAAAAATTTTCGAAAAATTCACCTATGAGGTGTGGTGAATTTAAGCGATATGCAGCTCGCCTCGACATTTTTTAGAAGTTTGAACTAAGAGTTATTTACTTAATTTTCTTATTGGATAATGCTTAAAAATCACGAAAAACACTACCAAAATGTAATTGCTTTCCATGAAAAATTTTCGACAAATTCACCTATGAGGTGTGGTGAATTAAAGCGATATGCAGCTCGCCTCGACATTTTTTAGAAGTGCGAACTTAGAGTTATTTACTTAATTTTCTTATTAGATAATGTTTAAAAATCACGAAAAACACTACCAAAATGTAATTGCTTTCCATGAAAAATTTTCGACAAATTAACCTATGAGGTGTGGTGAATTAAAGCGATATGCAGCTCGCCTCGACATTTTTTAGAAGTGCGAACTTAGAGTTATTTACTTAATTTTCTTATTAGATAATGCTTAAAAATCACGAAAAACACTACCAAAATGTAATTGTTTTCCATGAAAAATTTTCGACAAATTCACCTATGAGGTGTGGTGAATTTAAGCGATATGCAGCTCGCCTTGACAGTTTTTAGAAGTTTGAACTAAGAGTTATTTACTTAATTTTCTTATTGGATAATGCTTAAAAATCACGAAAAACACTACCAAAATGTAATTGCTTTCCATGAAAAATTTTCGACAAATTCACCTATGAGGTGTGGTGAATTAAAGCGATATGCAGCTCGCTTCGACATTTTTTTGAAGTGCGAACTTCGAGTTATTTACTTAATTTTCTTATTAGATAATGCTTAAAAATCACGAAAAACACTACCAAAATGTAATTGCTTTCCATGAAAAATTTTCGACAAATTCACCTATGAGGTGTGATGAATTTAAGCGATATGCAGCTCGCCTCGACATTTTTTATAAGTTTGAACTAAGAGTTTTTCTTATTAGATAATGCTTAAAAATCACGAAAAACACTACCAAAATGTAATTGCTTTCCACGAAAAATTTTCGACAAATTCACCTATGAGGTGTGGTGAATTAAAGCGATATGTAGCTCGCCTCGACATTTTATAGAAGTGCGAACTTATTACTTAAATTGCGAAATTATTTACATAATTTTCTTATTAGATAATGCTTAAAAATCACGAAAAACACTACCAAAATGTAATTGCTTTCCATGAAAAATTTTCGACAAATTAACCTATGAGGTGTGGTGAATTAAAGCGATATGCAGCTCGCCTCGACATTTTTTAGAAGTGCGAACTTAGAGTTATTTACTTAATTTTCTTATTAGATAATGCTTAAAAATCACGAAAAACACTACCAAAATGTAATTGCTTTCCATGAAAAATTTTCGACAAATTCACCTATGAGGTGTGGTAAATTAAAGCGATATGCAGCTCGCCCCGACATTTTTTTGAAGTGCGAACATAGAGTTATTTACTTAATTTTCTTATTAGATAATGCTTAAAAATCACGAAAAACACTACCAAAATGTAATTGCTTTCCATGAAAAATTTTCGACAAATTCACCTATGAGGTGTGATGAATTTAAGCGATATGCAGCTCGCCTCGACATTTTTTATAAGTTTGAACTAAGAGTTTTTCTTATTAGATAATGCTTAAAAATCACGAAAAACACTACCAAAATGTAATTGCCTTCCATGAAAAATTTTCGACAAATTCACCTGTGAGGTGTGATGAATTTAAGCGATATGCAGCTCGCCTCGACATTTTTTAGAAGTTCAAACTTAGAGTTATTTACTTAATTTTCTTATTAGATAATGCTCAGAAATCACGAAAAACAATACCAAAATGCAATTGCTTTCCATGAAAAATTTTCGACAAATTCACCTATGAGGTGTGATAAATTTAAGCGATATGCAGCTCGCCTCGACATTTTTTAGAAGTTCAAACTTAGAGTTATTTACTTAATTTTCTTATTGGATAATGCTCATTAATCACGAAAAACACTATCAAAATGCAATTGCTTTACATGAAAAATTTGCGACAAATTCACCTATGAGGTGTGGTGAATTTAAGCGGTATTCAGCTCGCCTCGACATTTTTTAGAAGTTTGAACTAGGAGTTATTTACATAATTTTCTTATTGGATAATGCTTAAAAATCACGAAAAACAATACCAAAATGCTATTGCTTTCCATGAAAAATTTGCGACAAATTCACCTATGAGATTTGGTGAATTTAAGCGATATGCAGCTCGCCTCGACATTTTTTAGAAATTCGAACTTAGAGTTATTTACTTAATTTTCTTATTGGATAATGCTCAGAAATCACGAAAAATACTATCAAACTGCAATTGCTTTCCATGAAAAATTTGCGACAAATTCACCATGAGGTGTGATAAATTTAAGCGATATGCAGCTCGCCTCGACATTTTTTAGAAGTTCGAACTTAGAGTTATTTACTTAATTTTCTTATTGGATAATGCTTACAAATCACGAAAAATACTACCAAAATGCAATTGCCTTCCATGCAAAATTTGCAAATTCGCCTATGAGGTGTGGTGAATTTAAGCGATATGCAGCTCGCCTCGACATTTTTTAGAAGTTTGAACTAAGAGTTATTTACTTAATTTTCTTATTGGATTATGCTTAAAAATCACGAAAAACACTGCCAAAATGTAATTGCTTTCCATGAAAAATTTTCGACAATTTCACCTATGAGGTGTGGTGAATTTAAGCGATATGCAGCTCGACTTGACATTTTTTAGAAGTTCGAACTTAGAGTTATTTACTTAATTTTCTTATTGGATAATGCTTACAAATCACGAAAAACACTACCAAAATGCAATTGCTTTCCATGAAAAATTTTCGACAAATTCACCTATGAGGTGTGGTGAATTTAAGCGTTATGCAGCTCGCCTCTACATTTTTTAGAAGTGCGAACTAAGAGTTATTACTTAATTGAGTTATTTACTTAATTTTCTTATTGGATAATGCTTAAAAATCACGAAAAACACTACCAAAATGCAATAGCTTTCCATGAAAAATTTGCGACAAATTCACCTATGAGGTGTGGTGAATTTAAGCGATATGCAGCTCGCCTCGACATTTTTTAGAAGTTCCAACTTAGAGTTATTTTCTTAATTTTCTTATTGGATAATGCTTACAAATGACGAAAAACACTACCAAAATGCAATTGCTTTCCATGAAAAATTTTCGACAAATTCACCTCTGAGGTGTGGTAGATTTAAACGATATTCAGCTCGCGTCGACATTTTTTATTAGAAGTTTGAACTAAGAGTTTTTCTTATTAGATAATGCTTAAAAATCACGAAAAACACTACCAAAATGCAATTGCTTTCCATGATAAATTTGCGACAAATTCACCTATAAGGTGTGGTGAATTTAAGCGATATGCAGCTCGCCTTGACAGTTTTTAGAATTTTGAACTAAGAGTTATTTACTTAATTTTCTTATTAGATAATGCTTAAAAATCACGAAAAACACTACCAAAATGTAATTGCTTTCCATGAAAAATTTTCGACAAATTCACCTATGAGGTGTGGTGAATTTAAGCGATATGCAGCTCGCCTTGACAGTTTTAAGAAGTTTGAACTAAGAGTTATTTACTTAATTTTCTTATTGGATAATGCTTACAAATCACGAAAAACACTACCAAAATGCAATTGCTTTCCATGAAAAATTTGCGACAAATTAACCTATGAGGTGTGGTGAATTTAAGCAATATTCAGCTCGCGTCGACATTTTTTAGAAGTGCGAACTTAGAGTTATTTATTTAATTTTCTTATTGGATAATGCTTAAAAATTACGAAAAACACTACCAAAATGTAATTGCTTTCCATGAAAAATTTTCGACAAATTCACCTATGAGGTGTGGTGAATTTAAGCGATATGCAGCTCGCCTCGACATTTTTTAGAAGTGCGAACTTAGAGTTATTTACTTAATTTTCTTATTGGATAATGCTTAAAAATTACGAAAAACACTACCAAAATATAATTGCTTTCCATGAAAAATTTGCGACAAATTAACCTATGAGGTGTGGTGAATTTAAGCAATATTCAGCTCGCCTCGACATTTTTTAGAAGTTTGAACTAAGAGTTATTTACTTAATTTTCTTATTGGATAATGCTTAAAAATCACGAAAAACACTACCAAAATGTAATTGCTTTCCATGAAAAATTTTCGACAAATTCACCTATGAGGTGTGGTGAATTAAAGCGATATGCAGCTCGCCTCGACATTTTTTATAAGTTTGAACTTAGATTTATTTACTTAATTTTCTTATTGGATAATGCTTACAAATCACGAAAAACACTACCAAAATGCAATTGCTTTCCATGAAAAATTTGCGACAAATTAACCTATGAGGTGTGGTGAATTTAAGCAATATTCAGCTCGCCTCGACATTTTTTTGAAGTGCGAACTTAGAGTTATTTACTTAATTTTCTTATTAGATAATGCTTAAAAATCACGAAAAACACTACCAAAATGTAATTGCTTTCCATGAAAAATTTTCGACAAATTCACCTATGAGGTGTGATGAATTTAAGCGATATGCAGCTCGCCTCGACATTTTTTATAAGTTTGAACTAAGAGTTTTTCTTATTAGATAATGCTTAAAAATTACGAAAAACACTACCAAAATGTAATTGCTTTCCACGAAAAATTTTCGACAAATTCACCTATGAGGTGTGGTGAATTAAAGCGATATGCAGCTCGCCTCGACATTTTTTAGAAGTGCGAACTTATTACTTAAATTGCGAAATTATTTACATAATTTTCTTATTAGATAATGCTTAAAAATCACGAAAAACACTACCAAAATGTAATTGCTTTCCATGAAAAATTTTCGACAAATTAACCTATGAGGTGTGGTGAATTAAAGCGATATGCAGCTCGCCTCGACATTTTTTAGAAGTGCGAACTTAGAGTTATTTACTTAATTTTCTTATTAGATAATGCTTAAAAATCACGAAAAACACTACGAAAATGTAATTGCTTTCCATGAAAAATTTGCGACAAATTCACCTATGAGGTGTGGTGAATTTAAGCGATATTCAGCTCGCCTCGACATTTTTTAGAAGTTTGAACTAAGAGTTATTTACTTAATTTTCTTATTAGATAATGCTTAAAAATCACGAAAAACACTACCAAAATGTAATTGCTTTCCATGAAAAATTTTCGACAAATTCACCTATGAGGTGTGATGAATTTAAGCGATATGCAGCTCGCCTCGACATTTTTTAGAAGTTCAAACTTAGAGTTATTTACTTAATTTTCTTATTAGATAATGCTCAGAAATCACGAAAAACAATACTAAAATGCAATTGCTTTCCATGAAAAATTTTCGACAAATTCACCTATGAGGTGTGATAAATTTAAGCGATATGCAGCTCGCCTCGACATTTTTTAGAAGTTCAAACTTAGAGTTATTTACTTAATTTTCTTATTGGATAATGCTCATTAATCACGAAAAACACTATCAAAATGCAATTGCTTTACATGAAAAATTTGCGACAAATTCACCTATGAGGTGTGATAAATTTAAGCGATATGCAGCTCGCCTCGACATTTTTTAGAAGTTCGAACTTAGAGTTATTTACTTAATTTTCTTATTGGATAATGCTTACAAATCACGAAAAACACTACCAAAATGCAATTGCTTTCCATGAAAAATTTTCGACAAATTAACCTATGAGGTGTGGTGAATTTAAGCAATATTCAGCTCGCGTCGACATTTTTTAGAAATGCGAACTTAGAGTTATTTACTTAATTTTCTTATTGGATAATGCTTAAAAATTACGAAGAACACTACCAAAATGTAATTGCTTTCCATGAAAAATTTTCGAAAAATTCGCCTATGAGGTGTGGTGAATTTAAGCGATATGCAGCTCGCCTCGACCTTTTTTAGAAGTTCGAACTTAGAGTTATTTACTTAATTTTCTTATTGGATAATGCTTACAAATCACGAAAAACACTACCAAAATGCAATTGCTTTCCATGCAAAATTTGCAAATTCGCCTATGAGGTGTGGTGAATTTAAGCGATATGCAGCTCGCCTCGACATTTTTTAGAAGTTTGAACTAAGAGTTATTTACTTAATTTTCTTATTGGATTATGCTTAAAAATCACGAAAAACACTACCAAAATGTAATTGCTTTCCATGAAAAATTTTCGACAAATTCACCTATGAGGTGTGGTGAATTTAAGCGATATGCAGCTCGACTTGACATTTTTTAGAAGTTCGAACTTAGAGTTATTTACTTAATTTTCTTATTGGATAATGCTTACAAATCACGAAAAACACTACCAAAATGCAATTGCTTTCCATGAAAAATTTTCGACAAATTCACCTAAGAGGTGTGGTGAATTTAAGCGTTATGCAGCTCGCCTCTACATTTTTTAGAAGTGCGAACTAAGAGTTATTACTTAATTGAGTTATTTACTTAATTTTCTTATTGGATAATGCTTAAAAATCACGAAAAACACTACCAAAATGCAATTGCTTTCCATGAAAAATTTGCGACAAATTCACCTATGAGGTGTGATAAATTTAAGCGATATTCAGCTCGCGTCGACATTTTTTATTAGAAGTTTGAACTAAGAGTTTTTCTTATTAGATAATGCTTAAAAATCACGAAAAACACTACCAAAATGCAATTGCTTTCCATGATAAATTTGCGACAAATTCACCTATGAGGTGTGGTGAATTTAAGCGATATGCAGCTCGCCTCGACATTTTTTAGAAGTTCGAACTTAGAGTTATTTACTTAATTTTCTTATTGGATAATGCTTACAAATAACGAAAAACACTACCAAAATGCAATTGCTTTCCATGAAAAATTTTCGACAAATTCACCTATGAGGTGTGATAAATTTAAGCGATATGCAGGTCGCCTCGACATTTTTTAGAAGTTCAAACTTATAGTTATTTACTTAATTTTCTTATTGGATAATGCTCATTAATCCCGAAAAATACTATCAAAATGCAATTGCTTTACATGAAAAATTTGCGACAAATTCACCTATGAGGTGTGGTGAATTTAAGCGATATTCAGCTCGCCTCGACATTTTTTAGAAGTTTGAACTAAGAGTTATTTACTTAATTTTCTTATTGGATAATGCTTAAAAATCACGAAAAACACTACCAAATTGCTATTGCTTTCCATGAAAAATTTGCGACAAATTCACCTATGAGATTTGGTGAATTTAAGCGATATGCAGCTCGCCTCGACATGTTTTAGAAGTTCGAACTTAGAGTTATTTACTTAATTTTCTTATTGGATAATGCTTACAAATCACGAAAAACACTACCAAAATGCAATTGCTTTCCATGAAAAATTTTCGACAAATTAACCTATGAGGTGTGGTGAATTTAAGCAATATTCAGCTCGCGTCGACATTTTTTAGAAATGCGAACTTAGAGTTATTTACTTAATTTTCTTATTGGATAATGCTTAAAAATTACGAAGAACACTACCAAAATGTAATTGCTTTCCATGAAAAATTTTCGAAAAATTCGCCTATGAGGTGTGGTGAATTTAAGCGATATGCAGCTCGCCTCGACATTTTTTAGAAGTTTGAACTAAGAGTTATTTACTTAATTTTCTTATTGGATTATGCTTAAAAATCACGAAAAACACTACCAAAATGTAATTGCTTTCCATGAAAAATTTTCGACAAATTCACCTATGAGGTGTGGGGAATTTAAGCGATATGCAGCTCGCCTCGACATTTTTTAGAAGTTCGAACTTAGAGTTATTTACTTAATTTTCTTATTGGATAATGCTTACAAATAACGAAAAACACTACCAAAATGCAATTGCTTTCCATGAAAAATTTTCGACAAATTAACCTATGAGGTGTGGTGAATTTAAGCAATATTCAGCTCGCGTCGACATTTTTTATTAGAAGTTTGAACTAAGAGTTTTTCTTATTAGATAATGCTTAAAAATCACGAAAACCACTACCAAAATGTAATTGCTTTCCATGATAATGCTTAAAAATCACGAAAAACACTACCAAAATGCAATTGCTTTCCATGATAAATTTGCGACAAATTCACCTATGAGGTGTGGGGAATTTAAGCGATATGCAGCTCGCCTCGACATTTTTTAGAAGTTCGAACTTAGAGTTATTTACTTAATTTTCTTATTGGATAATGCTTACAAATAACGAAAAACACTACCAAAATGCAATTGCTTTCCATGAAAAATTTTCGACAAATTAACCTATGAGGTGTGGTGAATTTAAGCAATATTCAGCTCGCGTCGACATTTTTTATTAGAAGTTTGAACTAAGAGTTTTTCTTATTAGATAATGCTTAAAAATCACGAAAACCACTACCAAAATGTAATTGCTTTCCATGAAAAATTTTCCACAAATTCACCTATGAGGTGTGATGAATCTAAGCGATATGCAGCTCGCCTCGACATTTTTTAGAAGTTCAAACTTAGAGTTATTTACTTAATTTTCTTATTAGATAATGCTCAGAAATCACGAAAAACAATACCAAAATGCAATTGCTTTCCATGAAAAATTTTCGACAAATTCACCTATGAGGTGTGATAAATTTAAGCGATATGCAGGTCGCCTCGACATTTTTTAGAAGTTCAAACTTATAGTTATTTACTTAATTTTCTTATTGGATAATGCTCATTAATCCCGAAAAACACTATCAAAATGCAATTGCTTTACATGAAAAATTTGCGACAAATTCACCTATGAGGTGTGGTGAATTTAAGCGATATTCAGCTCGCCTCGACATTTTTTAGAAGTTTGAACTAACAGTTATTTACTTAATTTTCTTATTGGATAATGCTTAAAAATCACGAAAAACACTACCAAAATGCTATTGCTTTCCATGAAAAATTTGCGACAAATTCACCTATGAGATTTGGTGAATTTAAGCGATATGCAGCTCGCCTCGACATTTTTTATAAGTTTGAACTAAGAGTTATTTACTTAATTTTCTTATTGGATAATGCTTAAAAATCACGAAAAACACTACCAAAATGCTATTGCTTTCCATGAAAAATTTGCGACAAATTCACCTATGAGATTTGGTGAATTTAAGCGATATGCAGCTCGCCTCGACATTTTTTAGAAGTTTGAACTAAGAGTTATTTACTTAATTTTCTTATTGGATAATGCTTAAAAATCACGAAAAACACTACCAAAATGCTATTGCTTTCCACGAAACATTTGCGACAAATTCACCTATGAGATTTGGTGAATTTAAGCGATATGCAGCTCGCCTCGACATTTTTTAGAAGTTCGAACTTAGAGTTATTTTCTTAATTTTCTTATTGGATAATGCTCACAAATTACGAAAAACACTACCAAAATGCAATTGCTTTCCATGAAAAATTTTCGACAAATTCACCTATGAGGTGTGATGAATTTAAGCTATATATTTAAGCAGCTCGCCTCGACATTTTTTAGAAGTTCGAACATAGAGTTATTTACTTAATTTTCTTTTTGGATAATGCTAAGAAATCACAAAAAACACTACCAAAATGCAATTGCTTCCCATGAAAAATTTGCGACAAATTCACCTATGAGGTGTGGTGAATTTAAGCGATATGCAGCTCGCTTCGACATTTTTTAGAAGTTCAAACTTAGAGTTATTTACTTAATTTTCTTATTGGATAATGCTTACAAATCACGAAAAACACTACCAAAATGCAATTGCTTTACATAAAAAATTTGCGACAAATTCACCTATGAGGTGTGGTGAATTTAAGCGATATTCAGCTCTCTTCGACATTTTTTATAAGTTCGAACTTAGAGTTATTTACTTAATTTTCTTATTGGATAATGCTTAAAATTCACGAAAAACACTACCAAAATGTAATAGCTTTCCATGAAAAATTTTCGACAAATTCACCTATGAGGTGTGGTGAATTTAAGCGATATGCAGCTCGACTTGACATTTTTTAGAAGTTCGAACTTAGAGTTATTTACTTAATTTTCTTATTGGATAATGCTTACAAATCACAAAAAACACTACCAAAATTTAATTGCTTTCCATGAAAAATTTTCGACAAATTCACCTATGAGGTGTGGTGAATTTAAGCGATATGCAGCTCGCGTCTACATTTTTTATTAGAAGTTTGAACTAAGAGTTTTTCTTATTAGATAATGCTTAAAAATCACGAAAAACACTACCAAAATGTTTACTTAATATATTACTTAATAATAATAATATAATAATATATATTAATAATATATTTACTTAATTTTCTTATTGGATAATGCTTACATATCACAAAAAACACTACCAAAATTTAATTGCTTTCCATGAAAAATTTTCGACAAATTCACCTATGAGGTGTGATGAATCTAAGCGATATGCAGCTCGCCTCGACATTTTTTAGAAGTTCAAACTTAGAGTTATTTACTTAATTTTCTTATTAGATAATGCTCAGAAATCACGAAAAACAATACCAAAATGCAATTGCTTTCCATGAAAAATTTTCGACAAATTCACCTATGAGGTGTGATAAATTTAAGCGATATGCAGGTCGCCTCGACATTTTTTAGAAGTTCAAACTTATAGTTATTTACTTAATTTTCTTATTGGATAATGCTCATTAATCACGAAAAATACTATCAAAATGCAATTGCTTTACATGAAAAATTTGCGACAAATTCACCTATGAGGTGTGGTGAAAATTTAAGCGATATTCAGCTCGCCTCGACATTTTTTAGAAGTTTGAACTAAGAGTTATTTACATAATTTTCTTATTGGATAATGCTTAAAAATCACGAAAAACAATACCAAAATGCTATTGCTTTCCATGAAAAATTTGCGACAAATTCACCTATGAGATTTGGTGAATTTAAGCGATATGCAGCTCGCCTCGACATTTTTTAGAAATTCGAACTTAGAGTTATTTACTTAATTTTCTTATTGGATAATGCTCAGAAATCACGAAAAATACTATCAAACTGCAATTGCTTTCCATGAAAAATTTGCGACAAATTCACCATGAGGTGTGATAAATTTAAGCGATATGCAGCTCGCCTCGACATTTTTTAGAAGTTCGAACTTAGAGTTATTTACTTAATTTTCTTATTGGATAATGCTTACAAATCACGAAAAACACTACCAAAATGCAATTGCTTTCCATGAAAAATTTTCGACAAATTAACCTATGAGGTGTGGTGAATTTAAGCAATATTCAGCTCGCGTCGACATTTTTTAGAAATGCGAACTTAGAGTTATTTACTTAATTTTCTTATTGGATAATGCTTAAAAATTACGAAGAACACTACCAAAATGTAATTGCTTTCCATGAAAAATTTTCGAAAAATTCACCTATGAGGTGTGGTGAATTTAAGCGATATGCAGCTCGCCTCGACCTTTTTTAGAAGTTCGAACTTAGAGTTATTTACTTAATTTTCTTATTGGATAATGCTTACAAATCACGAAAAACACTACCAAAATGCAATTGCTTTCCATGCAAAATTTGCAAATTCGCCTATGAGGTGTGGTGAATTTAAGCGATATGCAGCTCGCCTCGACATTTTTTAGAAGTTTGAACTAAGAGTTATTTACTTAATTTTCTTATTGGATTATGCTTAAAAATCACGAAAAACACTACCAAAATGTAATTGCTTTCCATGAAAAATTTTCGACAAATTCACCTATGAGGTGTGGTGAATTTAAGCGATAAGCAGCTCGACTTGACATTTTTTAGAAGTTCGAACTTAGAGTTATTTACTTAATTTTCTTATTGGATAATGCTTACAAATCACGAAAAACACTACCAAAATGCAATTGCTTTCCATGAAAAATTTTCGACAAATTCACCTATGAGGTGTGGTGAATTTAAGCGTTATGCAGCTCGCCTCTACATTTTTTAGAAGTGCGAACTAAGAGTTATTACTTAATTGAGTTATTTACTTAATTTTCTTATTGGATAATGCTTAAAAATCACGAAAAACACTACCAAAATGCAATTGCTTTCCATGAAAAATTTGCGACAAATTCACCTATGAGGTGTGGTGAATTTAAGCGATATGCAGCTCGCCTCGACATTTTTTAGAAGTTCCAACTTAGAGTTATTTTCTTAATTTTCTTATTGGATAATGCTTACAAATGTCGAAAAACACTACCAAAATGCAATTGCTTTCCATGAAAAATTTTCGACAAATTCACCTCTGAGGTGTGGTGGATTTAAGCGATATTCAGCTCGCGTCGACATTTTTTATTAGAAGTTTGAACTAAGAGTTTTTCTTATTAGATAATGCTTAAAAATCACGAAAAACACTACCAAAATGCAATTGCTTTCCATGATAAATTTGCGACAAATTCACCTATGAGGTGTGGGGAATTTAAGCGATATGCAGCTCGCCTCGACATTTTTTAGAAGTTCGAACTTAGAGTTATTTACTTAATTTTCTTATTGGATAATGCTTACAAATAACGAAAAACACTACCAAAATGCAATTGCTTTCCATGAAAAATTTTCGACAAATTAACCTATGAGGTGTGGTGAATTTAAGCAATATTCAGCTCGCGTCGACATTTTTTATTAGAAGTTTGAACTAAGAGTTTTTCTTATTAGATAATGCTTAAAAATCACGAAAACCACTACCAAAATGTAATTGCTTTCCATGAAAAATTTTCCACAAATTCACCTATGAGGTGTGATGAATCTAAGCGATATGCAGCTCGCCTCGACATTTTTTAGAAGTTCAAACTTAGAGTTATTTACTTAATTTTCTTATTAGATAATGCTCAGAAATCACGAAAAACAATACCAAAATGCAATTGCTTTCCATGAAAAATTTTCGACAAATTCACCTATGAGGTGTGATAAATTTAAGCGATATGCAGGTCGCCTCGACATTTTTTAGAAGTTCAAACTTATAGTTATTTACTTAATTTTCTTATTGGATAATGCTCATTAATCCCGAAAAACACTATCAAAATGCAATTGCTTTACATGAAAAATTTGCGACAAATTCACCTATGAGGTGTGGTGAATTTAAGCGATATTCAGCTCGCCTCGACATTTTTTAGAAGTTTGAACTAACAGTTATTTACTTAATTTTCTTATTGGATAATGCTTAAAAATCACGAAAAACACTACCAAAATGCTATTGCTTTCCATGAAAAATTTGCGACAAATTCACCTATGAGATTTGGTGAATTTAAGCGATATGCAGCTCGCCTCGACATTTTTTATAAGTTTGAACTAAGAGTTATTTACTTAATTTTCTTATTGGATAATGCTTAAAAATCACGAAAAACACTACCAAAATGCTATTGCTTTCCATGAAAAATTTGCGACAAATTCACCTATGAGATTTGGTGAATTTAAGCGATATGCAGCTCGCCTCGACATTTTTTAGACGTTTGAGCTAAGAGTTATTTACTTAATTTTCTTATTGGATAATGCTTAAAAATCACGAAAAACACTACCAAAATGCTATTGCTTTCCATGAAACATTTGCGACAAATTCACCTATGAGATTTGGTGAATTTAAGCGATATGCAGCTCGCCTCGACATTTTTTAGAAGTTCGAACTTAGAGTTATTTTCTTAATTTTCTTATTGGATAATGCTCACAAATCACGAAAAACACTACCAAAATGCAATTGCTTTCCATGAAAAATTTTCGACAAATTCACCTATGAGGTGTGATGAATTTAAGCTATATATTTAAGCAGCTTATTTTTTAGAAGTTCGAACTTAGAGTTATTTACTTAATTTTCTTTTTGGATAATGCTAAGAAATCACAAAAAACACTACCAAAATGCAATTGCTTTCCATGAAAAATTTGCGGCAAATTCACCTATGAGGTGTGGTGAATTTAAGCGATATGCAGCTCGCCTCGACATTTTTTAGAAGTTCAAACTTAGAGTTATTTACTTAATTTTCTTTTTGGATAATGCTTACAAATCACGAAAAACACTACCAAAATGCAATTGCTTTACATAAAAAATTTGCGACAAATTCACCTATGAGGTGTGGTGAATTTAAGCGATATTCAGCTCTCTTCGACATTTTTTATAAGTTCGAACTTAGAGTTATTTACTTAATTTTCTTATTGGATAATGCTTAAAAATCACGAAAAACACTACCAAAATGTAATAGCTTTCCATGAAAAATTTTCGACAAATTCACCTATGAGGTGTGGTGAATTTAAGCGATATGCAGCTCGACTTGACATTTTTTAGAAGTTCGAACTTAGAGTTATTTACTTAATTTTCTTATTGGATAATGCTTACAAATCACAAAAAACACTACCAAAATGCAATTGCTTTCCATGAAAAATTTGCGACAAATTCACCTATGAGATTTGGTGAATTTAAGCGATATGCAGCTCGCCTCGACATTTTTTAGAAGTTTGAACTAAGAGTTATTTACTTAATTTTCTTATTGGATAATGCTTAAAAATCACGAAAAACACTACCAAAATGCTATTGCTTTCCATGAAAAATTTGCGACAAATTCACCTATGAGATTTGGTGAATTTAAGCGATATGCAGCTCGCCTCGACATTTTTTAGAAGTTTGAACTAAGAGTTATTTACTTAATTTTCTTATTGGATAATGCTTAAAAATCACGAAAAACACTACCAAAATGCTATTGCTTTCCATGAAACATTTGCGACAAATTCACCTATGAGATTTGGTGAATTTAAGCGATATGCAGCTCGCCTCGACATTTTTTAGAAGTTCGAACTTAGAGTTATTTTCTTAATTTTCTTATTGGATAATGCTCACAAATTACGAAAAACACTACCAAAATGCAATTGCTTTCCATGAAAAATTTTCGACAAATTCACCTATGAGGTGTGATGAATTTAAGCTATATATTTAAGCAGCTCGCCTCGACATTTTTTAGAAGTTCGAACATAGAGTTATTTACTTAATTTTCTTTTTGGATAATGCTAAGAAATCACAAAAAACACTACCAAAATGCAATTGCTTCCCATGAAAAATTTGCGACAAATTCACCTATGAGGTGTGGTGAATTTAAGCGATATGCAGCTCGCTTCGACATTTTTTAGAAGTTCAAACTTAGAGTTATTTACTTAATTTTCTTATTGGATAATGCTCACAAATTACGAAAAACACTACCAAAATGCAATTGCTTTACATAAAAAATTTGCGACAAATTCACCTATGAGGTGTGGTGAATTTAAGCGATATTCAGCTCTCTTCGACATTTTTTATAAGTTCGAACTTAGAGTTATTTACTTAATTTTCTTATTGGATAATGCTTAAAATTCACGAAAAACACTACCAAAATGTAATAGCTTTCCATGAAATGCTATTTCTTTCTTTCTATGTATTTCTATTTATTTCTTTCTATGAGGTGTGGTGAATTTAAGCGATATGCAGCTCGCGTCTACATTTTTTATTAGAAGTTTGAACTAAGAGTTTTTCTTATTAGATAATGCTTAAAAATCACGAAAAACACTACCAAAATGTTTACTTAATATATTACTTAATAATAATAATATAATAATATATATTAATAATATATTTACTTAATTTTCTTATTGGATAATGCTTACATATCACAAAAAACACTACCAAAATTTAATTGCTTTCCATGAAAAATTTTCGACAAATTCACCTATGAGGTGTGATGAATCTAAGCGATATGCAGCTCGCCTCGACATTTTTTAGAAGTTCAAACTTAGAGTTATTTACTTAATTTTCTTATTAGATAATGCTCAGAAATCACGAAAAACAATACCAAAATGCAATTGCTTTCCATGAAAAATTTTCGACAAATTCACCTATGAGGTGTGATAAATTTAAGCGATATGCAGGTCGCCTCGACATTTTTTAGAAGTTCAAACTTATAGTTATTTACTTAATTTTCTTATTGGATAATGCTCATTAATCACGAAAAATACTATCAAAATGCAATTGCTTTACATGAAAAATTTGCGACAAATTCACCTATGAGGTGTGGTGAAAATTTAAGCGATATTCAGCTCGCCTCGACATTTTTTAGAAGTTTGAACTAAGAGTTATTTACATAATTTTCTTATTGGATAATGCTTAAAAATCACGAAAAACAATACCAAAATGCTATTGCTTTCCATGAAAATTTGCGACAAATTCACCTATGAGATTTGGTGAATTTAAGCGATATGCAGCTCGCCTCGACATTTTTTAGAAATTCGAACTTAGAGTTATTTACTTAATTTTCTTATTGGATAATGCTCAGAAATCACGAAAAATACTATCAAACTGCAATTGCTTTCCATGAAAAATTTGCGACAAATTCACCATGAGGTGTGATAAATTTAAGCGATATGCAGCTCGCCTCGACATTTTTTAGAAGTTCGAACTTAGAGTTATTTACTTAATTTTCTTATTGGATAATGCTTACAAATCACGAAAAACACTACCAAAATGCAATTGCTTTCCATGAAAAATTTTCGACAAATTAACCTATGAGGTGTGGTGAATTTAAGCAATATTCAGCTCGCGTCGACATTTTTTAGAAATGCGAACTTAGAGTTATTTACTTAATTTTCTTATTGGATAATGCTTAAAAATTACGAAGAACACTACCAAAATGTAAATGCTTTCCATGAAAAATTTTCGAAAAATTCACCTATGAGGTGTGGTGAATTTAAGCGATATGCAGCTCGCCTCGACCTTTTTTAGAAGTTCGAACTTAGAGTTATTTACTTAATTTTCTTATTGGATAATGCTTACAAATCACGAAAAACACTACCAAAATGCAATTGCTTTCCATGCAAAATTTGCAAATTCGCCTATGAGGTGTGGTGAATTTAAGCGATATGCAGCTCGCCTCGACATTTTTTAGAAGTTTGAACTAAGAGTTATTTACTTAATTTTCTTATTGGATTATGCTTAAAAATCACGAAAAACACTACCAAAATGTAATTGCTTTCCATGAAAAATTTTCGACAAATTCACCTATGAGGTGTGGTGAATTTAAGCGATAAGCAGCTCGACTTGACATTTTTTAGAAGTTCGAACTTAGAGTTATTTACTTAATTTTCTTATTGGTAATGCTTACAAATCACGAAAAACACTACCAAAATGCAATTGCTTTCCATGAAAAATTTTCGACAAATTCACCTATGAGGTGTGGTGAATTTAAGCGTTATGCAGCTCGCCTCTACATTTTTTAGAAGTGCGAACTAAGAGTTATTACTTAATTGAGTTATTTACTTAATTTTCTTATTGGATAATGCTTAAAAATCACGAAAAACACTACCAAAATGCAATTGCTTTCCATGAAAAATTTGCGACAAATTCACCTATGAGGTGTGGTGAATTTAAGCGATATGCAGCTCGCCTCGACATTTTTTAGAAGTTCCAACTTAGAGTTATTTTCTTAATTTTCTTATTGGATAATGCTTACAAATGTCGAAAAACACTACCAAAATGCAATTGCTTTCCATGAAAAATTTTCGACAAATTCACCTCTGAGGTGTGGTGGATTTAAGCGATATTCAGCTCGCGTCGACATTTTTTATTAGAAGTTTGAACTAAGAGTTTTTCTTATTAGATAATGCTTAAAAATCACGAAAAACACTACCAAAATGCAATTGCTTTCCATGATAAATTTGCGACAAATTCACCTATGAGGTGTGGGGAATTTAAGCGATATGCAGCTCGCCTCGACATTTTTTAGAAGTTCGAACTTAGAGTTATTTACTTAATTTTCTTATTGGATAATGCTTACAAATAACGAAAAACACTACCAAAATGCAATTGCTTTCCATGAAAAATTTTCGACAAATTAACCTATGAGGTGTGGTGAATTTAAGCAATATTCAGCTCGCGTCGACATTTTTTATTAGAAGTTTGAACTAAGAGTTTTTCTTATTAGATAATGCTTAAAAATCACGAAAACCACTACCAAAATGTAATTGCTTTCCATGAAAAATTTTCCACAAATTCACCTATGAGGTGTGATGAATCTAAGCGATATGCAGCTCGCCTCGACATTTTTTAGAAGTTCAAACTTAGAGTTATTTACTTAATTTTCTTATTAGATAATGCTCAGAAATCACGAAAAACAATACCAAAATGCAATTGCTTTCCATGAAAAATTTTCGACAAATTCACCTATGAGGTGTGATAAATTTAAGCGATATGCAGGTCGCCTCGACATTTTTTAGAAGTTCAAACTTATAGTTATTTACTTAATTTTCTTATTGGATAATGCTCATTAATCCCGAAAAACACTATCAAAATGCAATTGCTTTACATGAAAAATTTGCGACAAATTCACCTATGAGGTGTGGTGAATTTAAGCGATATTCAGCTCGCCTCGACATTTTTTAGAAGTTTGAACTAACAGTTATTTACTTAATTTTCTTATTGGATAATGCTTAAAAATCACGAAAAACACTACCAAAATGCTATTGCTTTCCATGAAAAATTTGCGACAAATTCACCTATGAGATTTGGTGAATTTAAGCGATATGCAGCTCGCCTCGACATTTTTTATAAGTTTGAACTAAGAGTTATTTACTTAATTTTCTTATTGGATAATGCTTAAAAATCACGAAAAACACTACCAAAATGCTATTGCTTTCCATGAAAAATTTGCGACAAATTCACCTATGAGATTTGGTGAATTTAAGCGATATGCAGCTCGCCTCGACATTTTTTAGACGTTTGAGCTAAGAGTTATTTACTTAATTTTCTTATTGGATAATGCTTAAAAATCACGAAAAACACTACCAAAATGCTATTGCTTTCCATGAAACATTTGCGACAAATTCACCTATGAGATTTGGTGAATTTAAGCGATATGCAGCTCGCCTCGACATTTTTTAGAAGTTCGAACTTAGAGTTATTTTCTTAATTTTCTTATTGGATAATGCTCACAAATCACGAAAAACACTACCAAAATGCAATTGCTTTCCATGAAAAATTTTCGACAAATTCACCTATGAGGTGTGATGAATTTAAGCTATATATTTAAGCAGCTCATTTTTTAGAAGTTCGAACTTAGAGTTATTTACTTAATTTTCTTTTTGGATAATGCTAAGAAATCACAAAAAACACTACCAAAATGCAATTGCTTTCCATGAAAAATTTGCGGCAAATTCACCTATGAGGTGTGGTGAATTTAAGCGATATGCAGCTCGCCTCGACATTTTTTAGAAGTTCAAACTTAGAGTTATTTACTTAATTTTCTTTTTGGATAATGCTTACAAATCACGAAAAACACTACCAAAATGCAATTGCTTTACATAAAAAATTTGCGACAAATTCACCTATGAGGTGTGGTGAATTTAAGCGATATTCAGCTCTCTTCGACATTTTTTATAAGTTCGAACTTAGAGTTATTTACTTAATTTTCTTATTGGATAATGCTTAAAAATCACGAAAAACACTACCAAAATGTAATAGCTTTCCATGAAAAATTTTCGACAAATTCACCTATGAGGTGTGGTGAATTTAAGCGATATGCAGCTCGACTTGACATTTTTTAGAAGTTCGAACTTAGAGTTATTTACTTAATTTTCTTATTGGATAATGCTTACAAATCACAAAAAACACTACCAAAATGCAATTGCTTTCCATGAAAAATTTTCGACAAATTCACCTATGAGGTGTGGTGAATTTAAGCGATATGCAGCTCGCGTCTACATTTTTTATTAGAAGTTTGAACTAAGAATTTTTCTTATTAGATAATGCTTAAAAATCACGAAAAACACTACCAAAATGTAACTGCTTTCCATGAAAAATTTTCGACAAATTCACCTATGAGGTGTGATGAATCTAAGCGATATGCAGCTCGCCTCGACATTTTTTAGAAGTTCAAACTTAGAGTTATTTACTTAATTTTCTTATTAGATAATGCTCAGAAATCACGAAAAACAATACCAAAATGCAATTGCTTTCCATGAAAAATTTTCGACAAATCCACCTATGAGGTGTGATAAATTTAAGCGATATGCAGGTCGCCTCGACATTTTTTAGAAGTTCAAACTTATAGTTATTTACTTAATTTTCTTATTGGATAATGCTCATTAATCACGAAAAATACTATCAAAATGCAATTGCTTTACATGAAAAATTTGCGACAAATTCACCTATGAGGTGTGGTGAATTTAAGCGATATTCAGCTCGCCTCGACATTTTTTAGAAGTTTAAACTAAGAGTTATTTACTTAATTTTCTTATTGGATAATGCCTAAAAATCACGAAAAACACTACCAAAATGCTATTGCTTTCCATGAAAAATTTGCGACAAATTCACCTATGAGATTTGGTGAATTTAAGCGATATGCAGCTCGCCTCGACATTTTTTAGAAGTTTGAACTAAGAGTTATTTACTTAATTTTCTTATTGGATAATGCTTAAAAATCACGAAAAACACTACCAAAATGCTATTGCTTTCCATGAAAAATTTGCGACAAATTCACCTATAAGATTTGGTGAATTTAAGCGATATGCAGCTCGCCTCGACATTTTTTAGAAGTTTGAACTAAGAGTTATTTACTTAATTTTCTTATTGGATAATGCTTAAAAATCACGAAAAACACTACCAAAATGCTATTGCTTTCAATGAAACATTTGCGACAAATTCACCTATGAGATTTGGTGAATTTAAGCGATATGCAGCTCGCCTCGACATTTTTTAGTAGTTCGAACTTAGAGTTATTTTCTTAATTTTCTTATTGGATAATGCTCACAAATCACGAAAAACACTACCAAAATGCAATTGCTTTCCATGAAAAATTTTCGACAAATTCACCTATGAGGTGTGATGAATTTAAGCTATATGCAGCTCGCCTCGACATTTTTTAGAAGTTCGAACTTAGAGTTATTTACTTAATTTTCTTTTTGGATAATGCTAAGAAATCACAAAAAACACTACCAAAATGCAATTGCTTTTCATGAAAAATTTGCGACAAATTCACCTATGAGGTGTGGTGAATTTAAGCGATATGCAGCTCGCCTCGACATTTTTTAGAAGTTCAAACTTAGAGTTATTTACTTAATTTTCTTATTAGATAATGCTTAAAAATCACGAAAAATACTATCAAAATGCAATTGCTTTACATGAAAAATTTGCGACAAATTCACCTATGAGGTGTGGTGAATTTAAGCGATATTCAGCTCGCCACGACATTTTTTAGAAGTTTAAACTAAGAGTTATTTACTTAATTTTCTTATTGGATAATGCTTAAAAATCACGAAAAACACTACCAAAATGATATTGCTTTCCATGAAAAATTTGCGACAAATTCACCTATGAGATTTGGTGAATTTAAGCGATATGCAGCTCGCCTCGACATTTTTTAGAAGTTTGAACTAAGAGTTATTTACTTAATTTTCTTATTGGATAATGCTTAAAAATCACGAAAAACACTACCAAAATGCTATTGCTTTCCATGAAAAATTTGCGACAAATTCACCTATGAGATTTGGTGAATTTAAGCGATATGCAGCTCGCCTCGACATTTTTTAGAAGTTTGAACTAAGAGTTATTTACTTAATTTTCTTATTGGATAATGCTTAAAAATCACGAAAAACACTACCAAAATGCTATTGCTTTCCATGAAACATTTGCGACAAATTCACCTATGAGATTTGGTGAATTTAAGCGATATGCAGCTCGCCTCGACATTTTTTAGAAGTTCGAACTTAGAGTTATTTTCTTAATTTTCTTAATGGATAATGCTCACAAATCACGAAAAACACTACCAAAATGCAATTGCTTTCCATGAAAAATTTTCGACAAATTCACCTATGAGGTGTGATGAATTTAAGCTATATGCAGCTCGCCTCGACATTTTTTAGAAGTTCGAACTTAGAGTTATTTACTTAATTTTCTTTTTGGATAATGCTAAGAAATCACAAAAAACACTACCAAAATGCAATTGCTTTCCATGAAAAATTTTCGACAAATTCACCTATGAGGTGTGGTGAATTTAAGCGATATGCAGCTCGCCTCGACATTTTTTAGAAGTTCAAACTTAGAGTTATTTACTTAATTTTCTTATTGGATAATGCTTACAAATCACGAAAAACACTACCAAAATGCAATTGCTTTACATAAAAAATTTGCGACAAATTCACCTATGAGGTGTGGTGAATTTAAGCGATATTCAGCTCGACTTGACATTTTTTAGAAGTTCGAACTTAGAGTTATTTACTTAATTTTCTTATTGGATAATGCTTAAAAATCACGAAAAACACTACCAAAATGTAATAGCTTTCCATGAAAAATTTTCGACAAATTCACCTATGAGGTGTGGTGAATTTAAGCGATATGCAGCTCGACTTGACATTTTTTAGAAGTTCGAACTTAGAGTTATTTACTTAATTTTCTTATTGAATAATGCTTACAAATTACAAAAAACACTACCAAAATGCTATTGCTTTCCATGAAAAATTTTCGACAAATTCACCTATGAGGTGTGGTGAATTTAAGCGATATGCAGCTCGCCTCGACGAAGTTCGAACTTAGAGTTATTTTCTGAATTTTCTTATTGGATAATGCTTACAAATCACGAAAAACACTACCAAAATGCAATTGATTTCCATGAAAAATTTTCGACAAATTCACCACTGAGGTGTGGTGAATTAAAGCGATATGCAGCTCGCCTCGATATTTTTTAGAAGTGCGAACTTAGAGTTACTTACTTAATTTTCTTATTAGATAATGCTTAAAAATCACGAAAAACACTACCAAAATGTAACTGCTTTCCATAAAAAATTTTCGACAAATTCACCTATGAGGTGTGGTGAATTTAAGCGATATGCAGCTCGCCTTGACATTTTTTAGAAGTTTGAACTAAGAGTTATTTACTTAATTTTCTTATTGGATAATGCTTAAAAATCACGAAAAACACTACCAAAATGCAATTTCTTTCCATGAAAAATTTGCGACAAATTCACCTATGAGGTGTGGTGAATTTAAGCGATATGCAGCTCGCCTCGACATTTTTTAGAAGTTCAAACTTAGAGTTATTTACTTAATTTTCTTATTGGATAATGCTCATTAATCACGAAAAACACTATCAAAATGCAATTGCTTTACATAAAAAATTTGCGACAAATTCACCTATGAGGTGTGGTGAATTTAAGCGATATGCAGCTCGCCTCTACATTTTTTAGAAGTGCGAACTAAGAGTTATTTACTTAATTTTCTTATTGGATAATGCTTAAAAATCACGAAAAACACTACCAAAATGCAATTGCTTTCCATGAAAAATTTGCGACAAATTAACCTATGAGGTGTGGTGAATTAAAGCGATATGCAGCTCGCCTCGACATTTTTTAGAAGTGCGAACTTAGAGTTATTTACTTAATTTTCTTATTAGATAATGCTTAAAAATCACGAAAAACACTACCAAAATGTAATTGCTTTCCACGAAAAATTTTCGACAAATTCACCTATGAAGTGTGGTGAATTAAAGCGATATGCAGCTCGCCTCGACATTTTTTAGAAGTGCGAACTTAGAGTTATTTACTTAATTTTCTTATTAGATAATGCTTAAAAATCACGAAAAACACTACCAAAATGTAATTGCTTTCCATGAAAAATTTTCGACAAATTCACCTATGAGGTGTGGTGAATTTAAGCGATATGCAGCTCGCCTTGACAGTTTTTAGACGTTTGAACTAAGAGTTATTTACTTAATTTTCTTATTGGATAATGCTTAAAAATCACGAAAAACACTACCAAAATGTAATTGCTTTCCATGAAAAATTTTCGACAAATTCGCCTATGAGGTGTGGTGAATTAAAGCGATATGCAGCTCGCCTCGACATTTTTTTGAAGTGCGAACTTAGAGTTATTTACTTAATTTTCTTATTAGATAATGCTCAGAAATCACGAAAAACACTATCAAACGGCAATTGCTTTCCATGAAAAATTTGCGACAAACTCACCTATGAGGTGTGGTAAATTTAAGCGATATGCAGCTCGCCTCGACATTTTATAGAAGTTCGAACTTAGAGTTATTTACTTAATTTTCTTATTGGATAATGCTCACAAATCACGAAAAACAATACCAAAATGCAATTGCTTTCCATGAAAAATTTTCGACAAATTCACCTATGAGGTGTGATAAATTTAAGCGATATGCAGCTCGCCTCGACATTTTTTAGAAGTTCAAACTTAGAGTTATTTACTTAATTTTCTTATTGGATAATGCTCAGAAATCACGAAAAACACTATCAAACTGCAATTGCTTTCCATGAAAAATTTGCGACAAATTCACCATGAGGTGTGATAAATTTAAGCGATATGCAGCTCGCCTCGACATTTTTTAAAAGTTCGAACTTAGAGTTATTTACTTAATTTTCTTATTGGATAATGCTTACAAATCACGAAAAACACTACCAAAATGCAATTGCTTTCTATGAAAAATTTTCGACAAATTAACCCATGAGGTGTGGTGAATTTAAGCAATATTCAGCTCGCGTCGACATTTTTTAGAAATGCGAACTTAGAGTTATTTACTTAATTTTCTTATTGGATAATGCTTAAAAATTACAAAGAACACTACCAAAATGTAATTGCTTTCCATGAAAAATTTTCGACAAATTCACCTCTGAGGTGTGATGAATTAGAGCGATATGCAGCTCGCCTCGACATTTTTTAGAAGTTCGAACTTAGAGTTATTTACTTAATTTTCTTATTGGATAATGCTTACAAATCACGAAAAACACTACCAAAATGCAATTGCTTTCCATGAAAAATTTTCGACAAATTAACCTATGAGGTGTGGTGAATTTAAGCGATATGCAGTTCGTCTCGATATTTTTTAGAAGTTCAAACTTAGAGTTATTTACTTTATTTTCTTATTGGATAATGATCAGAAATCACGAAAAACACTATCAAAATGCAATTGCTTTCCATGAAAAATTTTCGACAAATTCACCTATGAGGTGAGGTGAATTAAAGCGATATGCAGTTCGCCTCGACATTTTTTAGAAGTGCGAACTTAGAGTTATTTACTTAATTTTCTTATTAGATAATGCTTAAAAATCACGAAAAACACTACCAAAATGTAATTGCTTTCCATGAAAAATTTTCGACAAATTCACCTATGAATTTAAGCGATATGCAGCTCGCCTCGACATTTTTTAGAAGTTTGAACTAAGAGTTATTTACTTAATTTTCTTATTGGATAATGCTTAAAAATCACGAAAAACACTACCAAAATGTAATTGCTTTCCATGAAAAATTTTCGACAAATTCAGCTATGAGGTGTGGTGAATTAAAGCGATATGCAGTTCGCCTCGACATTTTTTAGAAGTGCGAACTTAGAGTTATTTACTTAATTTTCTTATTAGATAATGCTTAAAAATCACGAAAAACACTACCAAAATGTAATTGCTTTCCATGAAAAATTTTCGACAAATTCACCTATGAATTTAAGCGATATGCAGCTCGCCTCGACATTTTTTAGAAGTTTGAACTAAGAGTTATTTACTTAATTTTCTTATTGGATAATGCTTAAAAATCACGAAAAACACTACCAAAATGTAATTGCTTTCCATGAAAAATTTTCGACAAATTCAGCTATGAGGTGTGGTGAATTAAAGCGATATGCAGTTCGCCTCGACATTTTTTAGAAGTGCGAACTTAGAGTTATTTATTTAATTTTCTTATTAGATAATGCTCAGAAATCACGAAAAACAATACCAAAATGCAATTGCTTTCCATGAAAAATTTGCGACAAATTCACCTATGAGGTGTGGTGAATTTAAGCGATATGCAGCTCGCCTCGACCTTTTTTAGAAGTTCGAACTTAGAGTTATTTACTTAATTTTCTTATTGGATAATGCTTACAAATCACGAAAAACACTACCAAAATGCAATTGCTTTCCATGAAAAATTTGCGACAAATTCACCTATGAGGTGTGATGAATTTAAGCGATATACAGCTCGCCTCGACATTTTTTAGAAGTTCAAACTTAGAGTTATTTACTTAATTTTCTTATTAGATAATGCTCAGAAATCACGAAAAACAATACCAAAATGCAATTGCTTTCCATGAAAAATTTTCGACAAATTCACCTATGAGGTGTGATAAATTTAAGCGATATGCAGGTCGCCTCGACATTTTTTAGAAGTTCAAACTTATAGTTATTTACTTAATTTTCTTATTGGATAATGCTCATTAATCACGAAAAATACTATCAAAATGCAATTGCTTTACATGAAAAATTTGCGACAAATTCACCTATGAGGTGTGGTGAACTTATGCGATATTCAGCTCGCCTCGACATTTTTTAGAAGTTTAAACTAAGAGTTATTTACTTAATTTTCTTATTGGATAATGCCTAAAAATCACGAAAAACACTACCAAAATGCTATTGCTTTCCATGAAAAATTTGCGACAAATTCACCTATGAGATTTGGTGAATTTAAGCGATATGCAGCTCGCCTCGACATTTTTTAGAAGTTTGAACTAAGAGTTATTTACTTAATTTTCTTATTGGATAATGCTTAAAAATCACGAAAAACACTACCAAAATGCTATTGCTTTCCATGAAAAATTTGCGACAAATTCACCTATGAGATTTGGTGAATTTAAGCGATATGCAGCTCGCCTCGACATTTTTTAGAAGTTTGAACTCAGAGTTATTTACTTAATTTTCTTATTGGATAATGCTTAAAAATCACGAAAAACACTACCAAAATGCTATTGCTTTCAATGAAACATTTGCGACAAATTCACCTATGAGATTTGGTGAATTTAAGCGATATGCAGCTCGCCTCGACATTTTTTAGTAGTTCGAACTTAGAGTTATTTTCTTAATTTTCTTATTGGATAATGCTCACAAATCACGAAAAACACTACCAAAATGCAATTGCTTTCCATGAAAAATTTTCGACAAATTCACCTATGAGGTGTGATGAATTTAAGCTATATGCAGCTCGCCTCGACATTTTTTAGAAGTTCGAACTTAGAGTTATTTACTTAATTTTCTTTTTGGATAATGCTAAGAAATCACAAAAAACACTACCAAAATGCAATTGCTTTCCATGAAAAATTTGCGACAAATTCACCTATGAGGTGTGGTGAATTTAAGCGATATGCAGCTCGCCTCGACATTTTTTAGAAGTTCAAACTTAGAGTTATTTACTTAATTTTCTTATTAGATAATGCTTAAAAATCACGAAAAATACTATCAAAATGCAATTGCTTTACATGAAAAATTTGCGACAAATTCACCTATGAGGTGTGGTGAATTTAAGCGATATTCAGCTCGCCACGACATTTTTTAGAAGTTTAAACTAAGAGTTATTTACTTAATTTTCTTATTGGATAATGCTTAAAAATCACGAAAAACACTACCAAAATGCTATTGCTTTCCATGAAAAATTTGCGACAAATTCACCTGTGAGATTTGGTGAATTTAAGCGATATGCAGCTCGCCTCGACATTTTTTAGAAGTTTGAACTAAGAGTTATTTACTTAATTTTCTTATTGGATAATGCTTAAAAATCACGAAAAACACTACCAAAATGCTATTGCTTTCCATGAAAAATTTGCGACAAATTCACCTATGAGATTTGGTGAATTTAAGCGATATGCAGCTCGCCTCGACATTTTTTAGAAGTTTGAACTAAGAGTTATTTACTTAATTTTCTTATTGGATAATGCTTAAAAATCACGAAAAACACTACCAAAATGCTATTGCTTTCCATGAAACATTTGCGACAAATTCACCTATGAGATTTGGTGAATTTAAGCGATATGCAGCTCGCCTCGACATTTTTTAGAAGTTCGAACTTAGAGTTATTTTCTTAATTTTCTTATCGGATAATGCTCACAAATCACGAAAAACACTACCAAAATGCAATTGCTTTCCATGAAAAATTTTCGACAAATTCACCTATGAGGTGTGATGAATTTAAGCTATATGCAGCTCGCCTCGACATTTTTTAGAAGTTCGAACTTAGAGTTATTTACTTAATTTTCTTTTTGGATAATGCTAAGAAATCACAAAAAAACACTACCAAAATGCAATTGCTTTCCATGAAAAATTTGCGACAAATTCACCTATGAGGTGTGGTGAATTTAAGCGATATGCAGCTCGCCTCGACATTTTTTAGAAGTTCAAACTTAGAGTTATTTACTTAATTTTCTTATTGGATAATGCTTACAAATCACGAAAAACACTACCAAAATGCAATTGCTTTACATAAAAAATTTGCGACAAATTCACCTATGAGGTGTGGTGAATTTAAGCGATATTCAGCTCGACTTGACATTTTTTAGAAGTTCGAACTTAGAGTTATTTACTTAATTTTCTTATTGGATAATGCTTAAAAATCACGAAAAACACTACCAAAATGTAATAGCTTTCCATGAAAAATTTTCGACAAATTCACCTATGAGGTGTGGTGAATTTAAGCGATATGCAGCTCGACTTGACATTTTTTAGAAGTTCGAACTTAGAGTTATTTACTTAATTTTCTTATTGAATAATGCTTACAAATCACAAAAAACACTACCAAAATGCAATTGCTTTCCATGAAAAATTTTCGACAAATTCACCTATGAGGTGTGGTGAATTTAAGCGATATGCAGCTCGCCTCTACATTTTTTAGAAGTGCGAACTAAGAGTTATTTACTTAATTTTCTTATTGGATAATGCTTAAAAATCACGAAAAACACTACCAAAATGCAATTGCTTTCCATGAAAAATTTGCGACAAATTCACCTATGAGGTGTGGTGAATTTAAGCGATATGCAGCTCGCCTCGACATTTTTTAGAAGTTCGAACTTAGAGTTATTTTCTGAATTTTCTTATTGGATAATGCTTACAAATCACGAAAAACACTACCAAAATGCAATTGATTTCCATGAAAAATTTTCGACAAATTCACCACTGAGGTGTGGTGAATTAAAGCGATATGCAGCTCGCCTCGATATTTTTTAGAAGTGCGAACTTAGAGTTACTTACTTAATTTTCTTATTAGATAATGCTTAAAAATCACGAAAAACACTACCAAAATGTAACTGCTTTCCATGAAAAATTTTCGACAAATTCACCTATGAGGTGTGGTGAATTTAAGCGATATGCAGCTCGCCTTGGCATTTTTTAGAAGTTTGAACTAAGAGTTATTTACTTAATTTTCTTATTGGATAATGCTTAAAAATCACGAAAAACACTACCAAAATGCAATTTCTTTCCATGAAAAATTTGCGACAAATTCACCTATGAGGTGTGGTGAATTTAAGCGATATGCAGCTCGCCTCGACATTTTTTAGAAGTTTGAACTAAGAGTTATTTACTTAATTTTGTTATTGGATAATGCTTAAAAATCACGAAAAACACTACCAAAATGCTATTGCTTTCCATGAAAAATTTGCGACAAATTCACCTGTGAGATTTGGTGAATTTAAGCGATATGCAGCTCGCCTCGACATTTTTTAGAAGTTTGAACTAAGAGTTATTTACTTAATTTTCTTATTGGATAATGCTTAAAAATCACGAAAAACACTACCAAAATGTAATTGCTTTCCATGAAAAATTTTCGACAAATTCACTATGAGGTGTGGTGAATTTAAGCGATATGCAGCTCGCCTTGACATTTTTTAGAAGTTTGAACTAAGAGTTATTTACTTAATTTTCTTATTGGACAATGCTTAAAAATCACGAAAAACACTACCAAAATGTAATTGCTTTCCATGAAAAATTTTCGACAACTTCACCTATGAGGTGTGGTGAATTTAAGGTGTGGTGGAGATTTGGTGAATTTAAGCGATATGCAGCTCGCCTCGACATTTTTTAGAAGTGCGAACTAAGAGTTATTTACTTAATTTTCTTATTGGATAATGCTTAAAAATCACGAAAAACACTACCAAAATGCAATTGCTTTCCATGAAAAATTTGCGACAAATTCACCTATGAGGTGTGGTGAATTTAAGCGATATGCAGCTCGCCTCGACATTTTTTAGAAGTTCGAACTTAGAGTTATTTTCTGAATTTTCTTATTGGATAATGCTTACAAATCACGAAAAACACTACCAAAATGCAATTGATTTCCATGAAAAATTTTCGACAAATTCACCACTGAGGTGTGGTGAATTAAAGCGATATGCAGCTCGCCTCGATATTTTTTAGAAGTGCGAACTTAGAGTTACTTACTTAATTTTCTTATTAGATAATGCTTAAAAATCACGAAAAACACTACCAAAATGTAACTGCTTTCCATGAAAAATTTTCGACAAATTCACCTATGAGGTGTGGTGAATTTAAGCGATATGCAGCTCGCCTTGGCATTTTTTAGAAGTTTGAACTAAGAGTTATTTACTTAATTTTCTTATTGGATAATGCTTAAAAATCACGAAAAACACTACCAAAATGCAATTTCTTTCCATGAAAAATTTGCGACAAATTCACCTATGAGGTGTGGTGAATTTAAGCGATATGCAGCTCGCCTCGACATTTTTTAGAAGTTTGAACTAAGAGTTATTTACTTAATTTTGTTATTGGATAATGCTTAAAAATCACGAAAAACACTACCAAAATGCTATTGCTTTCCATGAAAAATTTGCGACAAATTCACCTGTGAGATTTGGTGAATTTAAGCGATATGCAGCTCGCCTCGACATTTTTTAGAAGTTTGAACTAAGAGTTATTTACTTAATTTTCTTATTGGATAATGCTTAAAAATCACGAAAAACACTACCAAAATGTAATTGCTTTCCATGAAAAATTTTCGACAAATTCACTATGAGGTGTGGTGAATTTAAGCGATATGCAGCTCGCCTTGACATTTTTTAGAAGTTTGAACTAAGAGTTATTTACTTAATTTTCTTATTGGACAATGCTTAAAAATCACGAAAAACACTACCAAAATGTAATTGCTTTCCATGAAAAATTTTCGACAACTTCACCTATGAGGTGTGGTGAATTTAAGGTGTGGTGGAGATTTGGTGAATTTAAGCGATATGCAGCTCGCCTCGACATTTTTTAGAAGTTTGAACTAAGAGTTATTTCCTTAATTTTCTTATTGGATAATGCTTAAAAATCACGAAAAACACTACCAAAATGATATTGCTTTCCATGAAAAATTTGCGACAAATTCACCTATGAGATTTGGTGAATTTAAGCGATATGCAGCTCGCCTCGACATTTTTTAGAAGTTTGAACTAAGAGTTATTTACTTAATTTTCTTATTGGATAATGCTTAAAAATCACGAAAAACACTACCAAAATGCTATTGCTTTCCATGAAAAATTTGCGACAAATTCACCTGTGAGATTTGGTGAATTTAAGCGATATGCAGCTCGCCTCGACATTTTTTAGAAGTTTGAACTAAGAGTTATTTACTTAATTTTCTTATTGGATAATGCTTAAAAATCACGAAAAACACTACCAAAATGTAATTGCTTTCCATGAAAAATTTTCGACAAATTCACTATGAGGTGTGGTGAATTTAAGCGATATGCAGCTCGCCTTGACATTTTTTAGAAGTTTGAACTAAGAGTTATTTACTTAATTTTCTTATTGGACAATGCTTAAAAATCACGAAAAACACTACCAAAATGTAATTGCTTTCCATGAAAAATTTTCGACAACTTCACCTATGAGGTGTGGTGAATTAAAGCGATATGCAGCTCGCCTCGACATATTTTAGAAGTGCGAACTTAGAGTTATTTACTTAATTTTCTTATTAGATAATGCTTAAAAATCATTAAGAGTTATTTACTTAATTTTCTTTTTGGATAATGCTAAGAAATCACAAAAAAACACTACCAAAATGCAATTGCTTTCCATGAAAAATTTGCGACAAATTCACCTATGAGGTGTGGTGAATTTAAGCGATATGCAGCTCGCCTCGACATTTTTTAGAAGTTGTAACTTAGAGTTATTTTCTTCATTTTCTTATTGGATAATGCTTACAAATCACGAAAAACACTACCAAAATGCAATTGCTTTCCATGAAAAATTTTCGACAAATTCACCTCTGAGGTGTGGTGAATTAAAGCGATATGCAGCTCGCCTCGACATTTTTTAGAAGTGCGAACTTAGAGTTATTTACTTAATTTTCTTATTAGATAATGCTTAAAAATCACGAAAAACACTACCAAAATGTAACTTTCCATGAAAAATTTTCGACAAATTCACCTATGAGGTGTGGTGAATTTAAGCGATATGCAGCTCGCCTTGACATTTTTTAGAAGTTTGAACTAAGAGTTATTTACTTAATTTTCTTATTGGATAATGCTTAAAAATCACGAAAAACACTACCAAAATGTAATTGCTTTCCATGAAAAATTTTCGACCAATTCACTATGAGGTGTGGTGAATTTAAGCGATATGCAGCTCGCCTTGACATTTTTTAGAAGTTTGAACTAAGAGTTATTTACTTAATTTTCTTATTGGACAATGCTTAAAAATCACGAAAAACACTACCAAAATGTAATTGCTTTCCATGAAAAATTTTCGACAAATTCACCTATGAGGTGTGGTGAATTTAAGCGATATGCAGCTCGCCTTGACATTTTTTAGAAGTTTGAACTAAGAGTTATTTACTTAATTTTCTTATTGGATAATGCTTAAAAATCACGAAAAACACTACCAAAATGTAATTGCTTTCCATGAAAAATTTTCGACAACTTCACCTATGAGGTGTGGTGAATTAAAGCGATATGCAGCTCGCCTCGACATTTTTTAGAAGTGCGAACTTAGAGTTATTTACTTAATTTTCTTATTAGATAATGCTTAAAAATCACGAAAAACACTACCAAAATGTAATTGCTTTCCATGAAAAATTTTCGACAAATTCACCTATGAGGTGTGATGAATTTAAGCGATATGCAGCTCGCCTCGACATTTTTTAGAAGTTCAAACTTAGAGTTATTTACTTAATTTTCTTTTTGGATAATGCTAACAAATCACACAAAACACTACCAAAATGCAATTGCTTTCCATGAAAAATTTGCGACAAATTCACCTATGAGGTGTGGTGAATTAAAGCGATATGCAGCTCGCCTCGACATATTTTAGAAGTGCGAACTTAGAGTTATTTACTTAATTTTCTTATTAGATAATGCTTAAAAATCATTAAGAGTTATTTACTTAATTTTCTTTTTGGATAATGCTAAGAAATCACAAAAAAACACTACCAAAATGCAATTGCTTTCCATGAAAAATTTTCGACAAATTCACCTATGAGGTGTGGTGAATTAAAGCGATATGCAGCTCGCCTCGACATTTTTTAGAAGTGCGAACTTAGAGTTATTTACTTAATTTTCTTATAGATAATGCTTAAAAATCACGAAAAACACTACCAAAATGTAATTGCTTTCCATGAAAAATTTTCGACAAATTCACCTATGAGGTGTGGTGAATTTAAGCGATATGCAGCTCGCCTTGACATTTTTTAGAAGTTTGAACTAAGAGTTATTTACTTAATTTTCTTATTGGATAATGCTTAAAAATCACGAAAAACACTACCAAAATGTAATTGCTTTCCATGAAAAATTTTCGACAACTTCACCTATGAGGTGTGGTGAATTAAAGCGATATGCAGCTCGCCTCGACATTTTTTAGAAGTGCGAACTTAGAGTTATTTACTTAATTTTCTTATTAGATAATGCTTAAAAATCACGAAAAACACTACCAAAATGTAATTGCTTTCCATGAAAAATTTTCGACAAATTCACCTATGAGGTGTGATGAATTTAAGCGATATGCAGCTCGCCTCGACATTTTTTAGAAGTTCAAACTTAGAGTTATTTACTTAATTTTCTTTTTGGATAATGCTAACAAATCACACAAAACACTACCAAAATGCAATTGCTTTCCATGAAAAATTTGCGACAAATTCACCTATGAGGTGTGGTGAATTTAAGCAATATTCAGCTCGCGTCGACATTTTTTAGAAGTGCGAACTTAGAGTTATTTACTTAATTTTCTTATTGGATAATGCTTAAAAATTACGAAAAACACTACCAAAATGTAATTGCTTTCCATGAAAAATTTGCGACAAATTCACCTATGAGGTGTGGTGAATTTAAGCAATATTCAGCTCGCGTCGACATTTTTTAGAAGTTTGAACTAAGAGTTATTTACTTAATTTTCTTATTGGATAATGCTTAAAAATCACGAAAAACACTACCAAAATGCTAATGCTTTCCATGAAAAATTTGCGACAAATTCACCTATGAGATTTGGTGAATTTAAGCGATATGCAGCTCGCCTCGACATTTTTTAGAAGTTTGAACTAAGAGTTATTTACTTAATTTTCTTATTGGATAATGCTTAAAAATCACGAAAAACACTACCAAAATGATATTGCTTTCCATGAAAAATTTGCGACAAATTCACCTATGAGATTTGGTGAATTTAAGCGATATGCAGCTCGCCTCGACATTTTTTAGAAGTTTGAACTAAGAGTTATTTACTTAATTTTCTTATTGGATAATGCTTAAAAATCACGAAAAACACTACCAAAATGCTATTGCTTTCCATGAAAAATTTGCGACAAATTCACCTGTGAGATTTGGTGAATTTAAGCGATATGCAGCTCGCCTCGACATTTTTTAGAAGTTCGAACTTAGAGTTATTTTCTTAATTTTCCTATTGGATAATGCTCACAAATCACGAAAAACACTACCAAAATGCAATTGCTTTCCATGAAAAATTTTCGACAAATTCACCTATGAGGTGTGATGAATTTAAGCTATATGCAGCTCGCCTCGACATTTTTTAGAAGTTCAAACTTAGAGTTATTTACTTAATTTTCTTTTTGGATAATGCTAACAAATCACATAAAATATTACCAAAATGCAATTGCTTTCCATGAAAAATTTGCGACAAATTCACCTATGAGATGTGGTGAATTTAAGCAATATTCAGCTCGCGTCGACATTTTTTAGAAGTGCGAACTTAGAGTTATTTACTTAATTTTCTTATTGGATAATGCTTAAAAATTACGAAAAACACTACCAAAATGTAATTGCTTTCCATGAAAAATTTGCGACAAATTCACCTATGAGGTGTGGTGAATTTAAGCAATATTCAGCTCGCGTCGACATTTTTTAGAAGTTTGAACTAAGAGGTTTTTACTTAATTTTCTTATTGGATAATGCTTAAAAATCACGAAAAACACTACCAAAATGTAATTGCTTTCCATGAAAAATTTGCGACAAATTCACCTATGAGATTTGGTGAATTTAAGCGATATGCAGCTCGCCTCGACATTTTTTAGAAGTGCGAACTTAGAGTTATTTACTTAATTTTCTTTTTGGATAATGCTAACAAATCACATAAAACACTACCAAAATGTAATTGCTTTCCATGAAAAATTTGCGACAAATTCACCTATGAGGTGTGGTGAATTTAAGCAATATTCAGCTCGCGTCGACATTTTTTGGAAGTGCGAACTTAGAGTTATTTACTTAATTTTCTTATTGTATAATGCTTAAAAATTACGAAAAACACTACCAAAATGTAATTGCTTTCCATGAAAAATTTTCGACAAATTCACCTATGAGGTGTGGTGTATTTAAGCAATATGCAGCTCGCCTCGACATTTTTTAGAAGTGCGAACTTAGAGTTATTTACTTAATTTTCTTTTTGGATAATGCTAACAAATCACACAAAACACTACCAAAATGCAATTGCTTTCCATGAAAAATTTGCGACAAATTCACCTATGAGGTGTGGTGAATTTAAGCGATATGCAGCTCGACTTGACATTTTTTAGAAGTTCGAACTTAGAGTTATTTACTTAATTTTCTTATTGAATAATGCTTACAAATCACAAAAAACACTACCAAAATGCAATTGCTTTCCATGAAAAATTTTCGACAAATTCACCTATGAGGTGTGGTGAATTTAAGCGATATGCAGCTCGCCTCTACATTTTTTAGAAGTGCGAACTAAGAGTTATTTACTTAATTTTCTTATTGGATAATGCTTAAAAATCACGAAAAACACTACCAAAATGCAATTGCTTTCCATGAAAAATTTGCGACAAATTCACCTATGAGGTGTGGTGAATTTAAGCGATATGCAGCTCGCCTCGACATTTTTTAGAAGTTCGAACTTAGAGTTATTTTCTGAATTTTCTTATTGGATAATGCTTGCAAATAACGAAAAACACTACCAAAATGCAATTGATTTCCATGAAAAATTTTCGACAAATTCACCACTGAGGTGTGGTGAATTAAAGCGATATGCAGCTCGCCTCGATATATTTTAGAAGTGCGAACTTAGAGTTACTTACTTAATTTTCTTATTAGATAATGCTTAAAAATCACGAAAAACACTACCAAAATGTAACTGCTTTCCATGAAAAATTTTCGACAAATTCACCTATGAGGTGTGGTGAATTTAAGCGATATGCAGCTCGCCTTGGCATTTTTTAGAAGTTTGAACTAAGAGTTATTTACTTAATTTTCTTATTGGATAATGCTTAAAAATCACGAAAAACACTACCAAAATGCAATTTCTTTCCATGAAAAATTTGCGACAAATTCACCTATGAGGTGTGGTGAATTTAAGCGATATGCAGCTCGCCTCGACATTTTTTAGAAGTTTGAACTAAGAGTTATTTACTTAATTTTCTTATTGGATAATGCTTAAAAATCACGAAAAACACTACCAAAATGTAATTGCTTTCCATGAAAAATTTTCGACAAATTCACTATGAGGTGTAGTGAATTTAAGCGATATGCAGCTCGCCTTGACATTTTTTAGAAGTTTGAACTAAGAGTTATTTACTTAATTTTCTTATTGGACAATGCTTAAAAATCACGAAAAACACTACCAAAATGTAATTGCTTTCCATGAAAAATTTTCGACAACTTCACCTATGAGGTGTGGTGAATTTAAGGTGTGGTGGAGATTTGGTGAATTTAAGCGATATGCAGCTCGCCTCGACATTTTTTAGAAGTTTGAACTATTTTATTTACTTAATTTTCTTATTGGATAATGCTTAAAAATCACGAAAAACACTACCAAAATGATATTGCTTTCCATGAAAAATTTGCGACAAATTCACCTATGAGATTTGGTGAATTTAAGCGATATGCAGCTCGCCTCGACATTTTTTATAAGTTTGAACTAAGAGTTATTTACTTAATTTTCTTATTGGATAATGCTTAAAAATCACGAAAAACACTACCAAAATGCTATTGCTTTCCATGAAAAATTTGCGACAAATTCACCTGTGAGATTTGGTGAATTTAAGCGATATGCAGCTCGCCTCGACATTTTTCAGAAGTTCGAACTTAGAGTTATTTACTTAATTTTCTTTTTGGATAATGCTAACAAATTACATTAAACACTACCAAATGCAATTGCTTTCCATGAAAAATTTGCGACAAATTCACCTATGGGGTGTGGTGAATTTAAGCAATATTCAGCTCGCGTCGACATTTTTTAGAAGTGCGAACTAAGAGTTATTTACTTAATTTTCTTATTGGATAATGCTTAAAAATCACGAAAAACACTACCAAAATGTAATTGCTTTCCATGAAAAATTTGCGACAAATTCACCTATGAGATTTGGTGAATTTAAGCGATATGCAGCTCGCCTCGACATTTTTTAGAAGTGCGAACTTAGAGTTATTTACTTAATTTTCTTTTTGGATAATGCTAACAAATCACATAAAACACTACCAAAATGTAATTGCTTTCCATGAAAAATTTGCGACAAATTCACCTATGAGGTGTGGTGAATTTAAGCAATATTCAGCTCGCGTCGACATTTTTTGGAAGTGCGAACTTAGAGTTATTTACTTAATTTTCTTATTGTATAATGCTTAAAAATTACGAAAAACACTACCAAAATGTAATTGCTTTCCATGAAAAATTTTCGACAAATTCACCTATGAGGTGTGGTGTATTTAAGCAATATGCAGCTCGCCTCGACATTTTTTAGAAGTGCGAACTTAGAGTTATTTACTTAATTTTCTTTTTGGATAATGCTAACAAATCACACAAAACACTACCAAAATGCAATTGCTTTCCATGAAAAATTTGCGACAAATTCACCTATGAGGTGTGGTGAATTTAAGCGATATGCAGCTCGACTTGACATTTTTTAGAAGTTCGAACTTAGAGTTATTTACTTAATTTTCTTATTGAATAATGCTTACAAATCACAAAAAACACTACCAAAATGCAATTGCTTTCCATGAAAAATTTTCGACAAATTCACCTATGAGGTGTGGTGAATTTAAGCGATATGCAGCTCGCCTCTACATTTTTTAGAAGTGCGAACTAAGAGTTATTTACTTAATTTTCTTATTGGATAATGCTTAAAAATCACGAAAAACACTACCAAAATGCAATTGCTTTCCATGAAAAATTTGCGACAAATTCACCTATGAGGTGTGGTGAATTTAAGCGATATGCAGCTCGCCTCGACATTTTTTAGAAGTTCGAACTTAGAGTTATTTTCTGAATTTTCTTATTGGATAATGCTTACAAATAACGAAAAACACTACCAAAATGCAATTGATTTCCATGAAAAATTTTCGACAAATTCACCACTGAGGTGTGGTGAATTAAAGCGATATGCAGCTCGCCTCGATATATTTTAGAAGTGCGAACTTAGAGTTACTTACTTAATTTTCTTATTAGATAATGCTTAAAAATCACGAAAAACACTACCAAAATGTAACTGCTTTCCATGAAAAATTTTCGACAAATTCACCTATGAGGTGTGGTGAATTTAAGCGATATGCAGCTCGCCTTGGCATTTTTTAGAAGTTTGAACTAAGAGTTATTTACTTAATTTTCTTATTGGATAATGCTTAAAAATCACGAAAAACACTACCAAAATGCAATTTCTTTCCATGAAAAATTTGCGACAAATTCACCTATGAGGTGTGGTGAATTTAAGCGATATGCAGCTCGCCTCGACATTTTTTAGAAGTTTGAACTAAGAGTTATTTACTTAATTTTCTTATTGGATAATGCTTAAAAATCACGAAAACACTACCAAAATGTAATTGCTTTCCATGAAAAATTTTCGACAAATTCACTATGAGGTGTGGTGAATTTAAGCGATATGCAGCTCGCCTTGACATTTTTTAGAAGTTTGAACTAAGAGTTATTTACTTAATTTTCTTATTGGACAATGCTTAAAAATCACGAAAAACACTACCAAAATGTAATTGCTTTCCATGAAAAATTTTCGACAACTTCACCTATGAGGTGTGGTGAATTTAAGGTGTGGTGGAGATTTGGTGAATTTAAGCGATATGCAGCTCGCCTCGACATTTTTTAGAAGTTTGAACTAAGAGTTATTTACTTAATTTTCTTATTGGATAATGCTTAAAAATCACGAAAAACACTACCAAAATGATATTGCTTTCCATGAAAAATTTGCGACAAATTCACCTATGAGATTTGGTGAATTTAAGCGATATGCAGCTCGCCTCGACATTTTTTATAAGTTTGAACTAAGAGTTATTTACTTAATTTTCTTATTGGATAATGCTTAAAAATCACGAAAAACACTACCAAAATGCTATTGCTTTCCATGAAAAATTTGCGACAAATTCACCTGTGAGATTTGGTGAATTTAAGCGATATGCAGCTCGCCTCGACATTTTTTAGAAGTTTGACCTAAGAGTTATTTACTTAATTTTCTTATTGGATAATGCTTAAAAATCACGAAAAACACTACCAAAATGTAATTGCTTTCCATGAAAAATTTTCGACAAATTCACTATGAGGTGTGGTGAATTTAAGCGATATGCAGCTCGCCTTGACATTTTTTAGAAGTTTGAACTAAGAGTTATTTACTTAATTTTCTTATTGGACAATGCTTAAAAATCACGAAAAACACTACCAAAATGTAATTGCTTTCCATGAAAAATTTTCAACAACTTCACCTATGAGGTGTGGTCAATTAAAGCGATATGCAGCTCGCCTCGACATTTTTTAGAAGTGCGAACTTAGAGTTATTTACTTAATTTTCTTATTAGATAATGCTTAAAAATCATTAAGAGTTATTTACTTAATTTTCTTTTTGGATAATGCTAAGAAATCACAAAAAAACACTACCAAAATGCAATTGCTTTCCATGAAAAATTTGCGAAAAATTCACCTATGAGGTGTGGTGAATTTAAGCGATATGCAGCTCGCCTCGACATTTTTTAGAAGTTGTAACTTAGAGTTATTTTCTTCATTTTCTTATTGGATAATGCTTACAAATCACGAAAAACACTACCAAAATGCAATTGCTTTCCATGAAAAATTTTCGACAAATTCACCTCTGAGGTGTGGTGAATTAAAGCGATATGCAGCTCGCCTCGACATTTTTTAGAAGTGCGAACTTAGAGTTATTTACTTAATTTTCTTATTAGATAATGCTTAAAAATCACGAAAAACACTACCAAAATGTAACTTTCCATGAAAAATTTTCGACAAATTCACCTATGAGGTGTGGTGAATTTAAGCGATATGCAGCTCGCCTTGACATTTTTTAGAAGTTTGAACTAAGAGTTATTTACTTAATTTTCTTATTGGATAATGCTTAAAAATCACGAAAAACACTACCAAAATGTAATTGCTTTCCATGAAAAATTTTCGACAAATTCACCTATGAGGTGTGGTGAATTAAAGCGATATGCAGCTCGCCTCGACATTTTTTAGAAGTGCGAACTTAGAGTTATTTACTTAATTTTCTTATAGATAATGCTTAAAAATCACGAAAAACACTACCAAAATGTAATTGCTTTCCATGAAAAATTTTCGACAAATTCACCTATGAGGTGTGGTGAATTTAAGCGATATGCAGCTCGCCTTGACATTTTTTAGAAGTTTGAACTAAGAGTTATTTACTTAATTTTCTTATTGGATAATGCTTAAAAATCACGAAAAACACTACCAAAATGTAATTGCTTTCCATGAAAAATTTTCGACAACTTCACCTATGAGGTGTGGTGAATTAAAGCGATATGCAGCTCGCCTCGACATTTTTTAGAAGTGCGAACTTAGAGTTATTTACTTAATTTTCTTATTAGATAATGCTTAAAAATCACGAAAAACACTACCAAAATGTAATTGCTTTCCATGAAAAATTTGCGACAAATTCACCTATGAGGTGTGGTGAATTTAAGCAATATTCAGCTCGCGTCGACATTTTTTAGAAGTGCGAACTTAGAGTTATTTACTTAATTTTCTTATTGGATAATGCTTAAAAATTACGAAAAACACTACCAAAATGTAATTGCTTTCCATGAAAAAATTGCGACAAATTCACCTATGAGGTGTGGTGAATTTAAGCAATATTCAGCTCGCGTCGACATTTTTTAGAAGTTTGAACTAAGAGTTATTTACTTAATTTTCTTATTGGATAATGCTTAAAAATCACGAAAAACACTACCAAAATGCTAATGCTTTCCATGAAAAATTTGCGACAAATTCACCTATGAGATTTGGTGAATTTAAGCGATATGCAGCTCGCCTCGACATTTTTTAGAAGTTTGAACTAAGAGTTATTTACTTAATTTTCTTATTGGATAATGCTTAAAAATCACGAAAAACACTACCAAAATGATATTGCTTTCCATGAAAAATTTGCGACAAATTCACCTATGAGATTTGGTGAATTTAAGCGATATGCAGCTCGCCTCGACATTTTTTAGAAGTTTGAACTAAGAGTTATTTACTTAATTTTCTTATTGGATAATGCTTTCCATGAAAAATTTGCGACAAATTCACCTGTGAGATTTGGTGAATTTAAGCGATATGCAGCTCGCCTCGACATTTTTTAGAAGTTTGAACTAAGAGTTATTTACTTAATTTTCTTATTGGATAATGCTTAAAAATCACGAAAAACACTACCAAAATGTAATTGCTTTCCATGAAAAATTTTCGACAAATTCACTATGAGGTGTGGTGAATTTAAGCGATATGCAGCTCGCCTTGACATTTTTTAGAAGTTTGAACTAAGAGTTATTTACTTAATTTTCTTATTGGACAATGCTTAAAAATCACGAAAAACACTACCAAAATGTAATTGCTTTCCATGAAAAATTTTCGACAACTTCACCTATGAGGTGTGGTGAATTAAAGCGATATGCAGCTCGCCTCGACATTTTTTAGAAGTGCGAACTTAGAGTTATTTACTTAATTTTCTTATTAGATAATGCTTAAAAATCATTAAGAGTTATTTACTTAATTTTCTTTTTGGATAATGCTAAGAAATCACAAAAAAACACTACCAAAATGTAATTGCTTTCCATGAAAAATTTTCGACAAATTCACCTATGAGGTGTGGTGTATTTAAGCAATATGCAGCTCGCCTCGACATTTTTTAGAAGTGCGAACTTAGAGTTATTTACTTAATTTTCTTTTTGGATAATGCTAACAAATCACACAAAACACTACCAAAATGCAATTGCTTTCCATGAAAAATTTGCGACAAATTCACCTATGAGGTGTGGTGAATTTAAGCAATATTCAGCTCGCGTCGACATTTTTTAGAAGTGCGAACTTAGAGTTATTTACTTAATTTTCTTATTGGATAATGCTTAAAAATTACGAAAAACACTACCAAAATGTAATTGCTTTCCATGAAAAAATTGCGACAAATTCACCTATGAGGTGTGGTGAATTTAAGCAATATTCAGCTCGCCTCGACATTTTTTAGAAGTTTGAACTAAGAGTTATTTACTTAATTTTCTTATTGGATAATGCGTAAAAATCACGAAAAACACTACCAAAATGCTATTGCTTTCCATGAAAAATTTGCGACAAATTCACCTATGAGATTTGGTGAATTTAAGCGATATGCAGCTCGCCTCGACATTTTTTAGAAGTGCGAACTTAGAGTTATTTACTTAATTTTCTTATTGGATAATGCGTAAAAATCACGAAAAACACTACCAAAATGCAATTGCTTTCCATGAAAAATTTGCGACAAATTCACCTATGAGGTGTGGTGAATTTAAGCGATATGCAGCTCGCCTCGACATTTTTTAGAAGTTGTAACTTAGAGTTATTTTCTTCATTTTCTTATTGGATAATGCTTACAAATCACAAAAAACACTACCAAAATGCAATTGCTTTCCATGAAAAATTTTCGTCAAATTCACCTCTGAGGTGTGGTGAATTAAAGCGATATGCAGCTCGCCTCGACATTTTTTAGAAGTGCGAACTTAGAGTTATTTACTTAATTTTCTTATTAGATAATGCTTAAAAATCACGAAAAACACTACCAAAATGTAACTTTCCATGAAAAATTTTCGACAAATTCACCTATGAGGTGTGGTGAATTTAAGCGATATGCAGCTCGCCTTGACATTTTTTAGAATTTTGAACTAAGAGTTATTTACTTAATTTTCTTATTGGATAATGCTTAAAAATCACGAAAAACACTACCAAAATGTAATTGCTTTCCATGAAAAATTTTCGACAAATTCACCTATGAGGTGTGGTGAATTAAAGCGATATGCAGCTCGCCTCGAAATTTTTTAGAAGTGCGAACTTAGAGTTATTTACTTAATTTTCTTATAGATAATGCTTAAAAATCACGAAAAACACTACCAAAATGTAATTGCTTTCCATGAAAAATTTTCGAAAAATTCACCTATGAGGTGTGGTGAATTTAAGCGATATGCAGCTCGCCTTGACATTTTTTAGAAGTTTGAACTAAGAGTTATTTACTTAATTTTCTTATTGGATAATGCTTAAAAATCACGAAAAACACTACCAAAATGTAATTGCTTTCCATGAAAAATTTTCGACAACTTCACCTATGAGGTGTGGTGAATTAAAGCGATATGCAGCTCGCCTCGACATTTTTTAGAAGTGCGAACTTAGAGTTATTTATTTAATTTTCTTTTTGGATAATGCTAACAAATCACACAAAACACTACCAAAATGCAATTGCTTTCCATGAAAAATTTGCGACAAATTCACCTATGAGGTGTGGTGAATTTAAGCAATATTCAGCTCGCGTCGACATTTTTTAGAAGTTTGAACTAAGAGTTATTTACTTAATTTTCTTATTGGATAATGCTTAAAAATCACGAAAAACACTACCAAAATGCTATTGCTTTCCATGAAAAATTTGCGACAAATTCACCTATGAGATTTGGTGAATTTAAGCGATATGCAGCTCGCCTCGACATTTTTTAGAAGTTTGAACTAAGAGTTATTTACTTAATTTTCTTATTGGATAATGCTTAAAAATCACGAAAAACACTACCAAAATGCTATTGCTTTCCATGAAAAATTTGCGACAAATTCACCTATGAGATTTGGTGAATTTAAGCGATATGCAGCTCGCCTCGACATTTTTTAGAAGTTTGAACTAAGAGTTATTTACTTAATTTTCTTATTGGATAATGCTTAAAAATCACGAAAAACACTACCAAAATGCTATTGCTTTCCATGAAAAATTTGCGACAAATTCACCTATGAAATGTGGTGAATTTAAGTAATATTCAGCTCGCGTCGACATTTTTTAGAAGTGCGAACCTAGAGTTATTTACTTAATTTTCTTATTGGATAATGCTTAAAAATTACGAAAATCACTACCAAAATGTAATTGCTTTCCATGAAAAATTTGCGACAAATTCACCTATGAGGTGTGGTGAATTTAAGCAATATTCAGCTCGCGTCGACATTTTTTAGAAGTGCGAACTAAGAGTTATTTACTTAATTTTCTTATTGGATAATGCTTAAAAATCACGAAAAACACTACCAAAATGCAATTGCTTTCCATGAAAAATTTGCGACAAATTCACATATGAGGTGTGGTGAATTTAAGCGATATGCAGCTCGCCTCGACATTTTTTAGAAGTTCGAACTTAGAGTTATTTACTTAATTTTCTTTTTGGATAATGCTAACAAATCATATAAAACACTACCAAAATGCAATTGCTTTCCATGAAAAATTTGCGACAAATTCACCTATGAGATTTGGTGAATTTAAGCGATATGCAGCTCGCCTCGACATTTTTTAGAAGTTCGAACTTAGAGTTATTTACTTAATTTTCTTTTTGGATAATGCTAACAAATCACATAAAACACTACCAGAATGCAATTGATTTCCATGAAAAATTTGCGACAAATTCACCTATGAGATTTGGTGAATTTAAGCGATATGCAGCTCGCCTCGACATTTTTTAGAAGTGCGAACTTAGAGTTATTTACTTAATTTTCTTTTTGGATAATGCTAACAAATCACATAAAACACTACCAAAATGTAATTGCTTTCCATGAAAAATTTGCGACAAATTCACCTATGAGGTGTGGTGAATTTAAGCAATATTCAGCTCGCGTCGACATTTTTTAGAAGTGCGAACTTAGAGTTATTTACTTAATTTTCTTATTGGATAATGCTTAAAAATTACGAAAAACACTACCAAAATGTAACTGCTTTCTATGAAAAATTTTCGACAAATTCACCTATGAGGTGTGGTGAATTTAAGCAATATGCAGCTCGCCTCGACATTTTTTAGAAGTGCGAACTTAGAGTTATTTACTTAATTTTCTTTTTGGATAATGCTAACAAATCACACAAAACACTACCAAAATGCAATTGCTTTCCATGAAAAATTTGCGACAAATTCACCTATGAGGTGTGGTGAATTTAAGCAATATTCAGCTCGCGTCGACATTTTTTAGAAGTGCGAACTTAGAGTTATTTACTTAATTTTCTTATTGGATAATGCTTAAAAATTACGAAAAACACTACCAAAATGTAATTGCTTTCCATGAAAAAATTGCGACAAATTCACCTATGAGGTGTGGTGAATTGAAGCAATATTCAGCTCGCGTCGACATTTTTTAGAAGTTTGAACTAAGAGTTATTTACTTAATTTTCTTATTGGATAATGCTTAAAAATCACGAAAAACACTACCAAAATGCAATTGCTTTCCATGAAAAATTTGCGACAAATTCACATATGAGGTGTGGTGAATTTAAGCGATATGCAGCTCGCCTCGACATTTTTTAGAAGTTCGAACTTAGAGTTATTTACTTAATTTTCTTTTTGGATAATGCTAACAAATTACATTAAACACTACCAAATGCAATTGCTTTCCATGAAAAATTTGCGACAAATTCACCTATGGGGTGTGGTGAATTTAAGCAATATTCAGCTCGCGTCGACATTTTTTAGAAGTGCGAACTAAGAGTTATTTACTTAATTTTCTTATTGGATAATGCTTAAAAATCACGAAAAACACTACCAAAATGCAATTGCTTTCCATGAAAAATTTGCGACAAATTCACATATGAGGTGTGGTGAATTTAAGCGATATGCAGCTCGCCTCGACATTTTTTAGAAGTTCGAACTTAGAGTTATTTTCTTCATTTTCTTATTGGATAATGCTTACAAATCACGAAAAACACTACCAAAATGCAATTGCTTTCCATGAAAAATTTTCGACAAATTCACCTCTGAGGTGTGGTGAATTAAAGCGATATGCAGCTCGCCTCGACATTTTTTAGAAGTGCGAACTTAGAGTTATTTACTTAATTTTCTTATTAGATAATGCTTAAAAATCACGAAAAACACTACCAAAATGTAACTGCTTTCCATGAAAAATTTTCGACAAATTCACCTATGAGGTGTGGTGAATTTAAGCGATATGCAGCTCGCCTTGACATTTGTTAGAAGTTTGAACTAAGAGTTATTTACTTAATTTTCTTATTGGATAATGCTTAAAAATCACGAAAAACACTACCAAAATGTAATTGCTTTCCATGAAAAATTTTCGACAAATTCACCTATGAGGTGTGGTGAATTTAAGCAATATTCAGCTCGCGTCGACATTTTTTAGAAGTTTGAACTAAGAGTTATTTACTTAATTTTCTTATTGGATAATGCTTACAAATCACGAAAAACACTACCAGAATGCAATTGCTTTCCATGAAAAATTTGCGACAAATTCACCTATGGGGTGTGGTGAATTTAAGCAATATTCAGCTCGCGTCGACATTTTTTAGAAGTGCGAACTAAGAGTTATTTACTTAATTTTCTTATTGGATAATGCTTAAAAATCACGAAAAACACTACCAAAATGCAATTGCTTTCCATGAAAAATTTGCGACAAATTCACATATGAGGTGTGGTGAATTTAAGCGATATGCAGCTCGCCTCGACATTTTTTAGAAGTTCGAACTTAGAGTTATTTTCTTCATTTTCTTATTGGATAATGCTTACAAATCACGAAAAACACTACCAAAATGTAATTGCTTTCCATGAAAAATTTTCGACAAATTCACCTTTGAGGTGTGGTGAATTAAAGCGATATGCAGCTCGCCTCGACATTTTTTAGAAGTGCGAACTTAGAGTTATTTACTTAATTTTCTTATAGATAATGCTTAAAAATCACGAAAAACACTACCAAAATGTAATTGCTTTCCATGAAAAATTTTCGACAAATTCACCTATGAGGTGTGGTGAATTTAAGCGATATGCAGCTCGCCTTGACATTTTTTAGAAGTTTGAACTAAGAGTTATTTACTTAATTTTCTTATTGGATAATGCTTAAAAATCACGAAAAACACTACCAAAATGTAATTGCTTTCCATGAAAAATTTTCGACAAATTCACCTATGAGGTGTGGTGAATTTAAGCGATATGCAGCTCGCCTTGACATTTTTTAGAAGTTTGAACTAAGAGTTATTTACTTAATTTTCTTATTGGATAATGCTTAAAAATCACGAAAAACACTACCAAAATGTAATTGCTTTCCATGAAAAATTTTCGACAAATTCACCAATGAGGTGTGATGAATTTAAGCTATATGCAGCTCGCCTCGACATTTTTTATAAGTTCGAACTTAGAGTTATTTTCTTAATTTTCTTATTGGATAATGCTCACAAATCACGAAAAACACTACCAAAATGCAATTGCTTTCCATGAAAAATTTTCGACAAATTCACCTATGAGGTGTGATGAATTTAAGCTATATGCAGCTCGCCTCGACATTTTTTATAAGTTCGAACTTAGAGTTATTTTCTTAATTTTCTTATTGGATAATGCTCACAAATCACGAAAAACACTACCAAAATGCAATTGCTTTCCATGAAAAATTTGCGACAAATTCACCTATGAGATTTGGTGAATTTAAGCGATATGCAGCTCGCCTCGACATTTTTTAGAAGTTTGAACTAAGAGTTATTTACTTAATTTTCTTATAGATAATGCTTAAAAATCACGAAAAACACTACCAAAATGTAATTGCTTTCCATGAAAAATTTTTTTTGAATTTAAGCAATATTCAAGCAATATTTAAGCTCGCGTCGACATTTTTTAGAAGTGCGAACTTAGAGTTATTTACTTAATTTTCTTATTGGATAATGCTTAAAAATTACGAAAAACACTACCAAAATGTAACTGCTTTCCATGAAAAATTTTCGACAAATTCACCTATGAGGTGTGGTGAATTTAAGCAATATGCAGCTCGCCTCGACATTTTTTAGAAGTGCGAACTTAGAGTTATTTACTTAATTTTCTTATTGGATAATGCTTAAAAATCACGAAAAACACTACCAAAATGCTATTGCTTTCCATGAAAAATTTGCGACAAATTCACCTATGAGATTTGGTGAATTTAAGCGATATGCAGCTCGCCTCGACATTTTTTAGAAGTGCGAACTTAGAGTTATTTACTTAATTTTCTTTTTGGATAATGCTAACAAATTACATAAAACACTACCAAAATGCAATTGCTTTCCATGAAAAATTTGCGACAAATTCACCTATGGGGTGTGGTGAATTTAAGCAATATTCAGCTCGCGTCGACATTTTTTAGAAGTGCGAACTAAGAGTTATTTACTTAATTTTCTTATTGGATAATGCTTAAAAATCACGAAAAACACTACCAAAATGCAATTGCTTTCCATGAAAAATTTGCGACAAATTCACATATGAGGTGTGGTGAATTTAAGCGATATGCAGCTCGCCTCGACATTTTTTAGAAGTGCGAACTTAGAGTTATTTACTTAATTTTCTTATTAGATAATGCTTAAAAATCACGAAAAACACTACCAAAATGCAATTGCTTTCCATGAAAAATTTGCGACAAATTCACATATGAGGTGTGGTGAATTTAAGCGATATGCAGCTCGCCTCGACATTTTTTAGAAGTTCGAACTTAGAGTTATTTTCTTCATTTTCTTATTGGATAATGCTTACAAATCACGAAAAACACTACCAGAATGCAATTGCTTTCCATGAAAAATTTGCGACAAATTCACCTTTGGGGTGTGGTGAATTTAAGCAATATTCAGCTCGCGTCGACATTTTTTAGAAGTGCGAACTAAGAGTTATTTACTTAATTTTCTTATTGGATAATGCTTAAAAATCACGAAAAACACTACCAAAATGCAATTGCTTTCCATGAAAAATTTGCGACAAATTCACATATGAGGTGTGGTGAATTTAAGCGATATGCAGCTCGCCTCGACATTTTTTAGAAGTTCGAACTTAGAGTTATTTTCTTCATTTTCTTATTGGATAATGCTTACAAATCACGAAAAACACTACCAAAATGCAATTGCTTTCCATGAAAAATGTTCGACAAATTCACCTCTGAGGTGTGGTGAATTAAAGCGATATGCAGCTCGCCTCGACATTTTTTAGAAGTGCGAACTTAGAGTTATTTACTTAATTTTCTTATTAGATAATGCTTAAAAATCACGAAAAACACTAACAAAATGTAACTGCTTTCCATGAAAAATTTTCGACAAATTCACCTATGAGGTGTGGTGAATTTAAGCGATATGCAGCTCGCCTTGACATTTTTTAGAAGTTTGAACTAAGAGTTATTTACTTAATTTTCTTATTGGATAATGCTTTAAAATCACGAAAAACACTACCAAAATGTAATTGCTTTCCATGAAAAATTTTCGACAAATTCACCTATGAGGTGTGGTGAATTAAAGCGATATGCAGCTCGCCTCGACATTTTTTAGAAGTGCGAACTTAGAGTTATTTACTTAATTTTCTTATAGATAATGCTTAAAAATCACGAAAAACACTACCAAAATGTAATTGCTTTCCATGAAAAATTTTCGACAAATTCACCTATGAGGTGTGGTGAATTTAAGCGATATGCAGCTCGCCTTGACATTTTTTAGAAGTTTGAACTAAGAGTTATTTACTTAATTTTCTTATTGGATAATGCTTAAAAATCACGAAAAACACTACCAAAATGTAATTGCTTTCCATGAAAAATTTTCGACAAATTCACCTATGAGGTGTGATGAATTTAAGCTATATGCAGCTCGCCTCGACATTTTTTATAAGTTCGAACTTAGAGTTATTTTCTTAATTTTCTTATTGGATAATGCTCACAAATCACGAAAAACACTACCAAAATGCAATTGCTTTCCATGAAAAATTTTCGACAAATTCACCTATGAGGTGTGATGAATTTAAGCTATATGCAGCTCGCCTCGACATTTTTTATAAGTTCGAACTTAGAGTTATTTTCTTAATTTTCTTATTGGATAATGCTCACAAATCACGAAAAACACTACCAAAATGCAATTGCTTTCCATGAAAAATTTGCGACAAATTCACCTATGAGATTTGGTGAATTTAAGCGATATGCAGCTCGCCTCGACATTTTTTAGAAGTTTGAACTAAGAGTTATTTACTTAATTTTCTTATAGATAATGCTTAAAAATCACGAAAAACACTACCAAAATGTAATTGCTTTCCATGAAAAATTTTTTTTGAATTTAAGCAATATTCAGCTCGCGTCGACATTTTTTAGAAGTGCGAACTTAGAGTTATTTACTTAATTTTCTTTTTGGATAATGCTAACAAATCACACAAAACACTACAAAAATGCAATTGCTTTCCATGAAAAATTTGCGACAAATTCACCTATGAGGTGTGGTGAATTTAAGCAATATTTAGCTCGCGTCGACATTTTTTGGAAGTGCGAACTTAGAGTTATTTACTTAATTTTCTTATTGGATAATGCTTAAAAATTACGAAAAACACTACCAAAATGTAATTGCTTTCCATGAAAAAATTGCGACAAATTCACCTATGAGGTGTGGTGAATTTAAGCAATATTCAGCTCGCGTCGACATTTTTTAGAAGTTTGAACTAAGAGTTATTTACTTAATTTTCTTATTGGATAATGCTTAAAAATCACGAAAAACACTACCAAAAGGCTATTGCTTTCCATGAAAAATTTGCGACAAATTCACCTATGAGATTTGGTGAATTTAAGCGATATGCAGCTCGCCTCGACATTTTTTAGAAGTGCGAACTTAGAGTTATTTACTTAATTTTCTTTTTGGATAATGCTAACAAATTACATAAAACACTACCAAAATGCAATTGCTTTCCATGAAAAATTTGCGACAAATTCACCTATGGGGTGTGGTGAATTTAAGCAATATTCAGCTCGCGTCGACATTTTTTAGAAGTGCGAACTAAGAGTTATTTACTTAATTTTCTTATTGGATAATGCTTAAAAATCACGAAAAACACTACCAAAATGCAATTGCTTTCCATGAAAAATTTGCGACAAATTCACATATGAGGTGTGGTGAATTTAAGCGATATGCAGCTCGCCTCGACATTTTTTAGAAGTTCGAACTTAGAGTTATTTTCTTCATTTTCTTATTGGATAATGCTTAAAAATCACGAAAAACACTACCAAAATGTAATTGCTTTCCATGAAAAATTTTCGACAAATTCACCTATGAGGTGTGGTGAATTAAAGCGATATGCAGCTCGCCTCGACATTTTTTAGAAGTGCGAACTTAGAGTTATTTACTTAATTTTCTTATAGATAATGCTTAAAAATCACGAAAAACACTACCAAAATGTAATTGCTTTCCATGAAAAATTTTCGACAAATTCACCTATGAGGTGTGGTGAATTTAAGCGATATGCAGCTCGCCTTGACATTTTTTAGAAGTTTGAACTAAGAGTTATTTACTTAATTTTCTTATTGGATAATGCTTAAAAATCACGAAAAACACTACCAAAATGTAATTGCTTTCCATGAAAAATTTTCGACAAATTCACCTATGAGGTGTGGTGAATTAAAGCGATATGCAGCTCGCCTCGACATTTTTTAGAAGTGCGAACTTAGAGTTATTTACTTAATTTTCTTATAGATAATGCTTAAAAATCACGAAAAACACTACCAAAATGTAATTGCTTTCCATGAAAAATTTTCGACAAATTCACCTATGAGGTGTGGTGAATTTAAGCGATATGCAGCTCGCCTTGACATTTTTTAGAAGTTTGAACTAAGAGTTATTTACTTAATTTTCTTATTGGATAATGCTTAAAAATCACGAAAAACACTACCAAAATGTAATTGCTTTCCATGAAAAATTTTCGACAAATTCACCTATGAGGTGTGATGAATTTAAGCGATATGCAGCTCGCCTCGACATTTTTTAGAAGTTTGAACTAAGAGTTTTTCTTATTAGATAATGCTTAAAAATCACGAAAAACACTACCAAAATGTAATTGCTTTCCATGAAAAATTTTCGACAAATTCACCTATGAGGTGTGGTGAATTAAAGCGATATGCAGCTCGCCTCGACATTTTTTAGAAGTGCGAACTTAGAGTTATTTACTTAATTTTCTTATAGATAATGCTTAAAAATCACGAAAAACACTACCAAAATGTAATTGCTTTCCATGAAAAATTTTCGACAAATTCACCTATGAGGTGTGATGAATTTAAGCGATATGCAGCTCGCCTCGACATTTTTTAGAAGTTTGAACTAAGAGTTTTTCTTATTAGATAATGCTTAAAAATCACGAAAATAACTACCAAAATGTAATTTCTTTCCATGAAAAATTTTCGGCAACTTCACCTATGAGGTGTGATAAATTTAAGCGATATGCAGCTCGACTCGACATTTTTTAGAAGTCCAAACTTAGAGTTATTTACTTAATTTTCTTATTGGATAATGCTGATTAATCACGAAAAACACAATCAAAATGCAATTGCTTTACATGCAAAATTTGCGACAAATTCACCTATGAGGTGTGATAAATTTAAGCGATATGCAGCTCGCCTCGACATTTTTTAGAAGTTTGAACTAAGAGTTTTTCGTATTAGAAAATTCTTAAAAATCACGAAAAACACTACCAAAATGTAATTGCTTTCCATGAAAAATTTTCGACAAATTCACCTATGAGGTGTGATGAATTTAAGCGATATGCAGCTCGCCTCGACATTTTTTAGAAGTTCAAACTTAGAGTTATTTACTTCATTTTCTTATTAGATAATGCTCAGAAATCACAAAAAAACAATACCAAAATGCAATTGCTTTCCATGAAAAAATTTTCGACAAATTCACCTATGAGGTGTGATAAATTTAAGCGATATGCAGCTTGCCTCGACATTTTTTAGAAGTTTGAACTAAGAGTTATTTACTTAATTTTCTTATTGGATAATGCTTAAAAATCACGAAAAACACTACCAAAATGCTATTGCTTTCCATGAAAAATTTGCGACAAATTCACCTATGAGATTTGGTGAATTTAAGCGATATGCAGCTCGCCTCGACATTTTTTAGAAGTTTGAACTAAGAGTTATTTACTTAATTTTCTTATTGGATAATGCTTAAAAATCACGAAAAACACTACCAAAATGCTATTGCTTTCCATGAAAAATTTGCGACAAATTCACCTATGAGATTTGGTGAATTTAAGCGATATGCAGCTCGCCTCGACATTTTTTAGAAGTTTGAACTAAGAGTTATTTACTTAATTTTCTTATTGGATAATGCTTAAAAATCACGAAAAACACTACCAAAATGCTATTGCTTTCCATGAAAAATTTGCGACAAATTCACCTATGAGATTTGGTGAATTTAAGCGATATGCAGCTCGCCACGACATTTTTTAGAAGTTCGAACTTAGAGTTATTTTCTTAATTTTCTTATTGGATAATGCTCACAAATCACGAAAAACACTACCAAAATGCAATTGCTTTCCATGAAAAATTTTCGACAAATTCACCTATGAGGTGTGATGAATTTAAGCTATATGCAGCTCGCCTCGACATTTTTTATAAGTTCGAACTTAGAGTTATTTTCTTAATTTTCTTATTGGATAATGCTCACAAATCACGAAAAACACTACCAAAATGCAATTGCTTTCCATGAAAAATTTTCGACAAATTCACGTATGAGGTGTGATGAATTTAAGCTATATGCAGCTCGCCTCGACATTTTTTAGAAGTTCGAACTTAGAGTTATTTACTTAATTTTCTTTTTGGATAATGCTAACAAATCACAAAAAACACTACCAAAATGCAATTGCTTTCCATGAAAAATTTGCGACAAATTCACCTATGAGGTGTGGTGAATTTAAGCAATATTCAGCTCTCGTCGACATTTTTTAGAAGTTTGAACTAAGAGTTATTTACTTAATTTTCTTATTGGATAATGCTTAAAAATCACGAAAAACACTACCAAAATGTAATTGCTTTCCATGAAAAATTTGCGACAAATTCACCTATGAGATTTGGTGAATTTAAGCGATATGCAGCTCGCCTCGACATTTTTTAGAAGTTCGAACTTAGAGTTATTTACTTAATTTTCTTTTTGGATAATGCTAACAAATCACAAAAAACACTACCAAATTCAATTGCTTTCCATGAAAAATTTTCGACAAATTCACCTATGAGGTGTGGTGAATTTAAGCAATATTCAGCTCTCGTCGACATTTTTTAGAAGTTTGAACTAAGAGTTATTTACTTAATTTTCTTATTGGATAATGCTTAAAAATCACGAAAAACACTACCAAAATGTAATTGCTTTCCATGAAAAATTTGCGACAAATTCACCTATGAGATTTGGTGAATTTAAGCGATATGCAGCTCGCCTCGACATTTTTTAGAAGTTTGAACTAAGAGTTATTTACTTAATTTTCTTATTGGATAATGCTTAAAAATCACGAAAAACACTACCAAAATGCTATTGCTTTCCATGAAAAATTTGCGACAAATTCACCTATGAGGAGTGGTGAATTTAAGCGATATTCAGCTCGCCTCGACATTTTTTAGAAGTTTGAACTAAGAGTTATTTACTTAATTTTCTTATTGGATAATGCTTAAAAATCACGAAAAACACTACCAAAATGCTATTGCTTTCCATGAAAAATTTGCGACAAATTCACCTATGAGATTTGGTGAATTTAAGCGATATGCAGCTCGCCTCGACATTTTTTAGAAGTTTGAACTAAGAGTTATTTACTTAATTTTCTTATTGGATAATGCTTAAAAATCACGAAAAACACTACCAAAATGCTATTGCTTTCCATGAAAAATTTGCGACAAATTCACCTATGAGATTTGGTGAATTTAAGCGATATGCAGCTCGCCTCGACATTTTTTAGAAGTTTGAACTAAGAGTTATTTACTTAATTTTCTTATTGGATAATGCTTAAAAATCACGAAAAACACTACCAAAATGCTATTTATTGCTTACCATGAAAAATTTGCGACAAATTCACCTATGAGATTTGGTGAATTTAAGCGATATGCAGCTCGCCTCGACATTTTTTAGAAGTTCGAACTTAGAGTTATTTTCTTAATTTTCTTATTGGATAATGCTCACAAATCACGAAAAACACTACCAAAATGCAATTGCTTTCCATGAAAAATTTTCGACAAATTCACCTATGAGGTGTGATGAATTTAAGCTATATGCAGCTCGCCTCGACATTTTTTATAAGTTCGAACTTAGAGTTATTTTCTTAATTTTCTTATTGGATAATGCTCACAAATCACGAAAAACACTACCAAAATGCAATTGCTTTCCATGAAAAATTTTCGACAAATTCACCTATGAGGTGTGATGAATTTAAGCTATATGCAGCTCGCCTCGACATTTTTTAGAAGTTCGAACTTAGAGTTATTTACTTAATTTTCTTTTTGGATAATGCTAACAAATCACAAAAAACACTACCAAAATGCAATTGCTTTCCATGAAAAATTTGCGACAAATTCACCTATGAGGTGTGGTGAATTTAAGCAATATTCAGCTCTCGTCGACATTTTTTAGAAGTTTGAACTTAGAGTTATTTACTTAATTTTCTTATTGGATAATGCTTAAAAATCACGAAAAACACTACCAAAATGTAATTGCTTTCCATGAAAAATTTGCGACAAATTCACCTATGAGATTTGGTGAATTTAAGCGATATGCAGCTCGCCTCGACATTTTTTAGAAGTGCGAACTTAGAGTTATTTACTTAATTTTCTTTTTGGATAATGCTAACAAATCACATAAAACACTACCAAAATGCAATTGCTTTCCATGAAAAATTTGCGACAAATTCACCTATGAGGTGTGGTGAATTTAAGCAATATTCAGCTCGCGTCGACATTTTTTAGAAGTGCGAACTTAGAGTTATTTACTTAATTTTCTTTTTGGATAATGCTAACAAATAACATAAAACACAACCAAAATGCAATTGCTTTCCATGAAAAATTTGCGACAAATTCACCTATAAGGTGTGGTGAATTTAAGCAATATTCAGCTCGCGTCGACATTTTTTAGAAGTTTGAACTAAGAGTTATTTACTTAATTTTCTTATTGGATAATGCTTAAAAATCACGAAAAACACTACCAAAATGTAATTGCTTTCCATGAAAAATTTGCGACAAACTCACCTATGAGGTGTGGTGAATTTAAGCAATATTCAGCTCGCGTCGACATTTTTTAGAAGTGCGAACCTAGAGTTATTTACTTAATTTACTTATTGGATAATGCTTAAAAATTACGAAAAACACTACCAAAATGTAATTGCTTTCCATGAAAAATTTGCGACAAACTCACCTATGAGGTGTGGTGAATTTAAGCAATATTCAGCTCGCGTCGACATTTTTTAGAAGTTTGAACTAAGAGTTATTTACTTAATTTTCTTATTGGACAATGCTTAAAAATCACGAAAAACACTACCAAAATGTAATTGCTTTCCATGAAAAATTTGCGACAAACTCACCTATGAGGTGTGGTGAATTTAAGCAATATTCAGCTCGCGTCGACATTTTTTAGAAGTGCGAACCTAGAGTTATTTACTTAATTTTCTTATTGGATAATGCTTAAAAATTACGAAAAACACTACCAAAATGTAATTGCTTTCCATGAAAAATTTGCGACAAACTCACCTATGAGGTGTGGTGAATTTAAGCAATATTCAGCTCGCGTCGACATTTTTTAGAAGTTTGAACTAAGAGTTATTTACTTAATTTTCTTATTGGATAATGCTTAAAAATCACGAAAAACACTACCAAAATGTAATTGCTTTCCATGAAAAATTTTCGACAAATTCACCTATGAGGTGTGATGAATTTAAGCTATATGCAGCTCGCCTCGACATTTTTTATAAGTTCGAACTTAGAGTTATTTTCTTAATTTTCTTATTGGATAATGCTCACAAATCACGAAAAACACTACCAAAATGCAATTGCTTTCCATGAAAAATTTTCGACAAATTCACCTATGAGGTGTGATGAATTTAAGCTATATGCAGCTCGCCTCGACATTTTTTAGAAGTTCGAACTTAGAGTTATTTACTTAATTTTCTTTTTGGATAATGCTAACAAATCACAAAAAACACTACCAAAATGCAATTGCTTTCCATGAAAAATTTGCGACAAATTCACCTATGAGGTGTGGTGAATTTAAGCAATATTCAGCTCTCGTCGACATTTTTTAGAAGTTTGAACTAAGAGTTATTTACTTAATTTTCTTATTGGATAATGCTTAAAAATCACGAAAAACACTACCAAAATGTAATTGCTTTCCATGAAAAATTTGCGACAAATTCACCTATGAGATTTGGTGAATTTAAGCGATATGCAGCTCGCCTCGACATTTTTTAGAAGTTCGAACTTAGAGTTATTTACTTAATTTTCTTTTTGGATAATGCTAACAAATCACAAAAAACACTACCAAATTCAATTGCTTTCCATGAAAAATTTTCGACAAATTCACCTATGAGGTGTGGTGAATTTAAGCAATATTCAGCTCTCGTCGACATTTTTTAGAAGTTTGAACTAAGAGTTATTTACTTAATTTTCTTATTGGATAATGCTTAAAAATCACGAAAAACACTACCAAAATGCTATTGCTTTCCATGAAAAATTTGCGACAAATTCACCTATGAGGAGTGGTGAATTTAAGCGATATTCAGCTCGCCTCGACATTTTTTAGAAGTTTGAACTAAGAGTTATTTACTTAATTTTCTTATTGGATAATGCTTAAAAATCACGAAAAACACTACCAAAATGCTATTGCTTTCCATGAAAAATTTGCGACAAATTCACCTATGAGATTTGGTGAATTTAAGCGATATGCAGCTCGCCTCGACATTTTTTAGAAGTTTGAACTAAGAGTTATTTACTTAATTTTCTTATTGGATAATGCTTAAAAATCACGAAAAACACTACCAAAATGCTATTGCTTTCCATGAAAAATTTGCGACAAATTCACCTATGAGATTTGGTGAATTTAAGCGATATGCAGCTCGCCTCGACATTTTTTAGAAGTTTGAACTAAGAGTTATTTACTTAATTTTCTTATTGGATAATGCTTAAAAATCACGAAAAACACTACCAAAATGCTATTGCTTACCATGAAAAATTTGCGACAAATTCACCTATGAGATTTGGTGAATTTAAGCGATATGCAGCTCGCCTCGACATTTTTTAGAAGTTCGAACTTAGAGTTATTTTCTTAATTTTCTTATTGGATAATGCTCACAAATCACGAAAAACACTACCAAAATGCAATTGCTTTCCATGAAAAATTTTCGACAAATTCACCTATGAGGTGTAATGAATTTAAGCTATATGCAGCTCGCCTCGACATTTTTTATAAGTTCGAACTTAGAGTTATTTTCTTAATTTTCTTATTGGATAATGCTCACAAATCACGAAAAACACTACCAAAATGCAATTGCTTTCCATGAAAAATTTTCGACAAATTCACCTATGAGGTGTGATGAATTTAAGCTATATGCAGCTCGCCTCGACATTTTTTAGAAGTTCGAACTTAGAGTTATTTACTTAATTTTCTTTTTGGATAATGCTAACAAATCACAAAAAACACTACCAAAATGCAATTGCTTTCCATGAAAAATTTGCGACAAATTCACCTATGAGGTGTGGTGAATTTAAGCAATATTCAGCTCTCGTCGACATTTTTTAGAAGTTTGAACTTAGAGTTATTTACTTAATTTTCTTATTGGATAATGCTTAAAAATCACGAAAAACACTACCAAAATGTAATTGCTTTCCATGAAAAATTTGCGACAAATTCACCTATGAGATTTGGTGAATTTAAGCGATATGCAGCTCGCCTCGACATTTTTTAGAAGTGCGAACTTAGAGTTATTTACTTAATTTTCTTTTTGGATAATGCTAACAAATCACATAAAACACTACCAAAATGCAATTGCTTTCCATGAAAAATTTGCGACAAATTCACCTATGAGGTGTGGTGAATTTAAGCAATATTCAGCTCGCGTCGACATTTTTTAGAAGTGCGAACTTAGAGTTATTTACTTAATTTTCTTTTTGGATAATGCTAACAAATAACATAAAACACAACCAAAATGCAATTGCTTTCCATGAAAAATTTGCGACAAATTCACCTATGAGGTGTGGTGAATTTAAGCAATATTCAGCTCGCGTCGACATTTTTTAGAAGTTTGAACTAAGAGTTATTTACTTAATTTTCTTATTGGATAATGCTTAAAAATCACGAAAAACACTACCAAAATGTAATTGCTTTCCATGAAAAATTTGCGACAAACTCACCTATGAGGTGTGGTGAATTTAAGCAATATTCAGCTCGCGTCGACATTTTTTAGAAGTGCGAACTTAGAGTTATTTACTTAATTTTCTTATTGGATAATGCTTAAAAATTACGAAAAACACTACCAAAATGTAATTGCTTTCCATGAAAAATTTGCGACAAACTCACCTATGAGGTGTGGTGAATTTAAGCAATATTCAGCTCGCGTCGACATTTTTTAGAAGTTTGAACTAAGAGTTATTTACTTAATTTTCTTATTGGATAATGCTTAAAAATCACGAAAAACACTACCAAAATGTAATTGCTTTCCATGAAAAATTTGCGACAAATTCACCTATGAGATGTGGTGAACTTAAGCAATATTCAGCTCGCGTCGACATTTTTTAGAAGTGCGAACTTAGAGTTATTTACTTAATTTTCTTATTGGATAATGCTTAAAAATTACGAAAAACACTACCAAAATGTAATTAACATAAAACACTACCAAAATGCAATTGCTTTCCATGAAAAATTTGCGACAAATTCACCTATGAGATGTGGTGAACTTAAGCAATATTCAGCTCGCGTCGACATTTTTTAGAAGTGCGAACTTAGAGTTATTTACTTAATTTTCTTATTGGATAATGCTTAAAAATTACGAAAAACACTACCAAAATGTAATTGCTTTCCATGAAAAATTTGCGACAAACTCACCTATGAGGTGTGGTGAATTTAAGCAATATTCAGCTCGCGTCGACATTTTTTAGAAGTTTGAACTAAGAGTTATTCACTTAATTTTCTTATTGGATAATGCTTAAAAATCACGAAAAACACTACCAAAATGTAATTGCTTTCCATGAAAAATTTGCGACAAATTCACCTATGAGATTTGGTGAATTTAAGCGATATGCAACTCGCCTCGACATTTTTTAGAAGTGCGAACTTAGAGTTATTTACTTAATTTTCTTTTTGGATAATGCTAACAAATCACATAAAACACTACCAAAATGCAATTGCTTTCCATGAAAAATTTGCAACAAAATCACCTATGAGGTGTGGTGAATTTAAGCAATATTCAGCTCGCGTCGACATTTTTTAGAAGTGCGAACTTAGAGTTATTTACTTAATTTTCTTATTGGATAATGCTTAAAAATTACGAAAAACACTACCAAAATGTAATTGCTTTCCATGAAAAATTTGCGACAAATTCACCTATGAGGTGTGGTGAATTTAAGCAATACGCAGCTCGCCTCGACATTTTTTAGAAGTGCGAACTTAGAGTTATTTACTTAATTTTCTTTTTGAATAATGCTAACAAATCACATAAAACACTACCAAAATGCAATTGCTTTCCATGAAAAATTTGCGACAAATTCACCTATGAGGTGTGGTGAATTTAAGCAATATTCAGCTCTCGTCGACATTTTTTAGAAGTTTGAACTAAGAGTTATTTACTTAATTTTCTTATTGGATAATGCTTAAAAATCACGAAAAACACTACCAAAATGCTATTGCTTTCCACGAAAAATTTGCGACAAATTCACCTATGAGATTTGGTGAATTTAAGCGATATGCAGCTCGCCTCGACATTTTTTAGAAGTGCGAACTTAGAGTTATTTACTTAATTTTCTTTTTGGATAATGCTTGTAACGATCATAAATCGTTACAAATTATTTCTTAATTGTTAACCACTTCATACTCAAAGAGTTTCATAGCCTAGTGGCTAGAGTAGTCTACTCACGACCAGAACAGTCCAGGTTCGAACCTCGGTACGAACAACATTAAAAACACATTACAATTAATTTTTTATAATAATAAATATATTCCGTCGCCATATAATTGGTAAAAATTATAAAAAATACTAACTTTGAAAGGAATTGAAATCGTACCATCGATTTCTTACAGTGCAAATAAAAACATAAATCAGCACACAAACAGGTACATATAGACGAACATACACATCAACAAACAAATAAAGAGACGATTACAAACAGATGCACTTTTCCCTTTTTGCTTTCATTTTTGCATGAAGTGCATATAATTCCCGACCAGTTTAACAAGCTTAATACTCTTAAGACACGTTTTTGCGCTCATCCAACAACCTGAGCTCAAGACAAAAACTGTCATATACAGGTGAGATGGGTTTATAGCCCTCCACATGTAAATACAGGAGTTTCTCTGATACAGGTTCAAAGGTTTCGTCTCCGTTTACGAACCAGTTCGCTGGGAAGTTTTGTGGTCTTGTGACCAGTTCTGTTTTGACTTACGACCCAGTTCGCTGGGGAGTTTTGTGGTCTTGTGACCTAACTCTTTTTGGCTGTTACGAACCAGTTCGCTGGGGAGTTTTGTGGTCTTGTGACCAAACTCTTTTTGACTTACGAACCAGTTCGCTGGGGAGTTTTGTGGTCTTGTGACCAAACTCTTTTTGACTTACGAACCAGTTCGCTGGGGAGTTTTGTGGTCTTGTGACCAGTTCTTTTTTACTTACGACCCAGTTCGCTGGGGAGTTTTGTGGTCTTGTGACCAAACTCTTTTTGGCTGTTACGAACCAGTTCGCTGGGGAGATTTGTGGTCTTGTGACCAGTTCTTTTTTACTTACGACCCAGTTCGCTGGGGAGTTTTGTGGTCTTGTGACCAGTTTTTTTTTTTTAAAAACCTTTTTTTTGTAGTATATAAGAAAACCGCGAATATTAGTAACTCGCTAGAAATTGTAAGCAACCGTCAGTTGCCAGGCACTCTGCCTGTCTATAGAAAACTCCTGTACTCCTGCATTCCCATCTTTTGTAAGCGACCATAAGTCGTCGGGCATTCTGCCCGTCTCATAGAAAATAAGTAGATTAAGCGAAAAACCTTCTGCCCCGTCCGAGCTGAGCTATAAATTAGCCAGTGAATTGATTGACACGTTAGTCAATCGTGTGGAATTCGGTAACGGTTGTGAACTTCCCGGAGGGTTACGAGATCCCTCGATAATGGACACTGGGGCCGCTGAGGATACCCCGGCTCTGAAGAAAAACTCGTTACAAATGGCGCCCGAGCAGGGACGGTGAAAGAGATGCGCTACCGGCTCAGCAATTTCACCAAGGAGAGAAGAGCCCGAAAATCAACCGAAAACCTGTCAACTGAGGCAAATATAAACAGTGGAGCAACCAGTCTCCCTGTGCCCAACCAACAAATACAGCCACCGCCTGAATATGACATCATGAATACTGTGCGAAAGTGGAACCTGCATTACAACGGCACGCGCTCCATTCTTGAATTCATTGAGAATATTGAAGAGCTAGCCGATTGCTACCGCATACCCCACAACTGCTTACTCTTACCTTTGAATGAGTTATTTCGCGACCGCGCCAGAGATTGGTGGCGATATAAAAAGGAAGAGGTAAGGACATGGCATCAATTTAAAGAAGCTGCATTACAATTTTTCCTGCCGCCCAGACACTTGCAACGTCTAGAGGAAGATTTTATACGGCGACGCCAGGGGTTGCGAGAAAAAGCAAAAGACTACATAATGGCGATGATGTCTATGGTCCGTCAGCATCCGAGGCTGCGCCAGGAAGACCATGTCGACCGAATTTATGAAGGTCTTAGAGCAGAGTACCGCCTGTACATTCGCCGAGCAGATTTTAAAGATCTCGACTCACTAATGATTGAAACAGACGAATACGAGCACATTCGTGGCGAGGAATCCCGCAGCCAACGCCCTCACGTTTCTAACTGGGTAACCGCACAACCCTATTCCCGAAGCACTCACTGTTGGTCATGCCAAGAACCAGGGCATACACGAAGAGAGTGCACGAGACAGGTCAAGCTGTTTTGTTCATACTGTGGGAAATTAGAAACCAGGTCGAAGGATTGTCCCTGTCGAAAATCGAATCCCGTATGGACTAAAACAATTACGCCGCAAGACGACCGATTGCAAATGCGAGTTTTGTGCAACGGGCGACCCACAGACGCCTGGCTCGACACAGGAGCCACCCTGTCATTTATTGGCTCAACTGTTAGAGACTACCTATCCCATGAGGTTCCAGCTATCAAAAAGAGATACAGCCTTTAATATTAGCGAATGGCGATCAAATTAATATCCAGGAAAGTTTTGAAACCATCATTGAAGTAGGAGCATTGAAATTCACCCACCGAGTGTATTTCCTACCAGGTGTCCTAAAGGATTTCGTAATGGGTATGGACCTATTAACGAAACTCAACTGCAAATTAATTATTGCCGGAGAAGAAATCCAACTTCCCAAAACTAAAAAGGAGAATCACTTGTGCATGATAAGTCAACCAGACATTACCCGTGAAGTGTTTCGTAGTAAGAAACAGAAACGAATAAGTGATTCAAAAGAACTCTGCAGTGTTGATAAACATACCAGACCCCTTGAAAAACGACAGAACTACCCGCAGAAACCAGCCATGCAAAAATACAAGTTTAAAACTGAATACCAAAAAAAAGAATTAAAGGTGGTCACCGACAGTCTGTCACCTCAAGCAAAATCCCGCACCAGACCAGCTCGTCGGCAACTCTGTATATCCGCCAATGAGAAATCAAAAATACTCCGAAAAATTCATGATCACTCTACAGCATGTCACCTCGGATTCCACAAGACATTGCGAAGAGCACGCAAGCAATACTTTTGGCCAAAAATGTATGTGGACATCAAAAAGTATGTAAGATCATGTCTCACATGTGCCCAATACAGAGCAAATCCTGAACCTCCGGTTGAATTCCGGACAGCCACTGTCGCTACACGACCACGGCGACATGGAATACCGCCAAGAAACGTGGCCGAAAGGCCGAAAAAATCAATACCAGTGCCGTCTCCTGAAACCCACTTCCAGCGCAAAAATATACACCAGATGTTGCCGAAACCAGAAAAATGTTACCAGCCCGGGCAAAGATCTGGTTACTCTACGTCCAGCTTCAACCACAACGTCGCCAGCCAGGAAAATACAACATCGACTCCCGACACTCCGCAATGGGCGCCGAAACTCACCAAACCAACGAACTCCAGATCCAGGAAACACGCCGTTTCACAACCGACAACTGAATTCCGTTTTATGAACGTATGAAATGATTTTTGTTTTCTTGCAAACTTTTAAATTTAAAAAAAAAAAAAAAAAAGTGTATGAATTATTTACTTGAATTATTTTACTTCTTTCTTTAAATTACACTAATTATAGAATTAAGTCTCTTCCGTCATTTTTGTTTTTTTTTTTGTCCCTTAGTAGGGATAGAATGTAACGATCATAAATCGTTACAAATTATTTCTTAATTGTTAACCACTTCATACTCAAAGAGTTTCATAGCCTAGTGGCTAGAGTAGTCTACTCACGACCAAAACAGTCCAGGTTCGAACCTCGGTACGAACAACATTAAAAACACATTACAATTAATTTTTTATAATAATAAATATATTCCGTCGCCATATAATTGGTAAAAATTATAAAAAATACTTTGAAAGGAATTGAAATCGTACCATCGATTTCTCACAGTGCAAATAAAAACATAAATCAGCACACAAACAGGTACATATAGACGAACATACACATCAACAAACAAATAAAGAGACGATTACAAACAGATGCACTTTTCCCTTTTTGCTTTCATTTTTGCATGAAGTGCATATAATTCCCGACCAGTTTAACAAGCTCAATACTCTTAAGACACGTTTTTGCGCTCATCCAACAACCTGAGCTCAAGACAAAAACTGTCATATACAGGTGAGATGGGTTTATAGCCCTCCATATGTAAATACAGGAGTTTCTCTGATACAGGTTCAAACCCGTCTCCGTTTGCGAACCAGTTCGCTGGGAAGTTTTGTGGTCTTGTGACCAGTTCTGTTTTGACTTACGACCCAGTTCGCTGGGGAGTTTTGTGGTCTTGTGACCTAACTTTTTTTGGCTGTTACGAACCAGTTCGCTGGGGAGTTTTGTGGTCTTGTGACCAAACTCTTTTTGACTTACGAACCAGTTCGCTGGGGAGTTTTGTGGTCTTGTGACCAAACTCTTTTTGACTTACGAACCAGTTCGCTGGGGAGTTTTGTGGTCTTGTGACCAGTTCTTTTTTACTTACGACCCAGTTCGCTGGGGAGTTTTGTGGTCTTGTGACCAAACTCTTTTTGGCTGTTACGAACCAGTTCGCTGGGGAGTTTTGTGGTCTTGTGACCAGTTCTTTTTTACTTACGACCCAGTTCGCCGGGGAGTTTTGTGGTCTTGTGACCTAACTCTTTTTGGCTGTTACGAACCAGTTCGCTGGGGAGTTTTGTGGTCTTGTGACCAAACTCTTTTTGACTTACGAACCAGTTCGCTGGGTAGTTTTGTGGTCTTGTGACCAGTTTTTTTTTTTTTAAAACCTTTTTTTTGTAGTATATAAGAAAACCGCGAGTATTAGTAACTCGCTAGAAATTGTAAGCAACCGTCAGTTGCCAGGCACTCTGCCTGTCTATAGAAAACTCCTGTACTCCTGCATTCCCATCTTTTGTAAGCGACCATAAATCGTCGGGCATTCTGCCCGTCTCATAGAAAATAAGCAGATTAAGCGAAAAACCTTCTGCCCCGTCCGAGCTGAGCTATCAATTAGCCAGTGAATTGATTGACACGTTAGTCAATCGTGTGGAATTCGGTAACGGTGGTGAACTTCCCGGAGGGTTACGAGATCCCTCGATAATGGACACTGGGGCCGCTGAGGATACCCCGGCTCTGAAGAAAAACTCGTTACATGCTAACAAATTACATAAAACACTACCAAAATGCAATTGCTTTCCATGAAAAATTTGCGACAAATTCACCTATGGGTTGTGGTGAATTTAAGCAATATTCAGCTCGCGTCGACATTTTTTAGAAGTTTGAACTAAGAGTTATTTACTTAATTTTCTTATTGGATAATGCTTAAAAATCACGAAAAACACTACCAAAATGTAATTGCTTTCCATGAAAAATTTTCGACAAATTCACCTATGAGATTTGGTGAATTTAAGCGATATGCAGCTCGCCTCGACATTTTTTAGAAGTTTGAACTAAGAGTTATTTACTTAATTTTCTTATTGGATAATGCTTAAAAATCACGAAAAAACTACCAAAATGTAATTGCTTTCCATGAAAAATTTTCGACAAATTCACCTATGAGGTGTGGTGAATTTAAGCGATATGCAGCTCGCCTGGACATTTTTTAGAAGTTCAAACTTAGAGTTATTTACTTAATTTTCTTATTGGATAATGCTTAAAAATCACGAAAAACACTACCAAAATGTAATTGCTTTCCATGAAAAATTTTCGACAAATTCACCTATGAGGTGTGGTGAATTTAAGCGATATGCAGCTCGCCTCGACTTTTTTAGAAGTTCAAACTTAGAGTTATTTACTTAATTTTCTTATTGGATAATGCTTACATATCACGAAAAACACTACCAAAATGCATTTGCTTTCCATGAAAAATTTTCGACAAATTCACCTATGAGGTGTGGTGAATTTAAGCGATATGCAGCTCGCCTCGACATTTTTTAGAAGTTCAAACTTAGAGTTATTTACTTAATTTTCTTATTGGATAATGCTTAAAAATCACGAAAAACACTACCAAAATGTAATTGCTTTCCATGAAAAATTTTCGACAAATTCACCTATGAGGTGTGGTGAATTTAAGCGATATGCTGCTCGACTTGACATTTTTTAGAAGTTCGAACTTAGTGTTATTTGATGAAACGTCCTAACTTCAGTAAAGAAGAAAGTCGACAAATTTATATTTGAAATGAAAAATTTTATTCAAGTGATTCAATAGACGGAAAAATTAAGAATGAAAAAATTTTCGAACAAAATTTTTCTAATAAAGAAATCATAGATACTCATACAATATATGTACATTTACTGTGAAAGTAGATTTGAGTAAAGTATATTCCAACACTCCTCCTCAAACATGAATATTTACGTAAACTAAACTATTTTAAATTCAATGAATTTGCAAATTTTACATGTTTGATTTTAGGAAGATTCTTTGTAAATATATCACCAACATTTTCCTCAGAAGGACAATAAATTAACTCAACCTCTTTGGATTTTACGACCTCTCTGATGTAATGATGTCTTATGCTAATGTGCTTAGTCCGATTGTGATAAACGGGATTAGTTGCTAATTTCATTGCTCCTTGATTGTCAACATTTAGAATAATACTCTCGTCATTCCAGAAATCTAGCTCTTGAAGTAATCTTCTTAAATAAACCGCTTCCTTCGATGCATTTGAAATTGAAATATATTCAGCCTCAGTGCTACTTAACGCTGTCGTCGTTTGTTTCTTTGATTCCCAGGAAACAGCACATTTTCCAAGGAAAAATACGAATCCAGAATACGATTTTCTATCGGTGTCACAACCGCCCCAATCTGCGTCAACATATCCCAAAAGCTCGGTACTACCACTGGAAAATCTCAGCTTAAATTTGGCTGTACCTGTTAGATACCTTAAAATCTGCTTCGCTGCGACAAAATGCTCAATATGGGGATCAGTATTCCTTTGAGCCAGTTTTGATATAGAGTGCAATATATCTGGTCTTGTTGTTAACGCTAAATATAAAAGCGATCCTATTAACGATTGATACATCGTTTTATCTACTTTCTTGCAATCTTTGTTGCAACTTATTTGAAATCCGGGATTTAGTGGAATCGAAACTGGTTTACAGTTCTCCATACCATACTGTTGCAACAATTCCTTTATATAAAGTTCTTGACCTATCTCAATATTACCGACTTCTCCATCACGCTGCACTTCCATGCCAAAGAAATGATCCAGCAAACCTTTGTCTGTAATTTCAAATTCTTTACTAATTTGATCTTTAACTATTAAAATTTCATCATTGTCTTGACATCCAATGATTAAATCATCGACGTATACTGCTATAAGTATCAAATTACCATTTCGCGTAGTTTTGTATAAACAAGCTTCACTTGCACACGCTTTGAAACCTAAATTATTTAACACATCGTTCAATTTAGTGTTCCATTCCCTTCCGGATTGTTTTAATCCGTACAAGGCCTTATGCAGACGTAAAACTTTATTAGAATTACGCTTATCTACCAAATCTTCTGGTTGCTGCATATATATTTCATCATGCAATTCTCCATTTAAATATGCGGTAGCTACATCAATTTGATGCAACTTCATCTTGTGCTCAACTGCTAAGGCTAATAATAGTCTAATTGATGCGTATCTAACTACTGGCGAAAAAGTTTCCTTATAATCAATGCCATACCTTTGACTGCAACCCTTGGCCACGAGTCTTGCCTTGTATCGAACCACTTGACCCTTCTGGTTCCTTTTCAATGCGAAAACCCATCTGTTCTTGATGGCCTTGTGTCCTTGTGGAAGATCAACTAAGGACCATGTTTTCTTTTCTTGTAAGGATGAAATTTCACTCGACATGGTTTCTCTCCAATATTTGCTATGGTTGCTTGATAATGCCTCTTGGTACGATTTCGGTACTGGCTCATCCATCGTATTATGTAAGTAATGTGGAACTTTCCTAGGTCTTCCCAGCTTTCCGCTCCGGACAATTCCTGGTCTTCCAGGACCCCTCTTCATAGTTCCATTATCAGCTATTTCAGTATAATTCTCCTCCTCGAGCGAAATGTCATCATTTATGCATTCTTCATATATTTCTTCATTTGCAGATATATCTGCGTTGTCTTCTTCTCCTGCAACTGGTTCTTGTTCTTCTGGTTCTGGTTCTTCTTCTCCTTCTTCTTGTTCAGAAACGATTCTCGTAAGCTCTTCAGTTTTATTATTTTCTCTATCGTTTTCGGGATTGAATGTAATAAATTCGTTATCAGATGTACAACTATTTTCATCCCTTCCTTGATTATTGAATTTTTCATCAAAACGAACATCACGACTTTCAATAACTACTTGTCTCTTCTCATCATATAAACGATAAGCCTTAGACACTCGAGAATATCCCACCATTACTAAATTTGAACCTTTTGCATAAAATTTGCCCCTTTCTTTGTTTTTGTTAAGGACGAAAGCATATGAACCAAATACTTTAAGATGACTTACATTTGCTTTGCGACCAGTCCATACTTCATGTGGAGTTTTGTCTCCCACTGCTTTTGTAGGACATCGATTTCGCAAATAAACTGCTGTGTATATAGCCTCTGCCCACAATTTTATGCTTAATCCTGAATGAATTAGCATACAGCGTGCCATTTCCACTAATGTTCGGTTCGCTCTCTCAGCGACACCGTTCTGTTGAGGAGTATACGGCACCGTTAATTGACGTTGGATACCATGCTCGTCGAGATAAGAATTGAAAGCCTTGTTGACATATTCTCCACCGTTGTCACTTCTTAGACACTTTATTTTACGACCTGTTTGACGCTCCACCATGCTCTTGAACAATTTAAATATTTCGAAGACCTCACTTTTGCGTTTCAGGAAATACACGAATACCCTTCGAGACATGTCGTCAATGAAGGTTAAGAAATATCTAGAGTCGCCCAAAGAATCAACGTTCATCGGACCACACAAATCCGAATGGATAAGCTCCAGTAATTCATTGCATCTTGTTTCGCTTTTGCTTGGAAATGATGCCGCATGAATCTTTCCAGCCATACACGTTTTACAGACTTCCTGTACAGAATCGTTTTTAATACCAAAACCCCTTACCATATCCTTCTTATGTAATTCATTCAAGCTTTGATAATTAAGGTGGCCATACCGCAGGTGCCACAACTCTTTGCTTGAAATTGCGCTGCATAACTTTTCTTGTTCTTCATCGGCTTGACAAATAAAAATACCGTTTCTTCTTGTGGCCTTAATTACCCGATATCCGGTAGCATCAACGATCACAGCAGATTTATGGTTAAACGTCACACAATGACCATGATCGACGCAGCGATTAACAGAAATAAAGTTACTATGCAAATCTGGAGAATATAAAACATTTCTAAATTCAACAGTTATCCCATTAAATCTAATCTTCACTATGCCCTTTCCCTTGGCACGGATCTGTTTTTCATCGGCTAACATGATAACATCATCGTTATCCTCGAATTCTGTAAACAATTTGCGATTCGAACACATATGGCTTGTTGCCCCACTATCGATACACCAAGTACTCGACTCGTTTATGTGTTTAGATTTTGCCATCGCAATCAGTGAGCATGTTCTATGCTCTTTTCTGGATCTACATTTATTGGCGTAGTGACCTTTCTTACCACATATGAAGCAGTTTCCCTTGAGGACCTTCGTTTTCTCTCCTTTCTTACCTTTTCCAGTTGTTGAAGCACCGAAAGCTTGCTGATTTTTATTGGAGTCAACGTCTTGCTGATTCCTGCGATCCCATTCCTCCAATAGTTTTATTTTCAGCACATCAAGTAAAGGAAATTGGTCTCTCGTTTCCATAGCGACGACGAAGTTTTCATAGCTTTTTGGAAGACTTGACAGCAGAATAATTACTGATAACTCCTCCTGGACCTGAATGTTCACATCAGCTAATTTATCGATTATTTCCGAAAAATTGTTTAAATAGTCCGCCATATTTTTGCTTTCCTTCATGTCCAAGTTCAACAATTTCTTATACAAGTATACTTTCTGTAAAGGAAGCCTGTAAAGGGCTTGTGTACTTTTCTAAGCTCTGACCAAGCTTTCAACGAAGTCCTGCAGTTTTTTACATAATTAAGTTGTATTAATTAAAATTCTATTGCTTTCCATGAAAAATTTGCGACAAATTCACCTATGAGGTGTGGTGAATTTAAGCGATATGCAGCTCGCCTCGACATTTTTTAGAAGTTCGAACTTAGAGTTATTTACCTAATTTTCTCATTGGATAATGCTCAGAAATCACGAAAAACACTATCAAAATGCAATTGCTTTCCATGAAAAATTTCCGACAAATTCACCTATGAGGTGTGGTGAATTTAAGCGATATGCAGCTCGCCTCGACATTTTTTAGAAGTTCAAACTTAGAGTTATTTACTTAATTTTCTTATTAGATAATGCTCAGAAATCACGAAACACAATACCAAAATGCAATTGCTTTCCATGAAAAATTTTCGACAAATTCACCTATGAGGTGTGGTGAATTTAAGCGATATGCAGCTCGCCTCGACATTTTTTGGAAGTTCAAACTTAGAGTTATTTACTTAATTTTCTTATTAGATAATGCTCAGAAATCACGAAACACAATACCAAAATGCAATTGCTTTCCAGGAAAAATTTTCGACAAATTCACCTATGAGGTGTGGTGAATTTAAGCGATATGCAGCTCGCCTCGACATTTTTTAGAAGTTCGAACTTAGAGTTATTTACCTAATTTTCTCATTGGATAATGCTCAGAAATCACGAAAAACACTATCAAAATGCAATTGCTTTCCATGAAAAATTTCCGACAAATTCACCTATGAGCTGTGGTGAATTTAAGCGATATGCAGCTCGCCTCGACATTTTTTAGAAGTGCGAACTAAGAGTTATTTACTTAATTTTCTTATTAGATAATGCTCAGAAATCACGAAAAACACTACCAAAATGCAATTGCTTTACATGAAAAATTTGCGACAAATTCACCTATGAGGTGTGGTGAATTTAAGCGATATGCAGCTCGCCTCGACATTTTTTAGAAGTTCAAACTTAGAGTTATTTACTTAATTTTCTTATTAGATAATGCTCAGAAATCACGAAACACAATACCAAAATGCAATTGCTTTCCATGAAAAATTTTCGACAAATTCACCTATGAGGTGTGATAAATTTAAGCGATATGCAGCTCGCCTCGACATTTTTTAGAAGTTCAAACTTAGAGTTATTTACTTAATTTTCTTATTGGATAATGCTGATTAATCACGAAAAACACTATCAAAATGCAATTGCTTTACATGAAAAATTTGCGACAAATTCACCTATGAGGTGTGGTGAATTTAAGCGATATGCAGCTCGCCTCGACATTTTTTAGAAGTTCAAACTTAGAGTTATTTACTTAATTTTCTTATTAGATAATGCTCAGAAATCACGAAACACAATACCAAAATGCAATTGCTTTCCATGAAAAATTTTCGACAAATTCACCTATGAGGTGTGATAAATTTAAGCGATATGCAGCTCGCCTCGACATTTTTTAGAAGTTCAAACTTAGAGTTATTTACTTAATTTTCTTATTGGATAATGCTGATTAATCACGAAAAACACTATCAAAATGCAATTGCTTTACATGAAAAATTTGCGACAAATTCACCTATGAGCTGTGGTGAATTTAAGCGATATGCAGCTCGCCTCGACATTTTTTAGAAGTTTGAACTAAGAGTTTTTCGTATTAGATAATGCTTAAAAATCACGAAAAACACTACCAAAATGTAGATGCTTTCCATGAAAAATTTTCGACAAATTCACCTATGAGGTGTGATAAATTTAAGCGATATGCAGCTCGCCTCGACATTTTTTAGAAGTTCAAACTTAGAGTTATTTACTTAATTTTCTTATTGGATAATGCTGATTAATCACGAAAAACACTATCAAAATGCAATTGCTTTACATGAAAAATTTTCGACAAATTCACCTATTAGGTGTGGTGAATTTAAGCGATATGCAGCTCGCCTCGACATTTTTTAGAAGTTCGAACTTAGAGTTATTTACTTAATTTTCTTATTGGATAATGCATACAAATCACGAAAAACACTACCAAAATGCAATTGCTTTCCATGAAATTTTTTCGACAAATTCACCTATGAGGTGTGATGAATTTAAGCGATATGCAGCTCAGCTCGACATTTTTTAGAAGTTCGAACTTAGAGTTATTTACCTAATTTTCTCATTGGATAATGCTCAGAAATCATGAAAAACACTATCAAAATGCAATTGCTTTCCATGAAAAATTTCCGACAAATTCACCTATGAGGTGTGGTGAATTTAAGCGATATGCAGCTCGCCTCGACATTTTTTAGAAGTTCAAACTTAGAGTTATTTACTTAATTTTCTTATTAGATAATGCTCAGAAATCACGAAACACAATACCAAAATGCAATTGCTTTCCATGAAAAATTTATGACAAATTCACCTATGAGGTGTGATAAATTTAAGCGATATGCAGCTCGCCTCGACATTTTTTAGAAGTTCAAACTTAGAGTTATTTACTTAATTTTCTTATTGGATAATGCTGATTAATCACGAAAAACACTATCAAAATGCAATTGCTTTACATGAAAAATTTTCGACAAATTCACCTATTAGGTGTGGTGAATTTAAGCGATATGCAGCTCGCTTCGACATTTTTTAGAAGTTCAAACTTAGAGTTATTTACTTAATTTTCTTATTAGATAATGCTCAGAAATCACGAAACACAATACCAAAATGCAATTGCTTTCCATGAAAAATTTTCGACAAATTCACCTATGAGGTGTGATAAATTTAAGCGATATGCAGCTCGCCTCGACATTTTTTAGAAGTTCAAACTTAGAGTTATTTACTTAATTTTCTTATTGGAAAATGCTGATTAATCACGAAAAACACTATCAAAATGCAATTGCTTTACATGAAAAATTTGCGACAAATTCACCTATGAGGTGTGGTGAATTTAAGCGATATGCAGCTCGCCTCGACATTTTTAAAAGTTCAAACTTAGAGTTATTTACTTAATTTTCTTATTAGATAATGCTCAGAAATCACGAAAAAACACTACCAAAATGCAATTTCTTTCCATTAAAAATTTGCGACAAATTCACCTATGAGCTGTGGTGAATTTAAGCGATATGCAGCTCTCCTCGACATTTTTTAGAAGTGCGAACTAAGAGTTATTTACTTAATTTTCTTATTAGATAATGCTCAGAAATCACGAAAAACACTACCAAAATGCAATTGCTTTACATGAAAAATTTGCGACAAATTCACCTATGAGGTGTGGTGAATTTAAGCGATATGCAGCTCGCCTCGACATTTTTTAGAAGTTCAAACTTAGAGTTATTTACTTAATTTTCTTATTAGATAATGCTCAGAAATCACGAAACACAATACCAAAATGCAATTGCTTTCCATGAAAAATTTTCGACAAATTCACCTATGAGGTGTGATAAATTTAAGCGATATGCAGCTCGCCTCGACATTTTTTAGAAGTTCAAACTTAGAGTTATTTACTTAATTTTCTTATTGGATAATGCTGATTAATCACGAAAAACACTATCAAAATGCAATTGCTTTACATGAAAAATTTGCGACAAATTCACCTATGAGGTGTGGTGAATTTAAGCGATATGCAGCTCGCCTCGACATTTTTTAGAAGTTCAAACTTAGAGTTATTTACTTAATTTTCTTATTTGATAATGCTCAGAAATCACGAAACACAATACCAAAATGCAATTGCTTTCCATGAAAAATTTTCGACAAATTCACCTATGAGGTGTGATAAATTTAAGCGATATGCAGCTCGCCTCGACATTTTTTAGAAGTTCAAACTTAGAGTTATTTACTTAATTTTCTTATTGGATAATGCTGATTAATCACGAAAAGCACTATCAAAATGCAATTGCTTTACATGAAAAATTTGCGACAAATTCACCTATGAGCTGTGGTGAATTTAAGCGATATGCAGCTCGCCTCAACATTTTTTAGAAGTTTGAACTAAGGTATTTCGTATTAGATAATGCTTAAAAATCACGAAAAACACTACCAAAATGTAATTGCTTTCCATGAAAAATTTTCGACAAATTCATCTATGAGGTGTGATGAATTTAAGCGATATGCAGCTCGCCTCGACATTTTTTAGAAGTTCAAACTTAGAGTTATTTACTTAATTTTCTTATTAGATAATGCTCAGAAATCACGAAAAACACTACCAAAATGCAATTTCTTTCCATTAAAAATTTGCGACAAATTCACCTATGAGCTGTGGTGAATTTAAGCGATATGCAGCTCGCCTCGACATTTTTTAGAAGTGCGAACTAAGAGTTATTTACTTAATTTTCTTATTGCATAATGCTTAAAAATTACGAAAAACACTACCAAAATGCAATTTCCTTCCATGAAAAATTTGCGACAAATTCACCTATGAGGTGTGGTGAATTTAAGCGATATGCAGCTCGCCTTGACATTTTTTAGAAGTTTGAACTAAGAGTTATTTACTTAATTTTCTTATTGGATAATGCTTAAAAATCACGAAAAACACTACCAAAATGTAATTGCTTTCCATGAAAAATTTTCAACAAATTCACCTATGAGATTTGGTGAATTTAAGCGATATGCAGCTCGCCTCGACATTTTTTAGAAGTTCAAACTTAGAGTTATTTACTTAATTTTCTTATTAGATAATGCTCAGAAATCACGAAACACAATACCAAAATGCAATTGCTCTCCATGAAAAATTTTCGACAAATTCACCTATGAGGTGTGATAAATTTAAGCGATATGCAGCTCGCCTCGACATTTTTTAGAAGTTCAAACTTAGAGTTATTTACTTAATTTTCTTATTAGATAATGCTCAGAAATCACGAAACACAATACCAAAATGCAATTGCTTTCCATGAAAAATTTTCGACAAATTCACCTATGAGGTGTGATAAATTTAAGCGATATGCAGCTCGCCTCGACATTTTTTAGAAGTTCAAACTTAGAGTTATTTACTTAATTTTCTTATTGGATAATGCTGATTAATCACGAAAAACACTATCAAAATGCAATTGCTTTACATAAAAAATTTGCGACAAATTCACCTATGAGGTGTGGTGAATTTAAGCGATATGCAGCTCGCCTCGACATTTTTTAGAAGTTCAAACTTAGAGTTATTTACTTAATTTTCTTATTAGATAATGCTCAGAAATCACGAAAAACACTACCAAAATGCAATTTCTTTCCATTAAAAATTTGCGACAAATTCACCTATGAGCTGTGGTGAATTTAAGCGATATGCAGCTCGCCTCGACATTTTTTAGAAGTGCGAACTAAGAGTTATTTACTTAATTTTCTTATTAGATAATGCTCAGAAATCACGAAAAACACTACCAAAATGCAATTGCTTTACATGAAAAATTTGGACAAATTCACCTATGAGGTGTGGTGAATTTAAGCGATATGCAGCTCGCCTCGACATTTTTTAGAAGTTCAAACTTAGAGTTATTTACTTAATTTTCTTATTAGATAATGCTCAGAAATCACGAAACACAATACCAAAATGCAATTGCTTTCCATGAAAAATTTTCGACAAATTCACCTTTGAGGTGTGATAAATTTAAGCGATATGCAGCTCGCCTCGACATTTTTTAGAAGTTCAAACTTAGAGTTATTTACTTAATTTTCTTATTGGATAATGCTGATTAATCACGAAAAACACTATCAAAATGCAATTGCTTTACATGAAAAATTTTCGACAAATTCACCTATTAGGTGTGGTGAATTTAAGCGATATGCAGCTCGCCTCGACATTTTTTAGAAGTTCGAACTTAGAGTTATTTACTTAATTTTCTTATTGGATAATGCATACAAATCACGAAAAACACTACCAAAATGCAATTGCTTTCCATGAAAAATTTTCGACAAATTCACCTATGAGGTGTGATGAATTTAAGCGATATGCAGCTCAGCTCGACATTTTTTAGAAGTTCGAACTTAGAGTTATTTATCTAATTTTCTCATTGGATAATGCTCAGAAATCACGAAAAACACTATCAAAATGCAATTGCTTTCCATGAAAAATTTCCGACAAATTCACCTATGAGGTGTGGTGAATTTAAGCGATATGCAGCTCGCCTCGACATTTTTTAGAAGTTCAAACTTAGAGTTATTTACTTAATTTTCTTATTAGATAATGCTCAGAAATCACGAAACACAATACCAAAATGCAATTGCTTTCCATGAAAAATTTTCGACAAATTCACCTATGAGGTGTGATAAATTTAAGCGATATGCAGCTCGCCTCGACATTTTTTAGAAGTTCAAACTTAGAGTTATTTACTTAATTTTCTTATTGGATAATGCTGATTAATCACGAAAAACACTATCAAAATGCAATTGCTTTACATGAAAAATTTGCGACAAATTCACCTATGAGGTGTGGTGAATTTAAGCGATATGCAGCTCGCCTCGACATTTTTTAGAAGTTCAAACTTAGATTTATTTACTTAATTTTCTTATTAGATAATGCTCAGAAATCACGAAAAACACTACCAAAATGCAATTTCTTTCCATTAAAAATTTGCGACAAATTCACCTATGAGGTGTGGTGAATTTAAGCGATATGCAGCTCTCCTCGACATTTTTTAGAAGTGCGAACTAAGAGTTATTTAGTTAATTTTCTTATTAGATAATGCTCAGAAATCACGAAACACAATACCAAAATGCAATTGCTTTCCATGAAAAATTTTCGACAAATTCACCTATGAGGTGTGATAAATTTAAGCGATATGCAGCTCGCCTCGACATTTTTTAGAAGTTCAAACTTAGAGTTATTTACTTAATTTTCTTATTGGATAATGCTGATTAATCACGAAAAACACTATCAAAATGCAATTGCTTTACATGAAAAATTTTCGACAAATTCACCTATTAGGTGTGGTGAATTTAAGCGATATGCAGCTCGCCTCGACATTTTTTAGAACTTCAAACTTAGAGTTATTTACTTAATTTTCTTATTAGATAATGCTCAGAAATCACGAAACACAATACCAAAATGCAATTGCTTTACATGAAAAATTTGCGACAAATTCACCTATGAGGTGTGGTGAATTTAAGCGATATGCAGCTCGCCTCGACATTTTTAAAAGTTCAAAGTTAGAGTTATTTACTTAATTTTCTTATTAGATAATGCTCAGAAATCACGAAAAAACACTACCAAAATGCAATTTCTTTCCATTAAAAATTTGCGACAAATTCACCTATGAGCTGTGGTGAATTTAAGCGATATGCAGCTCTCCTCGACATTTTTTAGAAGTGCGAACTAAGAGTTATTTACTTAATTTTCTTATTAGATAATGCTCAGAAATCACGAAAAACACTACCAAAATGCAATTGCTTTACATGAAAAATTTGCGACAAATTCACCTATGAGGTGTGGTGAATTTAAGCGATATGCAGCTCGCCTCGACATTTTTTAGAAGTTCAAACTTAGAGTTATTTACTTAATTTTCTTATTAGATAATGCTCAGAAATCACGAAACACAATACCAAAATGCAATTGCTTTCCATGAAAAATTTTCGACAAATTCACCTATGAGGTGTGATAAATTTAAGCGATATGCAGCTCGCCTCGACATTTTTTAGAAGTTCAAACTTAGAGTTATTTACTTAATTTTCTTATTGGATAATGCTGATTAATCACGAAAAACACTATCAAAATGCAATTGCTTTACATGAAAAATTTGCGACAAATTCACCTATGAGGTGTGGTGAATTTAAGCGATATGCAGCTCGCCTCGACATTTTTTAGAAGTTCAAACTTAGAGTTATTTACTTAATTTTCTTATTTGATAATGCTCAGAAATCACGAAACACAATACCAAAATGCAATTGCTTTCCATGAAAAATTTTCGACAAATTCACCTATGAGGTGTGATAAATTTAAGCGATATGCAGCTCGCCTCGACATTTTTTAGAAGTTCAAACTTAGAGTTATTTACTTAATTTTCTTATTGGATAATGCTGATTAATCACGAAAAACACTATCAAAATGCAATTGCTTTACATGAACAATTTGCGACAAATTCACCTATGAGCTGTGGTGAATTTAAGCGATATGCAGCTCGCCTCGACATTTTTTAGAAGTTTGAACTAAGGTTTTTCGTATTAGATAATGCTTAAAAATCACGAAAAACACTACCAAAATGTAATTGCTTTCCATGAAAAATTTTCGACAAATTCACCTATGAGGTGTGATGAATTTAAGCGATATGCAGCTCGCCTCGACATTTTTTAGAAGTTCAAACTTAGAGTTATTTACTTAATTTTCTTATTGGATAATGCTGATTAATCAAGAAAAACACTATCAAAATGCAATTGCTTTACATGAAAAATTTGCGACAAATTCACCTATGAGCTGTGGTGAATTTAAGCGATATGCAGCTCGCCTCGACATTTTTTAGAAGTTTGAACTAAGGTTTTTCGTATTAGATAATGCTTAAAAATCACGAAAAACACTACCAAAATGTAATTGCTTTCCATGAAAAATTTTCGACAAATTCACCTATGAGGTGTGATGAATTTAAGCGATATGCAGCTCGCCTCGACATTTTTTAGAAGTTCAAACTTAGAGTTATTTACTTAATTTTCTTATTAGATAATGCTCAGAAATCACGAAAAACACTACCAAAATGCAATTTCTTTCCATTAAAAATTTGCGACAAATTCACCTATGATCTGTGGTGAATTTAAGCGATATGCAGCTCGCCTCGACATTTTTTAGAAGTGCGAACTAAGAGTTATTTACTTAATTTTCTTATTGCATAATGCTTAAAAATTACGAAAAACACTACCAAAATGCAATTTCTTTCCATGAAAAATTTGCGACAAATTCACCTATGAGGTGTGGTGAATTTAAGCGATATGCAGCTCGCCTTGACATTTTTTAGAAGTTTGAACTAAGAGTTATTTACTTAATTTTCTTATTGGATAATGCTTAAAAATCACGAAAAACACTACCAAAATGTAATTGCTTTCCATGAAAAATTTTCAACAAATTCACCTATGAGGTGTGATAAATTTAAGCGATATGCAGCTCGCCTCGACATTTTTTAGAAGTTCAAACTTAGAGTTATTTACTTAATTTTCTTATTGGATAATGCTGATTAATCACGAAAAACACTATCAAAATGCAATTGCTTTACATAAAAAATTTGCGACAAATTCACCTATGAGGTGTGGTGAATTTAAGCGATATGCAGCTCGCCTCGACATTTTTTAGAAGTTCAAACTTAGAGTTATTTACTTAATTTTCTTATTAGATAATGCTCAGAAATCACGAAAAACACTACCAAAATGCAATTTCTTTCCATTAAAAATTTGCGACAAATTCACCTATGAGCTGTGGTGAATTTAAGCGATATGCAGCTCGCCTCGACATTTTTTAGAAGTGCGAACTAAGAGTTATTTACTTAATTTTCTTATTAGATAATGCTCAGAAATCACGAAAAACACTACCAAAATGCAATTGCTTTACATGAAAAATTTGGACAAATTCACCTATGAGGTGTGGTGAATTTAAGCGATATGCAGCTCGCCTCGACATTTTTTAGAAGTTCAAACTTAGAGTTATTTACTTAATTTTCTTATTAGATAATGCTCAGAAATCACGAAACACAATACCAAAATGCAATTGCTTTCCATGAAAAATTTTCGACAAATTCACCTTTGAGGTGTGATAAATTTAAGCGATATGCAGCTCGCCTCGACATTTTTTAGAAGTTCAAACTTAGAGTTATTTACTTAATTTTCTTATTGGATAATGCTGATTAATCACGAAAAACACTATCAAAATGCAATTGCTTTACATGAAAAATTTTCGACAAATTCACCTATTAGGTGTGGTGAATTTAAGCGATATGCAGCTCGCCTCGACATTTTTTAGAAGTTCGAACTTAGAGTTATTTACTTAATTTTCTTATTGGATAATGCATACAAATCACGAAAAACACTACCAAAATGCAATTGCTTTCCATGAAAAATTTTCGACAAATTCACCTATGAGGTGTGATGAATTTAAGCGATATGCAGCTCAGCTCGACATTTTTTAGAAGTTCGAACTTAGAGTTATTTATCTAATTTTCTCATTGGATAATGCTCAGAAATCACGAAAAACACTATCAAAATGCAATTGCTTTCCATGAAAAATTTCCGACAAATTCACCTATGAGGTGTGGTGAATTTAAGCGATATGCAGCTCGCCTCGACATTTTTTAGAAGTTCAAACTTAGAGTTATTTACTTAATTTTCTTATTAGATAATGCTCAGAAATCACGAAACACAATACCAAAATGCAATTGCTTTCCATGAAAAATTTTCGACAAATTCACCTATGAGGTGTGATAAATTTAAGCGATATGCAGCTCGCCTCGACATTTTTTAGAAGTTCAAACTTAGAGTTATTTACTTAATTTTCTTATTGGATAATGCTGATTAATCACGAAAAACACTATCAAAATGCAATTGCTTTACATGAAAAATTTGCGACAAATTCACCTATGAGGTGTGGTGAATTTAAGCGATATGCAGCTCGCCTCGACATTTTTTAGAAGTTCAAACTTAGAGTTATTTACTTAATTTTCTTATTAGATAATGCTCAGAAATCACGAAAAACACTACCAAAATGCAATTTCTTTCCATTAAAAATTTGCGACAAATTCACCTATGAGGTGTGGTGAATTTAAGCGATATGCAGCTCTCCTCGACATTTTTTAGAAGTGCGAACTAAGAGTTATTTAGTTAATTTTCTTATTAGATAATGCTCAGAAATCACGAAACACAATACCAAAATGCAATTGCTTTCCATGAAAAATTTTCGACAAATTCACCTATGAGGTGTGATAAATTTAAGCGATATGCAGCTCGCCTCGACATTTTTTAGAAGTTCAAACTTAGAGTTATTTACTTAATTTTCTTATTGGATAATGCTGATTAATCACGAAAAACACTATCAAAATGCAATTGCTTTACATGAAAAATTTTCGACAAATTCACCTATTAGGTGTGGTGAATTTAAGCGATATGCAGCTCGCCTCGACATTTTTTAGAAGTTCAAACTTAGAGTTATTTACTTAATTTTCTTATTAGATAATGCTCAGAAATCACGAAACACAATACCAAAATGCAATTGCTTTCCATGAAAAATTTTCGACAAATTCACCTATGAGGTGTGATAAATTTAAGCGATATGCAGCTCGCCTCGACATTTTTTAGAAGTTCAAACTTAGAGTTATTTACTTAATTTTCTTATTGGAAAATGCTGATTAATCACGAAAAACACTATCAAAATGCAATTGCTTTACATGAAAAATTTGCGACAAATTCACCTATGAGGTGTGGTGAATTTAAGCGATATGCAGCTCGCCTCGACATTTTTAAAAGTTCAAACTTAGAGTTATTTACTTAATTTTCTTATTAGATAATGCTCAGAAATCACGAAAAAACACTACCAAAATGCAATTTCTTTCCATTAAAAATTTGCGACAAATTCACCTATGAGCTGTGGTGAATTTAAGCGATATGCAGCTCTCCTCGACATTTTTTAGAAGTGCGAACTAAGAGTTATTTACTTAATTTTCTTATTAGATAATGCTCAGAAATCACGAAAAACACTACCAAAATGCAATTGCTTTACATGAAAAATTTGCGACAAATTCACCTATGAGGTGTGGTGAATTTAAGCGATATGCAGCTCGCCTCGACATTTTTTAGAAGTTCAAACTTAGAGTTATTTACTTAATTTTCTTATTAGATAATGCTCAGAAATCACGAAACACAATACCAAAATGCAATTGCTTTCCATGAAAAATTTTCGACAAATTCACCTATGAGGTGTGATAAATTTAAGCGATATGCAGCTCGCCTCGACATTTTTTAGAAGTTCAAACTTAGAGTTATTTACTTAATTTTCTTATTGGATAATGCTGATTAATCACGAAAAACACTATCAAAATGCAATTGCTTTACATGAAAAATTTGCGACAAATTCACCTATGAGGTGTGGTGAATTTAAGCGATATGCAGCTCGCCTCGACATTTTTTAGAAGTTCAAACTTAGAGTTATTTACTTAATTTTCTTATTTGATAATGCTCAGAAATCACGAAACACAATACCAAAATGCAATTGCTTTCCATGAAAAATTTTCGACAAATTCACCTATGAGGTGTGATAAATTTAAGCGATATGCAGCTCGCCTCGACATTTTTTAGAAGTTCAAACTTAGAGTTATTTACTTAATTTTCTTATTGGATAATGCTGATTAATCACGAAAAACACTATCAAAATGCAATTGCTTTACATGAACAATTTGCGACAAATTCACCTATGAGCTGTGGTGAATTTAAGCGATATGCAGCTCGCCTCGACATTTTTTAGAAGTTTGAACTAAGGTTTTTCGTATTAGATAATGCTTAAAAATCACGAAAAACACTACCAAAATGTAATTGCTTTCCATGAAAAATTTTCGACAAATTCACCTATGAGGTGTGATGAATTTAAGCGATATGCAGCTCGCCTCGACATTTTTTAGAAGTTCAAACTTAGAGTTATTTACTTAATTTTCTTATTAGATAATGCTCAGAAATCACGAAAAACACTACCAAAATGCAATTTCTTTCCATTAAAAATTTGCGACAAATTCACCTATGAGCTGTGGTGAATTTAAGCGATATGCAGCTCGCCTCGACATTTTTTAGAAGTGCGAACTAAGAGTTATTTACTTAATTTTCTTATTGCATAATGCTTAAAAATTACGAAAAACACTACCAAAATGCAATTTCTTTCCATGAAAAATTTGCGACAAATTCACCTATGAGGTGTGGTGAATTTAAGCGATATGCAGCTCGCCTTGACATTTTTTAGAAGTTTGAACTAAGAGTTATTTACTTAATTTTCTTATTGGATAATGCTTAAAAATCACGAAAAACACTACCAAAATGTAATTGCTTTCCATGAAAAATTTTCAACAAATTCACCTATGAGATTTGGTGAATTTAAGCGATATGCAGCTCGCCTCGGCATTTTTTAGAAGTTCAAACTTAGAGTTATTTACTTAATTTTCTTATTAGATAATGCTCAGAAATCACGAAACACAATACCAAAATGCAATTGCTTTCCATGAAAAATTTTCGACAAATTCACCTATGAGGTGTGATAAATTTAAGCGATATGCAGCTCGCCTCGACATTTTTTAGAAGTTTAAACTTAGAGTTATTTACTTAATTTTCTTATTAGATAATGCTCAGAAATCACGAAACACAATACCAAAATGCAATTGCTTTCCATGAAAAATTTTCGACAAATTCACCTATGAGGTGTGATAAATTTAAGCGATATGCAGCTCGCCTCGACATTTTTTAGAAGTTCAAACTTAGAGTTATTTACTTAATTTTCTTATTGGATAATGCTGATTAATCACGAAAAACACTATCAAAATGCAATTGCTTTACATAAAAAATTTGCGACAAATTCACCTATGAGGTGTGGTGAATTTAAGCGATATGCAGCTCGCCTCGACATTTTTTAGAAGTTCAAACTTAGAGTTATTTACTTAATTTTCTTATTAGATAATGCTCAGAAATCACGAAAAACACTACCAAAATGCAATTGCTTTACATGAAAAATTTGGACAAATTCACCTATGAGGTGTGGTGAATTTAAGCGATATGCAGCTCGCCTCGACATTTTTAAGAAGTTCAAACTTAGAGTTATTTACTTAATTTTCTTATTAGATAATGCTCAGAAATCACGAAACACAATACCAAAATGCAATTGCTTTCCATGAAAAATTTTCGACAAATTCACCTATGAGGTGTGATAAATTTAAGCGATATGCAGCTCGCCTCGACATTTTTTAGAAGTTCAAACTTAGAGTTATTCACTTAATTTTCTTATTGGATAATGCTGATTAATCACGAAAAACACTATCAAAATGCAATTGCTTTACATGAAAAATTTGCGACAAATTCACCTATGAGGTGTGGTGAATTTAAGCGATATTGTTGTACTTCCCTGAGGCTGTGGTTGCCAATAGCTGCACTTAGTCGGTGGTCGTCGGGCTTGTCAATCACTTGGACTCTTGGTTAGTCGGATGTCCCCCGCTCCCGTTCACCCAGTAATTGAACACGCAGTTTCCAATAGTTTACTGTTTATTCTTACTCTTGATTTTGCACAATCGATTATTTTACAAAACGCTAAACTGACGACGAGTTTATCTCGGTACACGGGACAAGTTATGGGAACTAACTTTAACCGGGCTCGCTGCGCACGGAGCTAACTTGTTATCGGAAAACTAACTAACTAACTAACTCTCGTACTCCTGGAGTACGGGTTTATAAAGTGGCAGAGCCACGGTCGTCACCAGCACGGCCGCCAAGATTCTTCCGTGTTCTCTATCTTCCGCTGGGTCAGCGCAACGCAAGAATTGCGTCTGACGCGGAAGGCGAACCTTGACCAGCTTTCCACCATTGTATTGTGCTGGCCGCGGAAGCTGGCCTTACACATTCCGCTTTCGAGTCGCGATCGCTAGCCAGTGGCTGAGTGCTTAGCTCAGCCACCGCAATCAATTCGGCCTAAAAGTATGCCTATGAATTAAATTGAATTAGCGACCGAAACTCGACGGCAGATGTTCGGCAACATGCTGACCGACGACACACAACATCCCTCCACCCCTAGGGAAAGAAAAAATTATTGTCGAGAAGCGACAGTAATTTTTTCTTTTGACAAATATTTGGGTGGCTTAAAAATACTATAGCCGTGCGGAGCTTACAGACTGCTTATTCTACTGCTTAAACTATCTCTCACGTAAACTTAGAACCTACACTTATCTGCTCGTTCAGCTGCTAGGGTGCTGCTTGCTCGTTCTGGCCCTTGATTGCTGCTGCTCGCGGTAGCGTTTCTCATGTGGTAGTGATTACTGCAGCGAAGGTAATGGTACCGTTAAGGACGTCTCACGCTGAGGGTAGGCAAACTTGAAGACTCGGGCTCGGCCTCTGTGTCTTATGTACACAACGCATGCCATACGGGTGTGTTGCTTACGCCCACGTTCTCGTCGACTTGACGAGTCGACTATTTTGGCATTCCTTCGGGTGTGCACTATGGCGCATGGTACTTGAAACGCTGTACCACCGCTGGAATTGGTCGCACAACCCTACTGGCTGTTGATTTGGACGCCCTCCGTGGCCGGTCCGGCAGTAATGCGGCTTAATGGGTGTCAATATTTTTGCGGTGACCACCTCAGCCGTCGTACCCCAGACCAATCCACAGGACTCCGTCTGTCATCTTTCCGAGAAACGGCTACCCGCCTTCGGCCCTCTTCGCTGCTGCTGTCGGTACCATCACTAACGCTGTTGCCGCCGCTACCGCCTCTGCTGTCTGCTTCCGCATACTCTTCTCCCAGCAACTCTCCTCGGACGTGTAAGGAACATCCTAACGCTTAAACTTTAACTTAAAATCTAACATAAAATTTTAGTCTCTAGCACACATTATTTTAAAAGATTTAACATTAGGTATTAATAATTTTTCCGAACACATTATCGCATAATTGATACATTATCATCATTTATATATATTTATATATATTTCTATATGTATATTACGACTATATTCTTTGTATTTCCCTTTAAATTATATGAATAACAAAATTTTATTATACTTATTATTTCTTACATTGTATGTTTAACGCTTACACGCACATATTTCATTAACAAATGGTACTCTTGTTGGAATCTGCGTTAAATCTATTCCAATGTACTCGAATGTCGCACTTAACTGTTGTACTTAACTGTATTAATATTTCGCTACCACTATCCTGAAAACCTTAAGGGTCTAATAAATGATCAAACAATAGGTTAATGCTACGACGTATGCGTCTACGCCAGAATGTCGTATCGTACGTACTTCCAAAAACGTCGGGACGCATGCATATACACATGCGTATACATGTACATATACGCGTGCATATACACTTACGTGGGACTTGCACATTATTGCGCGAAGAAAGACAAACACTGCTCCTGAGCTAACTATAGCTGGGCCAATGCTGGTCTTTCTGTGTATTCTATTCATGTTTAAATTGTTGTTTTATTCATGTTTAGGTTAAACATATTCTGTCCATGTTTATTTCCCCTTGCTGAAGGCTTCATCTTCGTGTCAACCTGCAAATAGATGGATTAATAACGTCGAACGAAACAAACCCCTTGTACCTAACTTAGAAATTCCTGGAAATTAATACTAACAATACTAAATAACTACTAACAACAATACTAAAAACCCATAATGAATAAAAACTAACCTGAGAACTATCCTAACTCAATGAAGTGACTAACTAAAACTAATATTAACTAGAACTGACCCCCCCACTAACACTGCTTAAAACTAAGGGTGTACCAGTTCATGCAACTTTGGTTTCACCCGCTATTGTACAGCTTCAGCAGATTATTATGGAAGGACTTCTCTCTCCCTTTTACAGATAACACTGTCGTAACCGGTGACTTCACCGCTGTCACCACGTAAGGCCCGATCCAAATCGGCGAAAACTTGTTCTTCCTAGTCTGGTTTTTGAGTAATACTTTATCCCCAACCCTGAACTCGACAGGTTTTGAGTTTTTGTCGTAAAGTTCTTTCGACTTTCTTTTTGCGACCTCCTGGTTCTGCCGAACCAACTCGTGCGCTCTCTGTATCTGATATTTCAAAATCTTAGAAGGATCGTCCACGTTGTAAACCGGACTACATTTGCGTTTTAAATTCGTGGGAAACTCTGAGTCAAAACCGTACAAGGTACGAAAAGGTGTTTGTTTCGTGGATGTGTGCGACGTATTGTTATGCACATGCATAGCCGCCGAAAGCCACTGGTCCCAGTTGGAACCGTCCTCTTTGGCGAAGCTGCGCAGATACTCGGCCAATGGCCTATGGCTGCGTTCCAGCGAGCCGTTCGCTTGAGGGTGGTAAGGCGTAATGTGCAATTTCTTTATCCCTAACATCTTGCACACATCGGAAAAAACCTTAGAAACAGAATTCGTACCGTTGTCGGTAACTAGAACTTTGGGTATGCTATGTCGGGTTATGACTTCGTCAAAAAACGCCTTGGCCACCGTGCTGGCCTCTGCATCAGGTATGGCTACGCAAGCCATGTATTTCGAGAAGTCATCCTGAAAGGTCAGAATGTACTTATTTCCCGACGTCGTCTCAGGTAGGACGCCGACTATATCCATATAGACCTTTTCGAATGGCCTAAGTGGAGTGTCGGTCAGTACCAGAGGCATCTTCGTCAGCCTACTACCTTTGTTTGCCTGACACTTTGGACAGTTTCTGACGAATTCCTTCACTTGTCGTTGCATTCCAGGCCATCTGAACTGTTTGCGAATCCTTAAGTAAGTTCTCACCGCTCCTTGGTGACCTCCTAGGGGAGTGTTGTGAAAATCGTTCATCACAGTCTCAATCTCCCTGGGGTCTTTCAGTAAAATTGCCGAATCATTCCTCAGACTACGAGTTTGATCCTCCTCCTCACTACCCTCAGGTTCTACTTGAGTTTCTCGTTGTTTCCGCTCCTTAGCCTTAGACCTAGTCTCAACGGCTGCTACGATCTCCCGTTGTGGAAACCTGCTTAAAGCGTCCGCGTTCAAGTTTTTCTTCCCCGGTTTGTACACAATCTCGAATTGGTACTCGGAGAGCTTATGCCTGAACCGAGCCAACCTGGACGTTTGATCCTTTAGGTTAGCTATACCCTTCAGCGGTTGGTGATCGGTTACTATCTTGAACGGCCGGCCCAATAGATAGGCCCTGAAGTTCTTCGTAGCCCAAACAATAGCTAGAAATTCCCTCTCGATTGTAGAATAACGCTTCTCCGCGTCATTCAATGCCCTGCTTGCGAAGGCTATTGGTCGGTCTACCCCTATCCTCCCCTGTGAGAGGACGGCCCCCAATGCCTCGCCGCTCGCATCTGTCGTGAGAATGAATTCCTTAGAAAAGTCTGGATACGCTAGGACTGGAGGAGTTACAATAGCCTCCTTCAACCTGTCGAAAGCCTCCTGGCAGCTTCTCGTCCAGTTGAAAACAGCATCCTTCCTCAACAACTTGTTAATGGGCAGCGCTATACTCGCTGTGCCGGGTATGAATTTCCGGTAGTAATTCACTAGACCCAAAAACGCTTGCACCTCCTTTTTATTCTTTGGAGGCGGAATGCCTTTGACGCACTCCACTTTCTGCGGGTCGGGAAGGGCACCCTGCTCTGAACATTTATGCCCTAAGTAAATTACCTCGCGACGCAAGAACTGACATTTACTAACGTTCAGCTTCAAATTATTCTCCCTTAACGCCTCGAGAACCCTTATCAACCTCCATTCATGCTGTTCTAAGTTGCTTCCATACACCACAATATCGTCTAAATAGACGAAACAATCTATGCCCTGTAGACCCGTAAGAATATGGTTCATAATTCTTTGAAAAGTAGCAGGTGCCCCCGTTAGACCGAATGGCATTCTGGTAAACTCAAAATGACCTAACGCTGAGCTAAAAGCCGTCTTCTCCCTGTCGCTGTCGTCCATTAAAACCTGATGATAGCCGCTGGCTAAATCCAAAGTAGAGAAATACCTGCTGTTTCCTAACTGATCCAGTATTTCATCTATCCAAGGTATGGGAAATACTTGCTTGATGGTCGCTTCATTGAGCTTTCTGTAATCTATCACCAGCCTCCATTTCTTCTCCCCGTCTCTCCCACTCTTCTTTGGAACTAGAAGCAGTGGGGAGTTCCACGGTGAGGTGCTTGGACGTATCATACCGTCCTCTAGGAGCTTATCTACCTGTCTATTCACTTCTTCCCTATGCGCATGAGGAAGGCGGTATTGCTTCTGGTTTATGGGCGCTTGGCCCGCTACAGTGGGAATTCTATGCGCCAAGACAGGTGTGTAAGACAATTTATCCCCTTCCAAAAGGAACACGTCGTTGTAGGATGCACAAACCCTTTCGATCGACTCCCTCTCTTCACTATTCAGAGTAGTGTCCAGCCTCAGCTCACTCATTAGCATGTCTAGCCTTCCCTTAATGTCAGAACTCACGATACTATTAATCGAGCTTGCTTGGGCTGGTTGTTTATACTTTCTGAAGTCACTGAATTCCGGAACGAAGTTGTCGCTGAGAACGAAATCTTCTTCCGTGGAATTCAGGATTGGGACATCGACCCTGTTGCCCACTACATTCACCAGAGTTTCTCCTAGGTAAACCCCTGGAGAAATCTGCCTCTTGTGGACTACTACAACCGGAATCTTTGTTTTCAACTTAAGGGATACGATACACGTCGACCGAGCTTTCACCACGCTACGCGTCGCACGTGTTTCCCCGTTCACTCCACCTATCCTCACAAGTGGCAATTTGGCAACATGTTTGCCCTCTGTGTCGAACAATGTCAAACTCTTCTTTACCGAGTTTATGACGGACTTGTTCCACAGGTTGTCCCGGCCAAGTATACCGTCCCCTGGCAACCCTTGTTCAAGTGACACCGTGTGTAGCGTTAAACCAAGGTTTGCACAGTTCGCGTGGGTAACATTGACCGCTCCTTTCGTGGAAGCACAGCCCCCGAAAGCTCCACTTAGAGCCCGGTCTTCACTGCGGTCAATTGATGTGTCCACCTTCAAAGATTTCTCTTTCACTAGGCTAGTGTCCGCACCTGTGTCCACCAGCAAGACAAGTTTTTCATTAGTTGCCTCCACGCAAGGAAACTCAATGAACACATCATCTTCCGGTTTCCTACTGTAACGGACTTCGCCGATGTCAATCTTCACCCCAGAATCCTCGGCATGCGTTTCCCGTTCACATGCCTGTCTCCCCCCTACCATATCATCGATTTCCACAGTGGGAAAACCATTTACTGTCGCGCGCTCGTTAACCGATCCCACACTTCCTTTAAAAATCTCCTTTGTAGCAGATTGCTGGTTTCCAGCATTTGTTTCTATTATTCTATTGGTAGTATTCTCCCTATTACCCGACGAGAGAATCTCGCCTCTAACTGTTCCTACACTCACCGTTTTCCGTTCAACCCCTTCTATACTTGATACATACGACCATTGCGGAACCTTATCTTGGCCCGCGGTTGAATTCACTGCCCCATTGGACGTATAATTCAACCCACTGAGTCGTTGTGGCCTGCTGTTACTTCTGTTTTTGGGTTCCCAGGCTACTGGCCTTGCCTGGGCCCCCGGTAGTTTCCCTGCAGCGACTCCCAATTTCTTTTGGCTTCGCAGTTCACAACCATGTGCCCTGGTCTGTTGCACCAGTGACAAACTATCGCACTCTTACTTTGAGCCACGCTACCGGTTGGTCTGGAATTCCCTGGGACTACTGGCGGCTGCGGTCCCCTGCCATTCGCAGCAACCCTGTTGCCCGACCACCGCTGGTTACCCTGCTTTGTGGGATATGACTCCCTTCTCTGGACCGTCTCCTGAGGTTTCGGTATTTGTTTACCGCACTCCCAGTTGGCTTCATGTCCATAGACAAAACACCTCTGGCAAAACGGGGTGTTCTTCCTCGTTAGGCAGTCTTCCCTAGTATGACCTTTCTTGCTGCAAAAACTGCAGACTATGCTCGCTGCAGATTGCCCGGAATTACCTTCGTCTACCCTGGCAGTCTGTTTGTTGACTGGAGCCCTATAGCGCCCGCCTTCGGGCGAATTGCGAGGCCAATTCGAGGGGAGAGCTCCGGCCTTGTTCGGCGATGTGTACCGCGCAGTCGGTGAGCTTTCTACCATCCCGACGAGCTGGCCGGACTGCCTGCCCCCGGCTTGATAGACGTTGTCCGCCATTTCTACCGCTTCCTCCACTAATTCCTCCAACGTTCCCTTTTTCGACCCAAACAGGTACAGCCTCAATGAGTTGTCCGTTAACCCGAGTTTGAAAGCCTTCGTTATCGTGTTCTCGACCACGGACCGTAAAGGCCCATCTGACTGCCCGTTGCAGATGGTCGTCATCAAGTCCTCAGCCTGAGACTTCAAATACATGAGCCTCTCTGCGAACTGGCGTATATCCTCCCCCGGTATCTGACGTACCCCCTGTACTTCTGCCAGCACCGTGTCCAACGACTTGTATTGAAGGTAGCTCTTTTTAATAGTCGAGCATAACTCCTCAATACTATTGAACTTTTTCGAGCGAAGAAGGTTGTAGGCGTTACCGTGCAGCCTTTGCTTCACACAAGCTATGAAATCCTGCACTTCCGAAGCGCCCACACCCCTTCCCGCTAGGTCGCACCCCTCTACAAATTTATAGACCTCGCTACGGAGGTCCACTGAGGGCGCACCTGAAAATAACGGTACCAACGTGTTCACCGCCTTCGCAATCTTGGCAATACCCATTTTTGCAAGACTTCCGCGGGTACCCTGGGAGGTCTCGAGTGGCCCTGCAATAGGACCCTTCGGTTCCTTATGAAACAAGGACGTCTCGTGCGCTAACAAGACCTCCTGCTGGAGTAGTCTATTCTCAACCGTTAGCCGCCGAATACGTTCCTTAGCGTCTTCCAAGCTCGAGAAATCCTCCCTTATCCTCTGACTAGACGAACCCGGCAGAGTAGGATCGTCCACCCCGGCGCCCTTCAACAAGTCCCTCAATTGGTGGTTCTCAATCTCTAGTTCCCTCAGGCAATCCTCTTGTTGCTTCTTGGTCGCCACCAGCTTATCGTAATGATTCTTAAGGTCCGCAAATTCCCTTCTCCAATCCTGCAGCTCTTTCGTGGTCGACCCGTTCCTTTGGTCAAGAAAACTCAAAAGTTCCTCAACGACCAGATCGGCCTGTTCTATTTTCGATAAGTCTTTGCAACCGCCTATCTTCCCTCTAATTAACTCGATGTTCTCTTTATTGTTAACCGTGAGACTTAAGTTCGCCCAGGCCTTATCGACAAACCTGTCTATCTCACCCGTCAAATAAAGATATCTCGACTCCAACTCCTTGTAGTGAACCTCCCATTCACTATTATCAGCCATTAACCACCTAGCCAAATTCGCCTTCACTGCTGGGTTCCCACTCAACCGTTTTTTATAATTATTAACTCTACTCTTTTTTGCTTATTCAAATTTCCGTGTACGCGGCCCGTGCCGCGTAAGAACAAATTACACTTTTTCTTTTTCCCCTCATTCCTGTTTCAGCGTACCATCGGCGCTATTGACATTGTATAACAACGCCTGTGTTTGTTTCTTGAAATTTAAGCTCTTACCGCCGAGCGAGCAGTTTCGAGCAATCGACAAGTTCAAGTTCAGCGGACGGCCAGATACGTATGTATGTATGTACGCATATCACCGTTTATTCGCTTTTGAACAACGCGCAAAACTGCTTACTCGATTTACTAACTATAAATATACAAACATGAATTCCCACCAGCGTGAACAATTCATATGGAAAAAACAAACGTATCCAATTTATTTCACAATCTTTATTATTAACATTTTCATTGACCGATTTATTATCTTATTATTTTAATAAACTAATTGTCATAAAATTAAATCAGAATTAAAACTCTACTCTTAAGCCCATATGCGAGCTTAATAAGCTTAATTAACTCACCAAGTCCACTAAATTATTGGCAAACGTTCTGACTACTCTAAGCTACCTTTCTGTTTCATCATTTTCACGTTTCATCATTTTCACGTTTCATCATTTTCACCACGGAACACAGTACACTGGTTAAGATTCGACTACTAAAGCACGAACTCCTTAACCCGATAGTTTAAACAGCGACTAACGAAGCGCGCCTGCTTATCTATCACCATACGTATTTCCGTGCTAAGAACTTTCAAAAACATGGTAAATGGTACTCCTCCTACAGTAGCATATAAATCTACCCGAATAATTCCCTATACAATACTACACACAAAATACAATTAAACCATAATATCTTAATCTATTAACACATAAGGTACCACTTACCTTGCGATTTTCGGTACGAAAAACCGGCTGCGCCAAATGTTGTACTTCCCTGAGGCTGTGGTTGCCAATAGCTGCACTTAGTCGGTGGTCGTCGGGCTTGTCAATCACTTGGACTCTTGGTTAGTCGGATGTCCCCCGCTCCCGTTCACCCAGTAATTGAACACGCAGTTTCCAATAGTTTACTGTTTATTCTTACTCTTGATTTTGCACAATCGATTATTTTACAAAACGCTAAACTGACGACGAGTTTATCTCGGTACACGGGACAAGTTATGGGAACTAACTTTAACCGGGCTCGCTGCGCACGGAGCTAACTTGTTATCGGAAAACTAACTAACTAACTAACTCTCGTACTCCTGGAGTACGGGTTTATAAAGTGGCAGAGCCACGGTCGTCACCAGCACGGCCGCCAAGATTCTTCCGTGTTCTCTATCTTCCGCTGGGTCAGCGCAACGCAAGAATTGCGTCTGACGCGGAAGGCGAACCTTGACCAGCTTTCCACCATTGTATTGTGCTGGCCGCGGAAGCTGGCCTTACACATTCCGCTTTCGAGTCGCGATCGCTAGCCAGTGGCTGAGTGCTTAGCTCAGCCACCGCAATCAATTCGGCCTAAAAGTATGCCTATGAATTAAATTGAATTAGCGACCGAAACTCGACGGCAGATGTTCGGCAACATGCTGACCGACGACACACAACAATATGCAGCTCGCCTCGACATTTTTTAGAACTTCAAACTTAGAGTTATTTACTTAATTTTCTTATTAGATAATGCTCAGAAATCACGAAACACAATACCAAAATGCAATTGCTTTACATGAAAAATTTGCGACAAATTCACCTATGAGGTGTGGTGAATTTAAGCGATATGCAGCTCGCCTCGACATTTTTAAAAGTTCAAAGTTAGAGTTATTTACTTAATTTTCTTATTAGATAATGCTCAGAAATCACGAAAAAACACTACCAAAATGCAATTTCTTTCCATTAAAAATTTGCGACAAATTCACCTATGAGCTGTGGTGAATTTAAGCGATATGCAGCTCTCCTCGACATTTTTTAGAAGTGCGAACTAAGAGTTATTTACTTAATTTTCTTATTAGATAATGCTCAGAAATCACGAAAAACACTACCAAAATGCAATTGCTTTACATGAAAAATTTGCGACAAATTCACCTATGAGGTGTGGTGAATTTAAGCGATATGCAGCTCGCCTCGACATTTTTTAGAAGTTCAAACTTAGAGTTATTTACTTAATTTTCTTATTAGATAATGCTCAGAAATCACGAAACACAATACCAAAATGCAATTGCTTTCCATGAAAAATTTTCGACAAATTCACCTATGAGGTGTGATAAATTTAAGCGATATGCAGCTCGCCTCGACATTTTTTAGAAGTTCAAACTTAGAGTTATTTACTTAATTTTCTTATTGGATAATGCTGATTAATCACGAAAAACACTATCAAAATGCAATTGCTTTACATGAAAAATTTGCGACAAATTCACCTATGAGGTGTGGTGAATTTAAGCGATATGCAGCTCGCCTCGACATTTTTTAGAAGTTCAAACTTAGAGTTATTTACTTAATTTTCTTATTTGATAATGCTCAGAAATCACGAAACACAATACCAAAATGCAATTGCTTTCCATGAAAAATTTTCGACAAATTCACCTATGAGGTGTGATAAATTTAAGCGATATGCAGCTCGCCTCGACATTTTTTAGAAGTTCAAACTTAGAGTTATTTACTTAATTTTCTTATTGGATAATGCTGATTAATCACGAAAAACACTATCAAAATGCAATTGCTTTACATGAACAATTTGCGACAAATTCACCTATGAGCTGTGGTGAATTTAAGCGATATGCAGCTCGCCTCGACATTTTTTAGAAGTTTGAACTAAGGTTTTTCGTATTAGATAATGCTTAAAAATCACGAAAAACACTACCAAAATGTAATTGCTTTCCATGAAAAATTTTCGACAAATTCACCTATGAGGTGTGATGAATTTAAGCGATATGCAGCTCGCCTCGACATTTTTTAGAAGTTCAAACTTAGAGTTATTTACTTAATTTTCTTATTGGATAATGCTGATTAATCAAGAAAAACACTATCAAAATGCAATTGCTTTACATGAAAAATTTGCGACAAATTCACCTATGAGCTGTGGTGAATTTAAGCGATATGCAGCTCGCCTCGACATTTTTTAGAAGTTTGAACTAAGGTTTTTCGTATTAGATAATGCTTAAAAATCACGAAAAACACTACCAAAATGTAATTGCTTTCCATGAAAAATTTTCGACAAATTCACCTATGAGGTGTGATGAATTTAAGCGATATGCAGCTCGCCTCGACATTTTTTAGAAGTTCAAACTTAGAGTTATTTACTTAATTTTCTTATTAGATAATGCTCAGAAATCACGAAAAACACTACCAAAATGCAATTTCTTTCCATTAAAAATTTGCGACAAATTCACCTATGATCTGTGGTGAATTTAAGCGATATGCAGCTCGCCTCGACATTTTTTAGAAGTGCGAACTAAGAGTTATTTACTTAATTTTCTTATTGCATAATGCTTAAAAATTACGAAAAACACTACCAAAATGCAATTTCTTTCCATGAAAAATTTGCGACAAATTCACCTATGAGGTGTGGTGAATTTAAGCGATATGCAGCTCGCCTTGACATTTTTTAGAAGTTTGAACTAAGAGTTATTTACTTAATTTTCTTATTGGATAATGCTTAAAAATCACGAAAAACACTACCAAAATGTAATTGCTTTCCATGAAAAATTTTCAACAAATTCACCTATGAGGTGTGATAAATTTAAGCGATATGCAGCTCGCCTCGACATTTTTTAGAAGTTCAAACTTAGAGTTATTTACTTAATTTTCTTATTGGATAATGCTGATTAATCACGAAAAACACTATCAAAATGCAATTGCTTTACATAAAAAATTTGCGACAAATTCACCTATGAGGTGTGGTGAATTTAAGCGATATGCAGCTCGCCTCGACATTTTTTAGAAGTTCAAACTTAGAGTTATTTACTTAATTTTCTTATTAGATAATGCTCAGAAATCACGAAAAACACTACCAAAATGCAATTTCTTTCCATTAAAAATTTGCGACAAATTCACCTATGAGCTGTGGTGAATTTAAGCGATATGCAGCTCGCCTCGACATTTTTTAGAAGTGCGAACTAAGAGTTATTTACTTAATTTTCTTATTAGATAATGCTCAGAAATCACGAAAAACACTACCAAAATGCAATTGCTTTACATGAAAAATTTGGACAAATTCACCTATGAGGTGTGGTGAATTTAAGCGATATGCAGCTCGCCTCGACATTTTTTAGAAGTTCAAACTTAGAGTTATTTACTTAATTTTCTTATTAGATAATGCTCAGAAATCACGAAACACAATACCAAAATGCAATTGCTTTCCATGAAAAATTTTCGACAAATTCACCTTTGAGGTGTGATAAATTTAAGCGATATGCAGCTCGCCTCGACATTTTTTAGAAGTTCAAACTTAGAGTTATTTACTTAATTTTCTTATTGGATAATGCTGATTAATCACGAAAAACACTATCAAAATGCAATTGCTTTACATGAAAAATTTTCGACAAATTCACCTATTAGGTGTGGTGAATTTAAGCGATATGCAGCTCGCCTCGACATTTTTTAGAAGTTCGAACTTAGAGTTATTTACTTAATTTTCTTATTGGATAATGCATACAAATCACGAAAAACACTACCAAAATGCAATTGCTTTCCATGAAAAATTTTCGACAAATTCACCTATGAGGTGTGATGAATTTAAGCGATATGCAGCTCAGCTCGACATTTTTTAGAAGTTCGAACTTAGAGTTATTTATCTAATTTTCTCATTGGATAATGCTCAGAAATCACGAAAAACACTATCAAAATGCAATTGCTTTCCATGAAAAATTTCCGACAAATTCACCTATGAGGTGTGGTGAATTTAAGCGATATGCAGCTCGCCTCGACATTTTTTAGAAGTTCAAACTTAGAGTTATTTACTTAATTTTCTTATTAGATAATGCTCAGAAATCACGAAACACAATACCAAAATGCAATTGCTTTCCATGAAAAATTTTCGACAAATTCACCTATGAGGTGTGATAAATTTAAGCGATATGCAGCTCGCCTCGACATTTTTTAGAAGTTCAAACTTAGAGTTATTTACTTAATTTTCTTATTGGATAATGCTGATTAATCACGAAAAACACTATCAAAATGCAATTGCTTTACATGAAAAATTTGCGACAAATTCACCTATGAGGTGTGGTGAATTTAAGCGATATGCAGCTCGCCTCGACATTTTTTAGAAGTTCAAACTTAGAGTTATTTACTTAATTTTCTTATTAGATAATGCTCAGAAATCACGAAAAACACTACCAAAATGCAATTTCTTTCCATTAAAAATTTGCGACAAATTCACCTATGAGGTGTGGTGAATTTAAGCGATATGCAGCTCTCCTCGACATTTTTTAGAAGTGCGAACTAAGAGTTATTTAGTTAATTTTCTTATTAGATAATGCTCAGAAATCACGAAACACAATACCAAAATGCAATTGCTTTCCATGAAAAATTTTCGACAAATTCACCTATGAGGTGTGATAAATTTAAGCGATATGCAGCTCGCCTCGACATTTTTTAGAAGTTCAAACTTAGAGTTATTTACTTAATTTTCTTATTGGATAATGCTGATTAATCACGAAAAACACTATCAAAATGCAATTGCTTTACATGAAAAATTTTCGACAAATTCACCTATTAGGTGTGGTGAATTTAAGCGATATGCAGCTCGCCTCGACATTTTTTAGAAGTTCAAACTTAGAGTTATTTACTTAATTTTCTTATTAGATAATGCTCAGAAATCACGAAACACAATACCAAAATGCAATTGCTTTCCATGAAAAATTTTCGACAAATTCACCTATGAGGTGTGATAAATTTAAGCGATATGCAGCTCGCCTCGACATTTTTTAGAAGTTCAAACTTAGAGTTATTTACTTAATTTTCTTATTGGAAAATGCTGATTAATCACGAAAAACACTATCAAAATGCAATTGCTTTACATGAAAAATTTGCGACAAATTCACCTATGAGGTGTGGTGAATTTAAGCGATATGCAGCTCGCCTCGACATTTTTAAAAGTTCAAACTTAGAGTTATTTACTTAATTTTCTTATTAGATAATGCTCAGAAATCACGAAAAAACACTACCAAAATGCAATTTCTTTCCATTAAAAATTTGCGACAAATTCACCTATGAGCTGTGGTGAATTTAAGCGATATGCAGCTCTCCTCGACATTTTTTAGAAGTGCGAACTAAGAGTTATTTACTTAATTTTCTTATTAGATAATGCTCAGAAATCACGAAAAACACTACCAAAATGCAATTGCTTTACATGAAAAATTTGCGACAAATTCACCTATGAGGTGTGGTGAATTTAAGCGATATGCAGCTCGCCTCGACATTTTTTAGAAGTTCAAACTTAGAGTTATTTACTTAATTTTCTTATTAGATAATGCTCAGAAATCACGAAACACAATACCAAAATGCAATTGCTTTCCATGAAAAATTTTCGACAAATTCACCTATGAGGTGTGATAAATTTAAGCGATATGCAGCTCGCCTCGACATTTTTTAGAAGTTCAAACTTAGAGTTATTTACTTAATTTTCTTATTGGATAATGCTGATTAATCACGAAAAACACTATCAAAATGCAATTGCTTTACATGAAAAATTTGCGACAAATTCACCTATGAGGTGTGGTGAATTTAAGCGATATGCAGCTCGCCTCGACATTTTTTAGAAGTTCAAACTTAGAGTTATTTACTTAATTTTCTTATTTGATAATGCTCAGAAATCACGAAACACAATACCAAAATGCAATTGCTTTCCATGAAAAATTTTCGACAAATTCACCTATGAGGTGTGATAAATTTAAGCGATATGCAGCTCGCCTCGACATTTTTTAGAAGTTCAAACTTAGAGTTATTTACTTAATTTTCTTATTGGATAATGCTGATTAATCACGAAAAACACTATCAAAATGCAATTGCTTTACATGAACAATTTGCGACAAATTCACCTATGAGCTGTGGTGAATTTAAGCGATATGCAGCTCGCCTCGACATTTTTTAGAAGTTTGAACTAAGGTTTTTCGTATTAGATAATGCTTAAAAATCACGAAAAACACTACCAAAATGTAATTGCTTTCCATGAAAAATTTTCGACAAATTCACCTATGAGGTGTGATGAATTTAAGCGATATGCAGCTCGCCTCGACATTTTTTAGAAGTTCAAACTTAGAGTTATTTACTTAATTTTCTTATTAGATAATGCTCAGAAATCACGAAAAACACTACCAAAATGCAATTTCTTTCCATTAAAAATTTGCGACAAATTCACCTATGAGCTGTGGTGAATTTAAGCGATATGCAGCTCGCCTCGACATTTTTTAGAAGTGCGAACTAAGAGTTATTTACTTAATTTTCTTATTGCATAATGCTTAAAAATTACGAAAAACACTACCAAAATGCAATTTCTTTCCATGAAAAATTTGCGACAAATTCACCTATGAGGTGTGGTGAATTTAAGCGATATGCAGCTCGCCTTGACATTTTTTAGAAGTTTGAACTAAGAGTTATTTACTTAATTTTCTTATTGGATAATGCTTAAAAATCACGAAAAACACTACCAAAATGTAATTGCTTTCCATGAAAAATTTTCAACAAATTCACCTATGAGATTTGGTGAATTTAAGCGATATGCAGCTCGCCTCGGCATTTTTTAGAAGTTCAAACTTAGAGTTATTTACTTAATTTTCTTATTAGATAATGCTCAGAAATCACGAAACACAATACCAAAATGCAATTGCTTTCCATGAAAAATTTTCGACAAATTCACCTATGAGGTGTGATAAATTTAAGCGATATGCAGCTCGCCTCGACATTTTTTAGAAGTTTAAACTTAGAGTTATTTACTTAATTTTCTTATTAGATAATGCTCAGAAATCACGAAACACAATACCAAAATGCAATTGCTTTCCATGAAAAATTTTCGACAAATTCACCTATGAGGTGTGATAAATTTAAGCGATATGCAGCTCGCCTCGACATTTTTTAGAAGTTCAAACTTAGAGTTATTTGCTTAATTTTCTTATTGGATAATGCTGATTAATCACGAAAAACACTATCAAAATGCAATTGCTTTACATAAAAAATTTGCGACAAATTCACCTATGAGGTGTGGTGAATTTAAGCGATATGCAGCTCGCCTCGACATTTTTTAGAAGTTCAAACTTAGAGTTATTTACTTAATTTTCTTATTAGATAATGCTCAGAAATCACGAAAAACACTACCAAAATGCAATTGCTTTACATGAAAAATTTGGACAAATTCACCTATGAGGTGTGGTGAATTTAAGCGATATGCAGCTCGCCTCGACATTTTTAAGAAGTTCAAACTTAGAGTTATTTACTTAATTTTCTTATTAGATAATGCTCAGAAATCACGAAACACAATACCAAAATGCAATTGCTTTCCATGAAAAATTTTCGACAAATTCACCTATGAGGTGTGATAAATTTAAGCGATATGCAGCTCGCCTCGACATTTTTTAGAAGTTCAAACTTAGAGTTATTCACTTAATTTTCTTATTGGATAATGCTGATTAATCACGAAAAACACTATCAAAATGCAATTGCTTTACATGAAAAATTTGCGACAAATTCACCTATGAGGTGTGGTGAATTTAAGCGATATGCAGCTCGCCTCGACATTTTTTAGAAGTTCAAACTTAGAGTTATTTACTTAATTTTCTTATTAGATAATGCTCAGAAATCACGAAACACAATACCAAAATGCAATTGCTTTCCATGAAAAATTTTCGACAAATTCACCTATGAGCTGTGGTGAATTTAAGCGATATGCAGCTCTCCTCGACATTTTTTAGAAGTGCGAACTAAGAGTTATTTACTTAATTTTCTTATTAGATAATGCTCAGAAATCACGAAAAACACTACCAAAATGCAATTGCTTTACATGAAAAATTTGCGACAAATTCACCTATGAGGTGTGGTGAATTTAAGCGATATGCAGCTCGCCTCGACATTTTTTAGAAGTTCAAACTTAGAGTTATTTACTTAATTTTCTTATTAGATAATGCTCAGAAATCACGAAACACAATACCAAAATGCAATTGCTTTCCATGAAAAATTTTCGACAAATTCACCTATGAGGTGTGATAAATTTAAGCGATATGCAGCTCGCCTCGACATTTTTTAGAAGTTCAAACTTAGAGTTATTTACTTAATTTTCTTATTGGATAATGCTGATTAATCACGAAAAACACTATCAAAATGCAATTGCTTTACATGAAAAATTTGCGACAAATTCACCTATGAGCTGTGGTGAATTTAAGCGATATGCAGCTCGCCTCGACATTTTTTAGAAGTTTGAACTAAGAGTTTTTCGTATTAGATAATGCTTAAAAATCACGAAAAACACTACCAAAATGTAATTGCTTTCCATGAAAAATTTTCGACAAATTCACCTATGAGGTGTGATAAATTTAAGCGATATGCAGCTCGCCTCGACATTTTTTAGAAGTTCAAACTTAGAGTTATTTACTTAATTTTCTTATTGGATAATGCTGATTAATCACGAAAAACACTATCAAAATGCAATTGCTTTACATGAAAAATTTTCGACAAATTCACCTATTAGGTGTGGTGAATTTAAGCGATATGCAGCTCGCCTCGACATTTTTTAGAAGTTCGAACTTAGAGTTATTTACTTAATTTTCTTATTGGATAATGCATACAAATCACGAAAAACACTACCAAAATGCAATTGCTTTCCATGAAAAATTTTCGACAAATTCACCTATGAGGTGTGATGAATTTAAGCGATATGCAGCTCAGCTCGACATTTTTTAGAAGTTCGAACTTAGAGTTATTTACCTAATTTTCTCATTGGATAATGCTCAGAAATCACGAAAAACACTATCAAAATGCAATTGCTTTCCATGAAAAATTTCCGACAAATTCACCTATGAGGTGTGGTGAATTTAAGCGATATGCAGCTCGCCTCGACATTTTTTAGAAGTTCAAACTTAGAGTTATTTACTTAATTTTCTTATTAGATAATGCTCAGAAATCACGAAACACAATACCAAAATGCAATTGCTTTCCATGAAAAATTTTCGACAAATTCACCTATGAGGTGTGATAAATTTAAGCGATATGCAGCTCGCCTCGACATATTTTAGAAGTTCAAACTTAGAGTTATTTACTTAATTTTCTTATTGGATAATGCTGATTAATCACGAAAAACACTATCAAAATGCAATTGCTTTACATGAAAAATTTGCGACAAATTCACCTATGAGGTGTGGTGAATTTAAGCGATATGCAGCTCGCCTCGACATTTTTTAGAAGTTCAAACTTAGAGTTATTTACTTAATTTTCTTATTGGATAATGCTGATTAATCACGAAAAACACTATCAAAATGCAATTGCTTTACATAAAAAATTTGCGACAAATTCACCTATGAGGTGTGGTGAATTTAAGCGATATGCAGTTCGCCTCGACATTTTTTAGAAGTTCAAACTTAGAGTTATTTACTTAATTTTCTTATTAGATACCACTACCACTACCAAAATGCAATTTCTTTCCATTAAAAATTTGCGACAAATTCACCTATGAGCTGTGGTGAATTTAAGCGATATGCAGCTCTCCTCGACATTTTTTAGAAGTGCGAACTAAGAGTTATTTACTTAATTTTCTTATTAGATAATGCTCAGAAATCACGAAACACAATACCAAAATGCAATTGCTTTCCATGAAAAATTTTCGACAAATTCACCTATGAGGTGTGATAAATTTAAGCGATATGCAGCTCGCCTCGACATTTTTTAGAAGTTCAAACTTAGAGTTATTTACTTAATTTTCTTATTGGATAATGCTGATTAATCACGAAAAACACTATCAAAATGCAATTGCTTTACATGAAAAATTTGCGACAAATTCACCTATGAGGTGTGGTGAATTTAAGCGATATGCAGCTCGCCTCGACATTTTTTAGAAGTTCAAACTTAGAGTTATTTACTTAATTTTCTTATTGGATAATGCTGATTAATCACGAAAAACACTATCAAAATGCAATTGCTTTACATAAAAAATTTGCGACAAATTCACCTATGAGGTGTGGTGAATTTAAGCGATATGCAGCTCGCCTCGACATTTTTTAGAAGTTCAAACTTAGAGTTATTTACTTTTCTCAAGTGCGAACTAAGAGTTATTTACTTAATTTTCTTATTAGATAATGCTCAGAAATCACGAAAAACACTACCAAAATGCAATTGCTTTACATGAAAAATTTGCGACAAATTCACCTATGAGGTGTGGTGAATTTAAGAATTTAAGAAGTGAATTTAAGAAGTTCAAACTTAGAGTTATTTACTTAATTTTCTTATTAGATAATGCTCAGAAATCACGAAACACAATACCAAAATGCAATTGCTTTCCATGAAAAATTTTCGACAAATTCACCTATGAGGTGTGATAAATTTAAGCGATATGCAGCTCGCCTCGACATTTTTTAGAAGTTCAAACTCAGAGTTATTTACTTAATTTTCTTATTGGATAATGCTGATTAATCACGAAAAACACTATCAAAATGCAATTGCTTTACATGAAAAATTTGCGACAAATTCACCTATGAGGTGTGGTGAATTTAAGCGATATGCAGCTCGCCTCGACATTTTTTAGAAGTTCAAACTTAGAGTTATTTACTTAATTTTCTTATTAGATAATGCTCAGAAATCACGAAACACAATACCAAAATGCAATTGCTTTCCATGAAAAATTTTCGACAAATTCACCTATGAGGTGTGATAAATTTAAGCGATATGCAGCTCGCCTCGACATTTAATAGAAGTTCAAACTTAGAGTTATTCACTTAATTTTCTTATTGGATAATGCTGATTAATCACGAAAAACACTATCAAAATGCAATTGCTTTACATGAAAAATTTTCGACAAATTCACCTATGAGGTGTGGTGAATTTAAGCGATATGCAGCTCGCCTCGACATTTTTTAGAAGTTCAAACTTAGAGTTATTTACTTAATTTTCTTATTAGATAATGCTCAGAAATCACGAAACACAATACCAAAATGCAATTGCTTTCCATGAAAAATTTTCGACAAATTCACCTATGAGGTGTGATAAATTTAAGCGATATGCAGCTCGCCTCGACATTTTTTAGAAGTTCAAACTTAGAGTTATTTACTTAATTTTCTTATTGGATAATGCTGATTAATCACGAAAAACACTATCAAAATGCAATTGCTTTACATGAAAAATTTGCGACAAATTCACCTATGAGGTGTGGTGAATTTAAGCGATATGCAGCTCGCCTCGACATTTTTTAGAAGTTCAAACTTAGAGTTATTTACTTAATTTTCTTATTGGATAATGCTGATTAATCACGAAAAACACTATCAAAATGCAATTGCTTTACATGAAAAATTTTCGACAAATTCACCTATGAGGTGTGATAAATTTAAGCGATATGCAGCTCGCCTCGACATTTAATAGAAGTTCAAACTTAGAGTTATTCACTTAATTTTCTTATTGGATAATGCTGATTAATCACGAAAAACACTATCAAAATGCAATTGCTTTACATGAAAAATTTTCGACAAATTCACCTATGAGGTGTGGTGAATTTAAGCGATATGCAGCTCGCCTCGACATTTTTTAGAAGTTCAAACTTAGAGTTATTTACTTAATTTTCTTATTAGATAATGCTCAGAAATCACGAAACACAATACCAAAATGCAATTGCTTTCCATGAAAAATTTTCGACAAATTCACCTATGAGCTGTGGTGAATTTAAGCGATATGCAGCTCTCCTCGACATTTTTTAGAAGTGCGAACTAAGAGTTATTTACTTAATTTTCTTATTAGATAATGCTCAGAAATCACGAAAAACACTACCAAAATGCAATTGCTTTACATGAAAAATTTGCGACAAATTCACCTATGAGGTGTGGTGAATTTAAGCGATATGCAGCTCGCCTCGACATTTTTTAGAAGTTCAAACTTAGAGTTATTTACTTAATTTTCTTATTAGATAATGCTCAGAAATCACGAAACACAAAACCAAAATTCAATTGCTTTCCATGAAAAATTTTCGACAAATTCACCTATGAGGTGTGATAAATTTAAGCGATATGCAGCTCGCCTCGACATTTTTTAGAAGTTCAAACTTAGAGTTATTTACTTAATTTTCTTATTGGATAATGCTGATTAATCACGAAAAACACTATCAAAATGCAATTGCTTTACATGAAAAATTTGCGACAAATTCACCTATGAGCTGTGGTGAATTTAAGCGATATGCAGCTCGCCTCGACATTTTTTAGAAGTTTGAACTAAGAGTTTTTCGTATTAGATAATGCTTAAAAATCACGAAAAACACTACCAAAATGTAATTGCTTTCCATGAAAAATTTTCGACAAATTCACCTATGAGGTGTGATAAATTTAAGCGATATGCAGCTCGCCTCGACATTTTTTAGAAGTTCAAACTTAGAGTTATTTACTTAATTTTCTTATTGGATAATGCTGATTAATCACGAAAAACACTATCAAAATGCAATTGCTTTACATGAAAAATTTTCGACAAATTCACCTATTAGGTGTGGTGAATTTAAGCGATATGCAGCTCGCCTCGACATTTTTTAGAAGTTCGAACTTAGAGTTATTTACTTAATTTTCTTATTGGATAATGCATACAAATCACGAAAAACACTACCAAAATGCAATTGCTTTCCATGAAAAATTTTCGACAAATTCACCTATGAGGTGTGATGAATTTAAGCGATATGCAGCTCAGCTCGACATTTTTTAGAAGTTCGAACTTAGAGTTATTTACCTAATTTTCTCATTGGATAATGCTCAGAAATCACGAAAAACACTATCAAAATGCAATTGCTTTCCATGAAAAATTTCCGACAAATTCACCTATGAGGTGTGGTGAATTTAAGCGATATGCAGCTCGCCTCGACATTTTTTAGAAGTTCAAACTTAGAGTTATTTACTTAATTTTCTTATTAGATAATGCTCAGAAATCACGAAACACAATACCAAAATGCAATTGCTTTCCATGAAAAATTTTCGACAAATTCACCTATGAGGTGTGATAAATTTAAGCGATATGCAGCTCGCCTCGACATTTTTTAGAAGTTCAAACTTAGAGTTATTTACTTAATTTTCTTATTGGATAATGCTGATTAATCACGAAAAACACTATCAAAATGCAATTGCTTTACATGAAAAATTTGCGACAAATTCACCTATGAGGTGTGGTGAATTTAAGCGATATGCAGCTCGCCTCGACATTTTTTAGAAGTTCAAACTTAGAGTTATTTACTTAATTTTCTTATTGGATAATGCTGATTAATCACGAAAAACACTATCAAAATGCAATTGCTTTACATAAAAAATTTGCGACAAATTCACCTATGAGGTGTGGTGAATTTAAGCGATATGCAGCTCGCCTCGACATTTTTTAGAAGTTCAAACTTAGAGTTATTTACTTAATTTTCTTATTAGATAATGCTCAGAAATCACGAAAAACACTACCAAAATGCAATTTCTTTCCATTAAAAATTTGCGACAAATTCACCTATGAGCTGTGGTGAATTTAAGCGATATGCAGCTCTCCTCGACATTTTTTAGAAGTGCGAACTAAGAGTTATTTACTTAATTTTCTTATTAGATAATGCTCAGAAATCACGAAAAACACTACCAAAATGCAATTGCTTTACATGAAAAATTTGCGACAAATTCACCTATGAGGTGTGGTGAATTTAAGAATTTAAGAAGTGAATTTAAGAAGTTCAAACTTAGAGTTATTTACTTAATTTTCTTATTAGATAATGCTCAGAAATCACGAAACACAATACCAAAATGCAATTGCTTTCCATGAAAAATTTTCGACAAATTCACCTATGAGGTGTGATAAATTTAAGCGATATGCAGCTCGCCTCGACATTTTTTAGAAGTTCAAACTTAGAGTTATTTACTTAATTTTCTTATTGGATAATGCTGATTAATCACGAAAAACACTATCAAAATGCAATTGCTTTACATGAAAAATTTGCGACAAATTCACCTATGAGGTGTGGTGAATTTAAGCGATATGCAGCTCGCCTCGACATTTTTTAGAAGTTCAAACTTAGAGTTATTTACTTAATTTTCTTATTTGATAATGCTCAGAAATCACGAAACACAATACCAAAATGCAATTGCTTTCCATGAAAAATTTTCGACAAATTCACCTATGAGGTGTGATAAATTTAAGCGATATGCAGCTCGCCTCGACATTTAATAGAAGTTCAAACTTAGAGTTATTTACTTAATTTTCTTATTGGATAATGCTGATTAATCACGAAAAACACTATCAAAATGCAATTGCTTTACATGAAAAATTTGCGACAAATTCACCTATGAGCTGTGGTGAATTTAAGCGATATGCAGCTCGCCTCGACATTTTTTAGAAGTTTGAACTAAGAGTTTTTCGTATTAGATAATGCTGAAAAATCACGAAAAACACTACCAAAATGTAATTGCTTTCCATGAAAAATTTTCGACAAATTCACCTATGAGGTGTGATGAATTTAAGCGATATGCAGCTCGCCTCGACATTTTTTAGAAGTTCAAACTTAGAGTTATTTACTTAATTTTCTTATTAGATAATGCTCAGAAATCACGAAAAACACTACCAAAATGCAATTTCTTTCCATTAAAAATTTGCGACAAATTCACCTATGAGCTGTGGTGAATTTAAGCGATATGCAGCTCGCCTCGACATTTTTTAGAAGTTCGAACTTAGAGTTATTTAATTCAATTGCTTTCAATGAAAAATTTGCGACAAATTCACCTATGAGGTGTGTTGAATTTAAGCGATATGCAGCTCGCCTCGACATTTTTTAGAAGTGCGAACTAAGAGTTATTTACTTAATTTTTTTATTGCATAATGCTTAAAAATTACGAAAAACACTACCAAAATGCAATTTCTTTCCATTAAAAATTTGCGACAAATTCACCTATGAGCTGTGGTGAATTTAAGCGATATGCAGCTCGCCTCGACATTTTTTAGAAGTGCGAACTAAGAGTTATTTACTTAATTTTCTTATTGCATAATGCTTAAAAATTACGAAAAACACTACCAAAATGCAATTTCTTTCCATGAAAAATTTGCGACAAATTCACCTATGAGGTGTGGTGAATTTAAGCGATATGCAGCTCGCCTCGACATTTTTTAGAAGTGCGAACTTAGACTTATTTACTTCATTTTCTTATTAGATAATGCTTAAAAATCACGAAATACAATACCAAAATGCAATTGCTTTCCATGAAAAATTTTCGACAAATTCACCTATGAGGTGTGATAAATTTAAGCGATATGCAGCTCGCCTCGACATTTTTTAGAAGTTCAAACTTGGAGTTATTTACTTAATTTTCTTATTGGATAATGCTCACTAATCACGAAAAACACTATCAAAATGCAATTGCTTTACCTGAAAAATTTGCGACAAATTCACATATGAGGTGTGGTGAATTTAAGCGATATTCAGCTCGCATCGACATTTTTAGAAGTTTGAACTAAGAGTTATTTACTTAATTTTCTTATTGGATAATGCTTAAAAATCACGAAAAACACTACCAAAATGCTATTGCTTTCCATGAAAAATTTGCGACAAATTCACCTATGAGATTTGGTGAATTTAAGCGATATGCAGCTCGCCTCGACATGTTTTAGAAGTTCGAACTTAGAGTTATTTACTTAATTTTCTTATTGGATAATGCACAGAAATCACGAAAAACACTATCAAAATGCAATTGCTTTACATGAAAAATTTGCGACAAATTCACCTACGAGGTGTGGTGAATTTAAGCGATATTCAGTTTGCCTCGACATTTTTTAGAAGTTTGAACTAAGAGTTATTTATTCCTGTGAAGTTGGCATCCTGCGAATTGGCATGTTAACTTAGTTAACAGAGCTCTGTTAATAACAGCGGCGAATATGTTAATAACAGAGGTTTAACAGAGAAAGTTAACAGAAAACTTTATTTAACAGACACTTAACAGAAATATAGTCTTGAGTTACCAGAAACAAGCAATAGAGGGCTCTTACTTAACAGAAATTATTGACCGATTTTATTTAATTGTAAAACCAATCACTGTAATAACATGCAGTCAACATTTTTCTAGTTTCTCGTTATTTTTGAAATATATCTAGAAATATGTAAATTTAACTTACAAACAAACTATGAAAAAAATTAAATAATATTATTAAAAGTTTAATAATAATAATAAACTAATAATTAATAAAATTAAAATTATGGTAAATGATATGATAAATAATTATAATGATGATAAATGATGATTTAAACGGCTATAATAATAATGACGATGATGAAAATCATTATGAAAATTATGATAATGATGATGATAATAATAAGGATTATGATTATAATGATGACAATGATCATTATAATGATAATAATAATGATGATGATAATGATAATGATGATGATGAAAATAATTATGATGAAAATTATGATGATGATAATGATCATAATGATAATGATGAAAATGAGAGAAATTATTGATTCTGTGTTTGCCAGGAATTTACGTACATAGTTTATAGTTTGGATAAAATTATTACGCCTACCGAAGGAATGAGAAGTTCTTTTTTAAAAGCGGGGTTCCACGTTAATTTTTTCTTAATTCGATGGTGACTTTTCAGTATAATTTATATCAACGATAGTTTATAATTATTAAATTTTTTATGTAATAAAAATAAATTGTTTTTGTTTTATAAATATGTAATATGGATTTCATTATTACCTTTTTGCATTGGAAAAATATTTAGACTTTTTCATCTGCCACAATTTTTTTAAGTTGTGGAAAATAAGCCGCATGTATTTTTTTAATTGATTTTTTGCGCGGTTTAGTAAAGAATGGATCTACCGTGTTAAAAAGAGTTGGGTATATATTATTTAAAAAAGATCATTATAAATTCTATTTTACGCACGCGTCTTAAAAATAGCAATTAAAACCAAAAACGCATTAGAGCAGTTGAAGTTTTACCAAAAATGTGGTCGCAGTTACTTCTCTATAAAAACTACAAATATAATTTATGCGTGTTGCCACCTATTCACATGTCGAATCACGAATCAATAGAAACCACTTTTGTCAATTTCCTATCCCTACGATTTCTGCAATATACACAGGATGCTGAAGCCAATCTGTTAACAGTGGTCACAGTTTCTCCTCTATAAAAACTACAAATATAATTTATGCGTGTTGCCACCTATTTACATGTTTTTTAGGCATTCTTACGAATCAATAGAGACCACTTTTGTCAATTTCCTATCCCTACGATTTCTGCAATATACACAGGATACTGAAGCCAATCTGTTAACAGAGGTCACAGTTTCTCCTCTATAAAAACTACAAATATAATTTATGCGTGTTGCCACCTATTTACTTGTCTTCCAGGCATTCTTACGAATCAATAGAGACCACTTTTGTCAATTTCCTATGCCTACGATTTCTGCAATAGACACAGGATGCTGAAGCTAATCTGGTAACAGTGGTCACAGTTTCTCCTCTATAAAAACTACAAATATAATTTATGCGTGTTGCCACCTATTTACATGTCTTCCAGGCATTCTTACGAATCAATAGAGACCACTTTTGTCAATTTCCTATCCCTACGATTTCTGCAATATACACAGGATGCTGAAGCCAATCTGTTAACAGTGGTCACAGTTTCTCCTCTATAAAAACTACAAATATAATTTATGCGTGTTGCCACCTATTTACATGTCTTCCAGGCATTCTTACGAATCAATAGAGACCACTTTTGTCAATTTCCTATCCCTACAATTTCTGCAATATACACAGGATGCTGAAGCCAATCTGTTAACAGATGTCACAGTTTCTCCTCTACAAAAACTACAAATATAATTTATGCGTGTTGCCGCCTATTTACTTGTCTTCCAGGCATTCTTACGAATCAATAGAGACCACTTTTGTCAATTTCCTATCCCTATGATTTCTGCAATATACACAGGATGCTGAAGCCAATCTGTTAACAGAGGTCACAGTTTCTCCTCTATAAAAACTACGAATATAATTTATACGTGTTGCCACCTATTTACATGTCTTCCGGGCATTCTTACGAATGAATAGAGACCACTTTTGTCAATTTCCTATCCCTACGATTTCTGCAATATACACAGGATGCTGAAGCTAATCTGTTAACAGAGGTCACAGTTTCTCCTCTATAAAAACTACAAATATAACTTATGCGTGATGCCATTTATTTAATTTGTTTTATTTATTTATTTATTTTTATTTTATTTCTTAAATATATAACATATATAATTTAAATATATTAACATATTACATTAGTACACATGCACTTTCCGCACCACCCAATGAGGTATGCATTGTTGGCGCGTTACCAATTTGTTTGGGTGTTCAAAAAATAAAAGTATTATTATGTTATGTTATTATTATGTATTACATATGTTTACTAAAAACTATAATATCAAAAATTAAAATCACATTCATTTGAGTAAAATTTGAGAAATAAAATAAAAGATAATTAAGAGTAAAACATATTATTTACAAATATGTATATGATATGCATACATGCTTAGATATGAAAATAAACATTCATTAATTAAGTACTTTAAATATTATTCTCGCAATACTACCCACACTAGATATTCACTACATACCAAAAAACAAGTTATAGGCACTTATTAACACAATCTTTTGGAGAAACAATGACGAAACCGCTAATGTAAATGTACATATGTATATATGTTTGCGAAAACCCAAGTAATATATATGTACATATATATATATATATACATAAAACTATTGATATATATATACATATTAAAACATATTATGCATATTATTATTTTATTTATATATATATACATAAAACTATTTTTTAAATAAACATTAAAAAAGGATTAATATAAATATATATAAACTTTATTTTTTTATGTATTTAATGTAAATAAATACATTTCAAATTTTAATAACAAAAATTTTTAAATTCTGTTTGCAACTTCCATTTTTATTGTTAATATGCCTATGTATTATTCCATATGTATTATTGCTTTTTCCTTCCTTTTTCTGATTTCTACAATTTTCCTCTTTTTTTCTGTTGTTTGCCCATTACCATGAATTTTCAAAAAATTCTACAACTTCCGTTTTATTGTTATTTTGCCCATATATGTATTCCTTTATCTTTCCTTTCCAAATTCCAAATTTCCTTTTCATTATCTTTCATAATTTTCCAAATTCCATAATTTTTCTTTTTGTTTATTATGCCTATTTTCTTTCCTTTTTCCAATTTTAATTTTTCTTTTTGCTTATGTTGCCTATTTTCTTTCCTTTTTCCAATTTTCATGTCTTTCTTTCTTTCTTGTGTCAATTCTGTATCAATTTCATCAAGTTTTTATTTTCCAAATTCCAAATTTCTTTCCTTCCATTTTCTTAATTATCCTTTTGTGTCAATTATTTACCCATATGTATTCCTTTTCCTTTTCATTATCTTCCAATTTCCATAATTTTCCAAATTCCATAATTTTTCTTTTTGTTTATTATGCCTATTTTCTTTCCTTTTTCCAATTTTAATTTTTCTTTTTGCTTATGTTGCCTATTTTCTTTCCTTTTTCCAATTTTCATAATGTCTTTCTTTTTTGTATCAATTGTTTATATATATATAAACAATATATATATAATATATATATATATTGTTTATTGGATATATATTCCGTTTTGTATCCATTCTCTTTAAGTTTTTGAATGATCCAAATTCCAAATTCCCATTTTCATAATTATCCTTTCTGTGTCATTTATGTTCTTTTTCTTTTCATTATCTTCTAATTTCCATAATTTTCCTATTTATTCTTCCAATTTCTAAAATATTTCTTTTCTCTGTTAGTTCCAGGTCATATTCTGACAAACTATACATATAAAACTTTCCATTGAAAAATTAAAATCGCTTGGGTAGTGGTGGCGTGATAATGCACAACTTTGATGTACTAAGTAATCACAAACATCGCAGTACACCCAATTCTGATTGCTATCACTTTGGCTACAACAATACAAGCAATAATCTTCACCATTAGAATTCTCTAATAAAATTTCAGCTAAATGTGATCTGTATTTTGTGCTATTAAATGTCTGGTATTTTTCTCTCTGACAGATAATGTTCCGCGAAATTCAGCACATGATCCCCACAACTCCAGTTATCTTTCTGGATAAAGTTAGTGTGGGCTGAAATCTTTTGCCATTTTCTATTTAAAAGTGGATTTGTCCAATTATTTCTACATGCTACATCGGCATATAAGTTGCAGAATTCTTTGAATCCTTCAAAGAAATTATCTTCCCGTATTTTTTGGGCATTTTTCTGTTGTGGGTCGTAAAAGGTTATTTCTTCTTTTCCTATATTAATAAATTCTATGCACCAATGTTCATTTATACAAATAGGCATTATTAAAATATTTGTGTCGTCTCTTAATTCTAAATATGTCGGAAAGTTTGACACTAGTAACTCTCTTTCTATTTTTGATTTGTTGTGCAAATCTCTTACGAATTTATCGCTGATGACAGAATCTATATATTCTGTTCTTTCTAAAGATCCGTTATTTATAAAGATCTCAATAAAATAGTTCATGTGGGCATCGTTCAGCCATTTTGACTTAGAGATTGAGCACTTTGTAATTAGCGTTTCTTTGTTGAATTATGTGACTATAGGGCCGCCCATCGAAGGCAATTCCTGCTCTGGAATTGGAACACATACTAAATAATTTTCAGCTAAAGTATTATTTTTTATTTTATTGTATCGTTCCGAATTTTGTATAATGCCGTTCGGATACTTTAACAGCTTGTTGGCTTTAGTGACTGGAAAATTTATCAATTTCGATCTATGGTTATTTAGCAAGGTTTTGTGTCTATTAAAATGGGTAAAATTTTGCGACGATTTTGTTATTTTGTTTCTTTTTGACCAGCACTCTTCCTCAGCTGGATTTGCATTAACATTTCGTTTAGATGCGCACCTCTTGTTCGGAATGTCGAACAAGATTCCGTGCATATGTTATTATTCCTTTCCTTCAGCAATCTTATATATTTTCCCAATTTAATCGGTAGTTTCCCTATTGCCAGATTAGAGCCAATACAGTACGTCTTGATTTGATTAAAATGACCTTCAATTCGTCCATTTGTGATATGGACTTTTTTAGGGCTTTCATATTTCCTTCTATCGCTAATGATGTTGCTCCATAAAGGAAGGTATGAGGCATATCTTTTAATAAAGAGGTTTAAAAATTCGGAATAATAGAATTCATTAATTTTGCATTCTTTCATGTTCTTAGCATTCTTAGCAATTTCAGTTTTTTGGAAGTTGTATATATCTGTGAAATCCTTATAAAAATTACTATTTTTATATTGTACTTGTGTTGAGTCGTGAATTCCTTTGTTTTCCATATCAATTTCATTTGTAACTATTTGTCCTTCTACACATAATTGTGCTAATGTCATTAAAACTTCTTCCAAATCGTTATCTAATGTTTTCATAAGCATTAATTTGCATATTTGATGGAACCATATCTTAATTTTGTCATAATCTTCTTCATCATAAACGTAAGAAATTATTTCTTTTATTACTTTTGCTTGCCCTTTTTTAAAATTAGCATTTACTTCCTTCGCCAAATTATGCTGGAAGTGTGAGACACATAATTTAAGAACTGTATAATCCTGTAGAATGCTTTGCCCACGTGTAATTAATTCGTGGCATAAATTCACATAGTCCAATAATTCCATTTTATTCAAAGAAAGACAACTTGCATTTAGGAATGCCATACTAAAATCCGAAACCAATGTGGTAAATATGGGCCAAATATTAAGCTTAATGCACTTTTCTTTAAAAGACGAAAGCCAATATTGAATAGAGTTTTGATCGTGTAAGCAGGCTACTCTTTCCGCTATCGCTAGGGTTCTACCATTACGCGTTTCTATAACAATTGCATAGTAATAAATGCAGCGTCCGGCTTCTGGAAGATCTCTTATAATTCCTCCGGTAGCATCAATATGTCCTAGAATGTTTTTATTATCTGCACACAATTTTGCACACTTTATTTGCCGCTCACTATATAAGTGTATATCTAGCTTTTTCGAAAGCTTTTGAATGTAAGTGTCTTCATTTTTCTCTTCTTCATCCATTATTTTGGAAACATCTTTAAAATCATCACTATCAAGGTCTCCATCATTGATAGCCTCGCTTCTTATTTTCCTTATCGTTGAATCGGAATATATACATATTTTGTAGATTTTTTTCCTCTTTAAGCAAATTTTTATCGCAATGCTTTATTGCATTTTGCCGATATTCTTGTGGGTAGATATTGATTACGTTCTCTTTTAATAGCTGTCTTTTCATTCCACGTACCTGCCCTGTTATTGGAAATACAGTAGAATCTCAGAAAGATGAACGAATAAAAAACTTGGCTAGTTCATATTTTCGAAATGTTCATCTTTTTGAGTAGTAAAATGTTAGTTCAAGATTTTCATATATTGCACATATGTACAAACAATATACATATGTATGTATATACATATATACATATATAGTATGAAGAAAAAACAATTCAGGGAAACAAAATTTCAATTAATTAAAGAAATATAAATATGTATACATATACATAGTTCACATATGTAATATACACGAAATTTAGTCAGTTTTTGTTTTTTTTAACCCAGCAGAAAGTTGCTTGTATATGGCCTTCTCTTTTAAATTCCGCAGACTTAAAATTGTAGAGACCTCGGCTACACTTTGCTCTGCAAATTTTAGGCATGTATTGATGGCTGAAATCGCTTTTGCTGGTTTCACTACATCGGCATCCGCTTTTTCGGTTGCACTTCTCTCTGGATATGCAAGATCCTCTATACAATACAGCAGAAAGTTGCTTGTATATGGCCTTCTCTCTTAAATTCCGCAGACTTAAAATTGTAGAGACCTCGGCTACACTTTGCTCTGCAAATTTTAGGGATGTATTGATGGCTGAAATCGCTTTTGCTGGTTTCACTACATCGGCATCCGCTTTTTCGGTTGCACTACTCTCTAGAGATGCAAGGTCCTCTATACAATACACAATACACACTATGGTAAAAAGTAGCGGTTAAGTACCGTTTTCAAATTGAATGTTTTTGTACATTCAGAATATAGCGTTCATGTTTTTGGACGAAAATTCTGCCCGTTCATCTTTCAGAGTACTGTAAGGTTAAAAATATTCCGTTCATCATTCTGGGTAGTTCAACTTATAGAACCGTTCATCTTTTAGAGATTCTACTGTATATGATTTTTTTCGCCTTCAACTTGAACTGGTACAAGCACATGATCAGTATTTGGAAGAGGCTTTAATATGCCCATGTTGCATTCCTGCAAACACATGAGCATATTATCAGCGAAGGTGTCTATGGAAAGGCATTTTCTGGCATTATCTTTCTCCTAAAATAAAAAAGTATTAAAAAATGGTAAAAAAAATTATAAAAATGGCATTATAAAAATTATACAACGCTTTAAAATTTACACTGAGTTTTTTTACTAGTAGTAATAGGTAGTTAGTCATATAAAACAGGTACAAATTAAAAATTCTATAGTTCATTAAAATTTTTTTTAAAATTTAAAAAAATTATAAAATTTTTGTAATAATTTATAAAAATAAATTGAAATTTTAGATTGTACGAGGGCTCCGGGAAATAACGCCCAAATGAAATAAGGCCCAATTTTTTTTTTATATGAAGATTTGAAATCGTAAAATTTGGGCGTTATTTCATTTTTTTGGGCTTTATTTCATTTTCAATAAAAATTGAAAATGAAATAAGGCCCACTGTGGGCTTTATTTCATTTTGTTGTGGGCTTTATTTCATTTTTTTGTAAAAATTCTAAAATTTCTGAAAATGAAATAACGCCCAAAATTACGGCGTCGACTGAACTTTAATGTGGATATGCAGAACTTTAATGCATGCAGAAAGACCCAGAATAGATGAAGAATTTTCAACAAGGAGATAGTTTTGTTGGCTGAGGGTTTTAATCCCTGCCACGGCCGAAGGCCGGCATGCAGAAGGACCCTGGATAGAGGAAGACTTTTCAACAAGAAGATCGTTTTGTTGGCTGAGGGTTTTAATCCCTGCCACGGCCGAAGGCCGGCATGCAGAAGGACCCTGGATAGAGAAAGACTTTTCAACAAGGAGATGGTTTTATTGGCTGAGGGTTTTAATCCCTGCCACGGCCGAAAGCCGGCATGCAGAAGGACACTTTGCCTTCGCAGAAGGACCCTGGATAGTGGAAGACTTTTCAACAAGGAGATGGTTTTGTTGGCCAACGGTTTGAATCCCTGCCTTCCTTCTTTCCTTCCTTCCTTCCTTCCTTCTGCATGCCGGCTTTCGGCCGTGGCAGGGATTAAAACCCTCAGCCAATACAACCATCTCCTTGTTGAAAAGTCTTCCTCTATCCAGGGTCCTTCTGCGCAGGCAAAGTGTCCTTCTGCGTGCCGGCCTTCGGCCGTGGCAGGGATTAAAACCCTCAGCCAACAAAACCATCTTTTTTGCTGAAAAGTCTTCCTCTATCCAGGGTCTTTCTGCATGCCGGCCTTCGGCCGTGGCAGGGATTAAAACCATCAGCCAACAAAACCATCTCCTTGTTGAAAAGTCTTCCTCTATCCAGGGTCGTTCTGCGCAGGCAAAGTGTCCTTCTGCATGCCGGCCTTCGGCCGTGGCAGGGATTAAAATCCTCAGCCAACAAAACCATCTCCTTGTTGAAAAGTCTTCCTCTATCCAGGGTCCTTCTGCGCAGGCAAAGTGTATTTCTGCATGCCGGCCTTCGGCCGTGGCAGGGATTAAAACCCTCAGCTAACAAAACCATTCCCTTGCTGAATAGTATTTGTATATTAACCCGTTCAATAAGTCCAACAGCTGCTTCGTAACTAACGCATTTCAGCATTTATCGCAAAATTGGGCGTTATTTCATTTTTTTGGGCTTTATTTCATTTTTCGGAACAATTTTTAAATTTTTTAAAATGAAATAAGACCCAAAGTGGGCCTTATTTATTTAATTTTTTTATGAAATAACGCCCAATTTGGCAAGATGAAATAAGGCCCGCATTGGGCCTTATTTCATTTGGGCGTTATTTCCCGGAGCCTTGTACGAGTATTTCCAAAAACTAAGAAAAATAGGTGATATGATTGTGGCCAAACCAAATGAATAAAGTAAATTATAGGGGTAAATTATAAACGGCCTAAATAACTAAACATTTTTCCATTTACACATTCCTATTTTTAAACGGCCTTAGATATTTTTTTTTATTACTTTCTGCTATAATTTCTATCGCATAAATGCCATGTTCTAACGAATATTTTTACAAACCTTTCGAGATACGCCAGGTAAGTGTATTTTGCCTTTTTCTATATCCAATTTAGTTTCAGAAACCTAACATGCAATATAAAATAGTAAAAGTATATGTATATTTAAAAAACTATATACAAAAAGGATATGTCCAAAGGTAAAAGTATTTACCCATAATTGAAAAGCAAATGTAATTTTTAACCATTACATCTGAACTATAATTACTTTTATTTATAAATATTATTCGTGACGTCGAGTGACTCTGAAACAGGCTGTGTGCTTTTCAAAGTCGAATAACTGGTGGAAAGCATTCTTATTCCAATATCTTATTCCAATAACTGGTTTTTAAAGTTGAATAACTGTTATAAACTTTTAGGCCTGTTTTCTTTACTCTTAATTAAATTCCTTAATTTTCACTTTATTTTAATTGGTCGATAAAAATAACTGCAGAGTTAAGGCGATTAACACGAGGCGTTAACAACATTGACGGAATTGTGTCAATTTTAGAAGCCGATAATATCGTCATCCAAAAAAGTGGTTATCCGAATTTGCTTTCCGGCCTTTTCGTACATTTTTGTCAACAATTTTTCAGGTTGCAGCAACAAAAACAATTAGAAAAAGAAATAAAATAAAACACGATTGACATAAATATTGTCCTAAAAGTTTACGTGTTCCGTCAATCGTGTGAGCTCGCCTTTACAATCCCTAGTTAAAAATTGTATTCCTTCACACTCGATTAAATGCCAGTTAAAAGTCGGCAGTTAACTCTAAATCCATGTTAGGAATTTCCCCAGGATATTTCTTCAAAACGCCAAAAAAACTTAAAAAAAATAATTTCAAAAATTTTCAAAAACATAATCATTGGGTCTGCTCTTTTCCAGTAAAAAAAGTAAAAACTTAAAATTTTGTAAACAGAGAGAATTTTACTTCAACAATTATCAACAACAAGTTTGTAGTAAAAAATAGAATTAATTGGGTCTATTCTGGAAAATCTTTTATATAAAAGATCTGTTATTCTGTTACGTTTTTCCATACAAAATTTCAATCTGTCAAATTTTCTTTTATCATATCCGAAATTGGTATTCTGTGCAACAAATTCTTTAACAGAATGTGCTATAATCCGTAACAGAATAAAAGACAGATTTTTGTATCTGTTATGATAACAGTTCGTGTCAAATTTCAAGTTTTCAATTTCAAAAATTTCAAATTTTTAGCGAGCGACAAATTGTGAACTTTTTTTGATTAAATTTAATTACAAATACTCAAAAAAGACGGCAAAAGTAATTACATACTATTAAGTACGTATATTACTATTTGTAATTTTGTTTATTTATTTAGAAATCATATATTTGACAACCAAAAATTTAGCCCGCATCGAGGGCCGGATTAAAACCAATTGGGGCCCTACATTTGCTTCTTACCGAACCGACGGAGCCGGTTCCACAAGAAATAGTGCATACAAAAAATACAAGACAAAATATATAATGTGAAAAATTAAAACAAATAAGTTTTTATTTAATATATTTTACCCATAATAGGTAAATTGAATAATGAAAAATATAATTTAAATAAAATCCATGATAGTTTTAAAAAAGTAAATATACGAGTATAAATCTAAGTAGACTTTATTTAAAAATTCTGTTTTCTAGTCTTTAATTTTACCAAATTATTAATTATTTCATCATAATTAATATTATTCAAAGCATTTTTTGATAAACTAGTTTTCATGAACATTTTGTATTTGAAAATGGTAAGAATTCGAAGAATAAACGGCTCATATAACTATTTAATATTATTTTAATCGTTTAGAAAGATTCTAAATTATTGGAAGTTTACTTTTAATAGGAACAAACATAAAAACGCAGTTTCTTTAGATTTTAAAATTCACAATAGCCCTATAAAAAGGAATATATTCTTGTGTTAATAAACAGCTTTCCAACAGGAAAGTAAACTATCTTTTTCACAAATATTTTCAATGTTGAAAATTTAACCGGGCCCTAGGAAGTCGTCTCATTTGCCTATGCTTTGAGCCGGCCCCGCCTGCATCGTTTTTCAATTTTGAATAATTTTTGGGCATCTGTCTATTTTAAATAATTTGTAATAGATTTTCAGTTTGGAAAACCAATAACAGACAACCATAAAAGATTAAAACTCAGACTACCACTTTTAACAAATCTGTTATAGTCACGAGCTGTTATGAATGCATAACTGAATTTTATAGCAGAATAACAGAAAAGCCAGAATAGGGCCAATTAAGTATAGATTTTATACATACAGCGTACACGGGTTTTTTGCGTTCTGTTACACGCGTTCTATTCACAACTTTTGGTAGCCTCCCGGCAAACCCCATTTTGATAGTATAATTTAAAGATATTGTTCCAAAATCGAAATAATATCTAGATTTTTAAAAATTTCGATATTTTCAATTTTGATCAAAAAAGCTTTCAACATGTCAATAAAAATTATTTAAATTGTGAAATTGAAGTTTACGCAGTTTTTAAAATTTGAGGAGGAACTCAGAATTACTGAGAGCTTACAGATTCTGGTAACTCCACATACATAAGTATAAATATTTAGTTTTTTGCCAAAAAGCCAAACGCAAAAAACTTATGATCTATTGCAATTGGCAACACTATTGAGTGTCGATCTGTTTTAGAGCCAATCAACGTTAATAAGAGTTATCAATTTCAATTTTTGTATTCTTATTTTATTTAAAATAGGTTTTTAAAAATTAATAGAAATTCGGAATTATTCTTTTTGAAATATTACTCGTATAACATTTATTAAAAATTTTTAAAAAATCATGACATACATTTAGGCGAAAGAGAACCTGCTTTGTTTTGTTATTTTTAAATCACTGGAAGTAATATGAAGGCATTTATAAGGTAACTAACTAACTATGTAAAGTTAGCTAAGTTCCACACTACTCGGTGTGAGTCTATATTAAAGTTTGAAAGGCACAGTGAGATAAGCTCTTCTAAACGACGTTAAACTTCCGTTATTTTTCAGAATTTCTTTATTTCGATTTATGTTCTGGTATGCTCAGGATTTTTTATAGTATAATAATAATTTTTAATTATTGTACTTACGTCATCCATTTGTAAGAGATGATTTAATGTTTCTCTTTTTTTGTTGAAATGCAATGCCAATTAGAATGTCAATTAGAATCCAATTCAGAAAGTTTTAAATAATAGCCAAATTCGTTGTTTAAACACACTGAAGATGTAAGTTCCCAATATATGTGGAAACTGGCGTTATCACTTTGTAAAACACTAACTCTTAAGGGTTATTTCACATCGGGTTAAATAAAAATTGCATCAAGTGAAATTGCATGCAATTTCATATATAAGGAAGAAAATTGCTTTAAAATTACACGATCTGTATTCTTAAATCTAATTAGATGGCATAGTAAGGTACACAGAGCCAAAACACCACATAAAACAGAACAAAAACAATCAGATTTCTCTATGCTTCTTTCATCCAAGAAGGTAGCCTTATTAAAACCATAGAGAAAATCTTATTAAAATTTAAGAAGACAGTCGTATTAAAATACAAATTTAATAAGAAAATCATAATGTTGTTCATAGAGACGATCTTATTAAAATACATGAAAAATAGATATGAAAAAAGCATATTATTTGTATATTTTAATTTCATAGTAAAATCGCTCAATAAGGAGATCTTATAATTTTTAATATGATACTATTTTTCTCTGTGTATTCTTCCTGAATTTTATCTATTGTAATTGCGGTAAATTTAATTTAATATAATTTTTAAAGCAAAATATACTTACATGCAGATACTTTACTTCGTACTAGGAAGTTAAACAGTTAAATTAAAAAAGTTTTGGATTTCGTCGTTTTTCCATCGACAAATATATAAAAAGACTATGACTAAATGAGGGTTAGGCTTATATGTCTGGAGTGACAAACCATTCAAAAATAATAGAACTATCTATCGCTTACTTACTTAAAATAAATTCCATAAGCATATTGTTTTCAATTTTTAAAAATAAAATCATTATTTATATTCGAAAACTTTTTAACTTTTAATTAGACTTATAAGCCTTTTAAACTTTTTAATTAGTCATACGATTTTTTAATCCAGGTATAAAAATTGCATTCAATTTAAGAAAATAACAAACAATAAAAGAAATCAAAAAGCCAAAAATGTTCAGAAACTAAAATACGGATCATCCGGTTTCTTTCCACTCATCAAAAATGTAATTGATTTTTCTTAAATCTTCCGACCCATTCACTCAGAATCCAACAGCCGCAGCTCCGCAATCAGCTGAAATTTTGCTGCCCAGTCAGTTTCGCCCCTAATCGTTATTTTGAACTAACGAGTAGAAGCTCATGAAAACTTTTTATGGATTTATAGCCTAAACACAGTCAAATTTCGTTGACTACAAATGACTTTGCTAGTGTCAAAATTACATTGGCTCTTATGGGAAACGAAAAAAAAATATTTTTCTATCCATCGTCGACGAAAGCAACGGAAGCATCGTCGGTGGTCGCTCTATTTCTATTTCTATAGCCACATAATCCGTCTTGGTCTTCTTTTTTTGTTTGTTTACAAAAAATTAACGAGAACTTTTACAACTCTCATCGCCTTCGCTATGGAAATATGGTTGTGTTCGACCGATAGCGTATGACAACTATCATCGGTCATCGCTTATCGCCAACGAAGTGATTGTGTTGAGGCTATTACATATAGCACTTGTTGTTAGTAAAACTCGCTGGTTTTGCTCGATTTGACCTTTTTATGATTTTTATCAATAGTTTGCGCCTGTTTATTTCAGATATCATACAATTTAGACATTATGAGATGAGACATTGGTTATAACTCCATGCATTTTTCTTGATACAATCGCAAAAGCGGCCAAAATTAGTCGAAATTTAATGCAGATTTCCTAGGAAACCAGCATTAGCGTCTTTTGCATTGGTATCGGTTCTAGGGGGTACCCTTTAATTCAAAACGTCAAAAACTGTAGTCAATTTTTTCGATGTTTTAAATAATTGTTAATGATTGTTTCCCCTAGTTTTGTTTCTTTGCAAATAAAAAATAATTAAATAATAAATAAAGCTTCAAAATTATGCAGTCGCGGTTTATTTGACTAATAATAAAAATTATATGTATCTCTTATATGACTCTTGTATAGTGTTGTATATAATGTTGTATACAAAAAAATTGTGTTGTGTAAATAAAAGTGCAACAAATTTAATAAAATTTGATATTCTTTCTACAAACTTTTGATAATAATATCTTTTGCATAGATTTGGGGGACATCCTACTCCATCGTACCCGTTTGTATTGACTACAAAAATTCCACCTCTTTTGTTTATGTGTGGTGAAAATAATTGTTCAAAATACGTCTACAAAAATTAGCTACTTTTAAAAGTTTGTATGCAATCGTAAGTAAAAACATATAGGATTAAAGCTTATGGTCCCTCGTTTGATATTCTTTCTTTTCTTCTAGATTTAGGCGCTTATTCAATAATTTGGATACCACATCGCCTCAACGTTATCATGTTTTTATCATCTTGTGCAAGCTGCCAAACAATGCGACCAAGTTGTGGAAGTCTTCTTCGGAGTAGATCATCTTAAAGACCAGTTTTCCAATTGTCCTCCGTCCGGCGAACAAAAGCAAAAACTTTTTAAACTTAAAAGCAAAAACTCATTACTTTTACGCCAAAGTAATGATTGAATTACTAGAAATATGTACTGCAGAAACTGCTTGTGTTGCTCGTGAAGAAATGCGTTGTCACTGCCAATCCCAAAACATTTTTATTGAATCCATTGCTGGCATTTAAGCCAGTGCGTTTCTTAGAAGGAACTTAATACAAGATCTACATCAAGCCAATTGCAAAGTGCATATTTCCTTGAAAAAAAAATGCAACATTTGGATTAACACAATGGGGACGGTTGCGCGACCTCTTGCACGCCCAGAAAGACAATTTTAACGCAGTTCGTGAGGGACTAACTAACGTGTCTAACAGCCCAATTGGATTTGGCGCGCAGCCAGAAATTAGTTCATCAAATATTGTTATAATTGTCAAATTTTATGCCAGATTCCTTTTCCTTTTAATACGTAATATGATCCGTTTGAAAACAAGCGAATTTTACAGATTGAACTACAGATAATTTATATATCTAAAGTAAAGCATATAAAGATATAAAAAAAAAGAAAGTACAATTTTTCTTAATATAAATCAATTTTGTTTGTAAAATTCTACACTTTATCGGAATTGTTTACTGGCAGAGTAATGTTCCTTTTGTTTTGGATAAGCCCAAAAACAACACCAGTATTCTCTGCTAATGCCTTGAGAAATACTTTCAAAGTAACCGCGAATTTTTGCACAGCGTATTGCTCAAATCCGGGTTGTGTGTCAGCGTAGACAGACAGATGGGTGGCAAGTTCAATTTCAGTGGCACCAGCACCGGGCACAAAGCGGCCATCTCGAAAGTCCGTTGAAATTACTAACATCATCATCAATGGCTCGTTCAATATCACTGATGAAATTATCGGTAGCGCCGCGTGCGACAGATGTAGCAATACGTGAGTCGACGCCTTCGTTTCTGCAAAGTAATATTAAGTATATTAATTTTAAACTAGTAAGGTTTTGTTAATATTGACTACCTGAAAACAACTATTGTTTCACATAATTCCTAAATGCTTACTTTATCGCATAACCCAGTAATTAGGGTTATTATAGTAGCAATGACAGCGCGAGTCAAAGGGGCAAGTCGAATTTGGAAGTCAACCAAAATATCAATTCGTAAGAAATTCTTCTTGTCCATATTGCTTCGACATAATTGCAGCAGTCAGACATTCTTTGACTTTTGAAATGTCGCGGAAATCTTTTAATTTATGACACCAGTTTCGGTAGTATCTCTGAGTTCCCCGGAAATATTACCACAAAATCCATCTCCCACTTCAGCTTCTTGCATCTGGTTAGCTATTAGCATAAATTTTGCTGCGGGATGTTCAACATAAAATTAACACATTATAGTCCGCATCACTTGTTGCGTTAATACACCTGGTGCTTTTGGTACAGCCAATAACATTTCTATTCACGGATTTCCAGTAAGAAACAATTAGAAAATTAGTAATTTGTCTGCCAACTAAACAATTTTAGCCTAACAAATCGTGTGCGGCATCCAACTTTGGCCGTTGTTGTTGCACAATGTTGTTGTAAACAATGGTGAACAAAAGTTTTTCAACATACTCGATGCAACAGTTCAACGATTCGTTATAAAATTGACCAGCAAAAACAAGAACAGGGCAATCTTTCACATATTGTATACGTGAATTCAACAGGATAAAAAAACGCGTCAAACCAAATTTTTCAAGATGAGTATCATGGGAGACAGTCAAAATCCCGAATTACAAAATCCCGAAACGACAAAATCCCGAAAAATTTTAAAATCCCGAAACGACTAAATCCCGATGCGACAAAATCCCGAAACGACAAAATCCCGAAAAATTTTTAATACCGAAATGAGAAATCCCGAAAATCACGAAATAAAATTTTTAATTAATAAAGAAATGACATTTAAGTCACAATTTTTTCCAATTCGAAGTACGCGCCTACTTGCCTTTTTTTTACAATGGCAGAAAAGCAAAGTTGTAATATCGAGAAAATTTTGTTGTGTGAAGGTTATAATCTACAATAACTGGTGTGAAGTTAGCACTTTTTTTTGGAGAATTGTTTTTCAGAGACGTTTGTTGGAGACTTTGATTGAAGAGAAATAGGGTTGCCACATAGCCTTCATAATTTCCAATGTGAAGTAAAAAAATCGCCTAAAATTGTGCTCTTTTTTTTTCTTTTTGTTATATTTCCTCTTTAAAAATTATGCTCCAGCACTTTTTGATTTAAAAGAAAACCTTGGGTAATTTTTTACTAAAATAAATTTTATAGGGTAGAGAAGGCTGCCAGCTAACACCCTGTATACATCCTACCGGCTGAGCCTTTACTTTTCGCCAGATATTAATTTTTTTCTTTTAACTTTATTTCCTCTTTGGAGAAATAATGCTCCAGCACTTTTTGATTTTAAAAAAAACCTTGGGTGATTTTTTACTAAAATAAATTGTATAGGGTAGAGAAGGCTGCCAGCTAACACCCTGTATACATCCTACAGGCTGAGCCTTTACTTTTCGCCAGATATTAATTTTTTTCTTTTCTTCTCTACCCTATACAATTTATTTTAGTAAAAAATCACCCAAGGTTTTTTTTTAAAATCAAAAAGTGCTGGAGCATAATTTCTCCAAAGAGGAAATAAAGCCAAAAGAAAAAAATTAATATCTGGCGAAAAGTAAAGGCTCAGCCTGTAGGATGTATACAGGATGTTAGCTGGCAGCCTTCTCTACCCTATAAAATTTATTTTAGTAAAAAATCACCCAAGATTTTTTTTTAAAATCAAAAAGTGCTGGAGCATAATTTCTCCAAAGAGGAAATATAGCCGAAAGAAAAAAATTAATATCTGGCGAAAAGTAAAGGCTCAGCCTGTAGGATGAATACAGGGTGTTAGCTGGCAGCCTTCTCTACCCTATAAAATTTATTTTAGTAAAAAATCACCCAAGGTTTTTTTAAAATCAAACAGTGCTGGAGCATAATTTCTCCAAAGAGGAAATATAGCCAATAGAAAAAATGAATATCTGGCGAAAAGTGAAGGCCCAGCCTGTAGGGTGTATACAGGGTGTTAGCTGACAGCCTTCTCTAGCCTATAAAATTTAATTTAGTAAAAAATCATCCGAGATTTTTTTTTAAATCAAAAAGTGCTGGAGCTCTATTGCAACTGTTGTAACAAGGTAAACGCCGCGTGACGTGGCGTGACTTTCAAACAGTTTGTGCGCTTAGAATTATTGCAATAGATTTACTACTGTTTATTGTTGTTTTTCTACCAGAAGGTATTGACGAACAACAAGAAACAGTTGTAAACTAACTGCAACAATCCTAAGCACACAACCTTTAATCAGAAACGCCATTAATCAGAAAAATGTCTAAACCAAAAGGTTCGTGTCAATGGTTTTCTCACCTCATATTGGAAAAGATATTTGGCGCCGAAGGCCGCCAATACGCAAAAAAACCTGTATGCAAAAAACTTCACATGACCGTGAGGATTCTGCTGATTGAGTGTTATGATCCCTGCCGCGGCCGAAGGCCGTCAATACGCGGAAAAACCTGTATGCAAAAAACTTCACATGACCGTTAGGATTCTGCTGATTGAGTGTATTGATCCCTGCCGCAGCCGAAGGCTGCCAATACACGGAAAAACCTGTATGCGAAAAACCTCATATTACCGAGAGGGCTCTGCTAAAATTTTTTTAATGTTTTTTTAAAAGAAATTTAGTGGCTAAATTGGAGTTTGCTAGTGGTTTTAAATTGTTCAAGAAGATGGAGAATACCCAAAAACTAGTTTTGTAATTTCGGGATTTTGTTATTTCGGGATTTTGTCATTTCGGGATTTTGTCGTTCGGGATTTTGTCGTTCGGGATTTTGTCGTTCGGGATTTTGTCTTTCGGGATTTCGTTACCAACCCGAGTATCATGTGTCGTATCTCCTCTGATACAAATCTTAATTGATATGATTAATAGATTAATAGATATGATTTTTAACCGGCGACATCTGTTGTCGAAATATTTTATAAAACATCAGTGAAATCTTATAAAATATACATCAGGAATTTTTTAAAGAAGTTTACAAATCAACAACATTATTAAAAATATGTAGTTGAAATATTTTATTAATATATTACATATATGTAACATGTTTTATATATGTATTTTATATAGTATTATTTCCTATTGAAAAGTAACAAGAGCGATAACTTCGGCCTGGCCGAACCTCATATACCCTACACCCGTATCTGTCGAAGTGACGATAAAAAGTAGGCGGGTGACGCCCACTTTAATTTAATTTACATATAGTAACTTTTGATATAGTAACTCATTTTTACAGCACCGTTTTTCTCAACAAACACCCCATTATATGGTATGGTATACCGGTGGGCGTGTCACGCCCATTTTTGGGAGTGTATTTAAGTTTGACACCATGGACTCGGGAATGAAATTTTAGCTTTAAACTCGCTCTACAAGCTGGGAAATTGAGCTAAAAGCAAGGGAAAATTCATATTTTCTATAAAAAGTAGGCGTGGCACTGGACCGATTTTGTTGTTTTTTTGTTTTTCCATTTTCAATACCAAACAGCCTATGGTGACAAAAAATATTCGTACCGAATTTTATGGCATTAGCTCTATTCGTTCTCCCGTAATCGTGATTTCTACAGACAGACAGCTAAATCGACTCAGGAGGTGATTCTGAGCCAGAATATATATACTTTTCTATACCTGCCACGCCTCCTTTAATGCGTTACAAACGGAAGAACAAAGTGAATATACCCTCATCCCTTCGGGTGTAGGGTATAAAAATGTGGACAATGCAAAAATTTAGTTTATGGCATGGTTTTTTATGGTTTTTTGGCAACTATGCTATATTTTACAAATGCAAAATTAAAAACTTATCTATATAACCCTATTTTATAGACTTCAGTTTCAAAGCGGGAAAATAAAGTTAGCATAAATATATCCTTTCAATAACAACGTCTTCTTAATTACTGTCGATTAATAACAGCTTTAATTAATTTTTTTTAAAGATAATGTAATGTATCTCACTCAAATGGTTGTTTTTGCTTTAAATAACTCATCTTTTTTGAAAAGCCTTTTCCAGAAAGATATATAATTTTATATGTACTTTTTTAAATTGATTTCTTAAATTCTTAATAATAGTATGGGTCATAGTAAAGTATGAAATCGGTCACTGTGTTGAGTTTTGTCACTCAAACAGAATAAGAGCGTTATTATTAAATTAGTTTATTATTGTAACAAAATAATTTTAATTAAACAAATAATTTTAATTTTTTCCCTTATTTCGAACGATAGAAATAAGGAAACAAGTTATTTCCGCTCGATTGCATCTTGTATTTGTGTTTGCATATTAATTTGTTGGAGTGTTGTCATACTTCGATAACAAAAAAGTTAATTCAGTTGGCAAATCACCATTTTCCATTCAGTTGGAAACCATTTTCCTAATGCTCTTTTTGTGGTTCTATTTGTTTTCTAGTAACCGAAAAAGTTTATTAACTTTAAACCATTTTAACTAATTACTAATATGTAATTACATTCATATTAAAATCCTACATATGAAGAAATTCTATTAATAATTATAGAAATTGTGGATTAGTTGCTTTCTGCAAAACTGGGTCCAAATGCATGAAGTGTGGAATTAATAATAGGTTATTTTAAGTTTATAGATTTACAACTGTTTTTTGGTGTTTCTCTGCCAAAAGGTATTGGCTGCATTCAGGACAACAAGCTGTGTTGGCTTTTTCTTGTCAGAATAAATCATGTGCTCTGAATACGTTTGCTGAGTCTTTGCTGAAAAACAACAACATTTAAACAACAACAACACTTTATGCCAAATTCCACGTGGCCGCCATACGAGAAGTAAACAAAACACTGAAAATGAGTGACAGAGAAGAAAGTTCTGAGCAGATCCAGCATACAAATTTTTGGCTAGAAAAAATGGCGACGGCTTTGTCAGCCCTTCTGACCTTTCTAACCCCCTCAGACAAAAATTCAGCAAAAAGCCAATAAAGCTTGTTGTCCTGAATGCAACCATTGACGAAACAAAAAGAAACAGTTGTAAATCCATAGCAATGCAAAAAGTTATGAAAGCAACATGCAGTTTGGATTTCAGCACATTTTGCAAGAAAAGATCGGGTTTTGGTACGTGCTTTATCACATCCATAAATCAACGAGTAAATAAAAATTGTTTACTCGTTGATTAATTTCATTGACTTTTTCGCCGCAAAGTAATGAGAACAGAGAGTTAACAGAGCTCTGTTAGTTGAATTCGCAGGATGCTGAGTTTCTGAATTCGCAGGATGCTAACTTCACACCGGTTAATCTAATCCGGATTTGCATACAAATTTCTAATCCTGCTCTCGATTACGATTAGAAACGATTAGAAATTCTAATCCAAAGGTGCTTGTCTAGATTTGACACTTAGATGGCGTTGATGCAAAAATTTTAGAAGGCACTGAAAGGCGAGTTCCTATATTTTAGCCATTTCATCTTCCAAATTTCGGTGTACGTGATTAAATTTCCTGCAGTTTAGTCATTTCGTCTTCCAACTTTTGGTGTACGTGACTCAATTTGACCATTTTCACACAATTTTTACAACAAATATTCGATGTCAAACAGCTGATCCTTTTTTTTTGTGGGGTTAGTGCTGACACCTGCATGTGTTTTATCTTGCCGTTCCTTTTTAAATCCGGATTAGATTAGGTAAAAGGAACGCAGCTAATTTACCATCGTCATCATTTTCATTATCATCTTATTATCATTATCATCATCATTATCATAATTTTCATAATGATTTTCACCATCGTCATTATTATCATAACCATTTTAATCATCATTATCATTATCATCACCATCATTTTGATTTTATTAATTATTAGTTTAATATTATTATTAAACTTTGAATAATATTATTTTATTTTTTTATTCATATTTCTTTGCAAATTAAATTTACATATTTCTAGATATATGTATTTTAAAAATAACGAGAAACTAGAAAAATGTTGACTACATGTTATTACAGTGATTGGTTGTACAATTAAATAAAATCGGTCAATAATTTCTGTTGAGTAAGAGCCCTCTATTGCTTGTTTTTGGTAACTCAAGACTATATTTCTGTTAAGTGTCTGTTAAATAAAGTTTTCTGTTAAACCTCTGTTGTTAACATTTTCCCTGCTGTTATTAACAGAGCTCTGTTAACTCAGTTAACATGCCAATTCGCAGGATGCCAACTTCACAGGAGTTGTCCTTAGGTATTTTGGGGTCAGTAGGTTTAGTCTTTAAAACCTTGGCCTTTTTGGCTACCTGCGTGATATCCGTTTAGGACAGCTTTCGCCGGTTGTCCCGATGAGGTGGATGCTTTGACAGTGAGAAGTTTTTCATACTCCTCAACCATGTGCAACCATGTGCGCTTTGTCTGAAGCGTCTCGCTCGTTCGTTACACTAGCCTCGGCATTCTTGCGAATGTTGTCAAGAATGTACTCGGTTTTTGGGTACTTCGACTTTGCGAGAACACCCGACGATTTTCGTCGAGATGGCTTGACCTCCTTCCATTTTTCCTTTCGTAGCCGGAATTTTGGTAGTTGTGGGAGTTGTTGAGCTCGCGGGAGTACTATGGCTGGTACCTGCCACAGGCTCAGGATCAACAGTAGTCTCCTGGCTAAAAGCCAGAAGTTCATTCTCTGACAGCGTGTCAGAGGGACTGCTTCTGCGTCTTACGTCCGAGCCAAGTTTGTTTTCGTTGTCCATTCTGTTTCTTACGACCGCTTCGCAGGGCTGTAAGGCCAAGCTTGGTGGTCTATGGTGTGAGAGACAGACAAAATCCCGAAAAGTTTTAAAATCCCGAAACGACAAAATCCCGAAAAACAAAATCCCGAAAAATTTTTAGTACCGAAATGAGAAATCCCGAAAATCACGAAATAAAATTTGAAATTAATGAAGAAATGACATTTAAGTCACAATTTTTTCCAAAACTAAGTACGCGCCTTCTTGCCTTTTTTGTACGCGCCTTCTTGCCTTTTTTTACAATGGCAGAATAGCAAAGTTGTAATATCGAGAGAATTTTGTTGTCTGAAGGTTATAATCTACAATATGCAAAAAACTTCACATGACCGTAAGGATTCTGCTGATTGAGGGTTACGATCCCTGCCGCGGCCGAAGGCCGCCAATACGCGAAAAAACCTGTATGCAAAAAACTTCACATGACCGTGAGGATTCTGCTGATTGAGGGTTATGATCCCTGCTGCGGCCGAAGGCCGCCAATACGCGAAAAAACCTGTATTCAAAAAACTTCACATGACCGTGAGGATTCTGCTGATTGAGGGTTATGATCCTTTCGCAGACGAAGGCTGAAAATACGCGGAAAAACCTGTGTGCAATAAAACCTTACATTACCAAGAGGGCTCTGCTAAATTTTTTAATAATCAGCCTTGTTCTGTATTCCGATCCGGAATTGATTCTGGATCGAAATTGAATTCCGATTTGTATTTTTAGAGGTGTTCTGCAATCCGATCGAATTTCACATGTTCGAAACGAAAACAATTCCGATTCAAACTCATCCAGCTATTTTTTGCCTGTCACTTTGGCGTTTAAAAAACTGAAATTTGAAATTTGAAAATTGAAAAAAAAAATTGTGACTCTCAATAGCGTAGTAAAGCAAGTACTCGCCTAGCACGTTGAGGATGTGGGTTCGAATCCCACCAACGCACACATGGTCATATAAATAGAAATTTGATTATTTTTTAAACTTTTTTAGATTGGTGGCTAATTATTGTTGCACCTAGTATTCCCTGGAGCGCTTTGTATTCTCCAGAAATACTTTTTTCTGATTTTGCATTTCCCAGCATGTCTATGATTAATTATCATTCGTGGTAAAAATTAAATAATAACAGGGCACTTTTATTAAATAATCCACTCGGCACTTTTTTCATTGGTGGACCAAAAGTATTGAGTTTCTTCGCTAACTCTTCCCACAAAAATCGCATGTGTTAAAAAAGTTCAAATTTTTTACAATCAAATTCAAATTCACCAACAAATATCAAATTCGAATATCGGAATCAGAATACAGAACACCTCTGAGAAAAAATGATCGAAATCAAATCCGATTCCGTATGATTCGGAATGCAGAACAAGGCTGAATGTTTTTTTTTTAAATTTTTTAATAATAGCTGCGTTCCAGCTGTTCTAATCTTGTTTGGATTAATAATTTTTTAATGCAAAGCAACAACAACATTTTAATCCTATTACCTTTTCGGATTAATTTTTAATCCGATCAGTAGTTCTAAACTTCAGTTATAGAGGGCGCACATATTGAAATATAGATGGCGCTGTAGCAATTATTTTGGTCTATTTGCAGTTTTACCAACTAATGGTAAAATTATAATGGTAATGAGGTCTCTCAGAGTTCCTAAATTATATAATTAAGCATGGAAAATATGTACTTTGCAACGTTTACTAACCATAAAATAATTTTCCATTTTCGTCGGCAATATTATTTTAATTTTGGATGCGCTATCTGGATGTGATATCCTTTAGCGTTCCACATGATAATCGGATTAGATTAGACAAGCTGGAACGCAGCTATTAGCTGCCTTTTACCTTTTACCTAATCTAATCCGGATTTAAAAAAGGAACGGCAAGATAAAACACATGCAGGTGTCAGCACTAACCCCACCAAAAAAAAAGGATCAGCGGTTTGACATCGAATATTTGTTGTAAAAATTTTGTGAAAATGGTCAAATTGAGTCACGTACACCAAAATTTGGAAGACGAAATGACTAAACTGTAAGAAATTTAATCGCGTACACCAAAATTTGGAAGATGAAATGGCTAAAATATAGGAACTCGCCTTTCAGTGCCTTCTAAAATTTTTGCACCAGCGCCATCTAAGCGTCAAATCCAGACAAGCACCTTTGGATTAGAATTTCTAATCGTTTCTAATCGTAATCGGGAGCAAGATTAGAAATTTGTATGCAAGTCCGGATTAGATTAGGTAAAAGGAACGCAGCTAATAATTTTAGAGAAGTAAAATAAGAGTAACTTTTTATTATTTTTTTGAAATTGTAAATTTTCCACGCCCATATCTCCTAAACTATAAAAGATATCCGCGTGATATAGGTACCGTTGTGAAGGTATCTATTTCTAATATCTTTCATTGGTATTTTTGGATATAGGCTGCGTAGGAAGACCCTATATGAAAAAACTTCACATTATCAAGATAATTTTGTTGTCTGAGGGTTATGATCCGAGCCTCCTGATAGTAGCTAAATTGAAGTTTGCTAGTGGTTTTAAAATGTTCCAGAAGATGGAGAATACCGAAAAACTAGTTTTTTAATTTCGGGATTTTGTTATTTCGGGATTTTGTCATTTCGGGATTTTGTTTTTCGTGATTTTGTCTTTCGGGATTTCTTTACCAACCCCTATGTTGTATAAAGGGGAAAAGAAAGTCCGCCATGGCAGCGCGCCATACCATGGTAAGGCCACCGTTACGTCCCGATTTGACCTGGTGTACAGCCGATTACCCCTGGCTGCAAACACTCTAATGGGTACGGATCGCGTGACACCCTATATTAGGGAGGATATTTTTCACTTCCCAGTCTAGATCCGTAGTATTTAGCGAAAACAGCCATGGCACCTCGGGCAGGATGTGGTTCCGCACCACGCACTAAGATCTTGATAAGATAGAAGCTAGTGGTTCCACCCAAAGAGTCAGGACTGTGATCGCATATTCTTATCCTGCACCTTTTACCGATGCTTACCTCCTTATTGTCATTCTAGGGAGAAAAAAAATTGTTTTGTAAGACGAATTGCGCAATTTTTTTAAGTTAAAAAGTTGGACTATCTCCGTGATTATGTATATTAATGTTACGTTCATATTTGAACTGGTTTTAAAGATATACATAGCTAAAATTATAAAATTTAAAGCTCTGTAACTCCTAAAGTAAACGAGTCCGAGGCTAGTTTTCAACATGGTTGGACTAGGGAGGGTAGGGAGGGCGCCACGAGCGCTATAGTGAAGCCATTCATGGAAAATTTATCGGAACAACAAGTTTGTATATAACCTCCTTTTAATCTTACTAAAAAGTGCGTAAAAAAAAAGCACGGGTCATGACTATGCTCCGCAGAATATTTTAATTGTATGAACCAACATTTGTAAAAATTTTGTAGATATAAGACAATGCAAATTCTTTAACAACTCAAAAGTAGTATGTACCAATTTTCCTTTTGATATCTTATAAAGGAGAAAACTTTTCAGAATTGAATGTTTTATTAGCTTTGGTTCTCAGACACAAATCCCTTCGATTTAATGATTGCTTTATCCTTTAAGCTGATAGCCCAACTAAAGAAAATCTGACGTAGATTCTTTATGGATGTAACCATCTCATAATCGGGATCAGCTTTAATTTTTGGTAATTCGTAACCATATTTAACGTAACGCCTTTCTCGAACCATTTTTTTGGGTTAATTAAAACCTATCGGAGTGGAAAAATTTTCAGGGCAAAATAAAATAAAGTATATGCAGTATTTTGACAAGCCTGAAGACTTCTGGGTTCAGCGGTGCGTATTAAAGCTGTGCACAAGCCGTTTTAAAGGCAGCTAGGCACAAATCGACAGGACTGCTGTTTTGTGACTGCCGTATGAAAATCGCAGTAAATAACAAAACTGTGGTGCCTTTACCCGAACGACAGTAATTTTTACTACTTTTTCGAAAATTTGCAGTTGCAGTTTTACTGTTGATGAGCAATCTTAATGCCAAGCGCACATACATATATTCATATGTGTGCATGTGTTGAGTCTGCCCAAAAGCAAATTCTTTTGGCTTCTTTCTTTTTAGGGCAAATTATGAAAATTCACGTCTGGTAAAAAATTTGTTCAATTAGTGCAGGTGCAAAGGAAGTAGAATTCCCTAATGATGATCTAGCCACGTAGATAGAAGCGACACTAGTTTTAAGGTTATATTTTCTTAAAATACTTTAAAAGTTCAAAGTTAGAAAAAGTTTGTAGGAAAATATTAATCGGAGATTATTATTTATGAATTACCATTATTATTATCAATTAAGTTTATTAATTAATTATTAATTCGAATTAAACAAATTGTTCCCTCTAAGAATAAATACTCAAGGTTTCATGCAAAACTCGCCGTTGCAGTTTTTATACCCTACACCCGAAGGGATGAGGGTATATTCACTTTGTTCTTCCGTTTGTAACGCATTAAAGGAGGCGTGGCAGGTATAGAAAAGTATATATATTCTGGCTCAGAATCACCTCCTGATTCGATTTAGCCATGTCCGTCCGTCTGTCTGTCTGTCTGTCTGTCTGTCTGTCTGTCTGTCTGTCTGTCTGTCTGTAGAAATCACGATTACAGGAGAACGAATAGAGCTAACGCCATAAAATTTGGTACGAATATTCTTTGTCACCATAGGCTGTTTGGTATTGAAAATGGAGAAAATCGGTCCAGTGCCACGCCTACTTTTTATAGAAAGTATGAATTTTCCCGTGCTTTTAGCACAATTTCTCAGCTTGTAGAGCGAGTTTAAAGCTAAAATGTCATTCCTGAATCCATGGTCTCAAACTTAAAGACATTCCCAGAAATGGGCGTGGTCCGCCCACTGGCGACGAAAATCACGAATAGAGAAGAACGAATGGAGATATAGTCTTGAGATTTGGCACAAATATTCTCTTAAAAATATTCTAAAAAATAATAATAAAAGAAAAAGTTATCTCACAGAAAATGGGCGTGACACGCCCACTGGTATACCATACCATATAATGAGGTATTTGTTGAGAAAAGCGGTGCTGTAAATGAGTTAATATATCAAAAGTTACTATCTGTAAATTAAATGAAAGTGGGCGTCACCCGCCTACTTTTTATTGTAACTTCGACAGATACGGGTGTAGGGTATATAACCTTCGGCCAGGCCGAAGTTAACGCCTTTACTTGTTATATTTTGCGATTGCGTGAAGAAAATGCTACATATCCGCATTTTCTTAGAGGGATATGTCGAGCGAAGAATGTCGAGAGCGAAGAATGACACAAGAGAAGGTGACCATTGTGTGAGTGACCGCGATGAAAAGTGTGTGGACGAATGAATTCTGGAATATGAATTCTGTTTTGGAGGCTGTGTGAGAGAATCGTAATTTTTATAGAAGTATGCACCTGCGTGCATACAAATTTTGCTGCATGATTGGCTATAAACACCGAGGAGAATAGAAAGAGAGGGTCGCTATATGCGAGAGATTCGTCGTATAAATTGTAAGAGGACAAAGACAAGGATAAGGACAAGGACAAAGACAAAGACTTTGTCCTTGCAATATAAAGGCGAAAAAGGAGAGCAGGTGTTTATATAATTTACACACTAATTGTGAGATTTTCAATAGACGAAGTAATTAAAAGCGATTAAAGTGTTTTCTGTCACCTTGGTCCTTAAAAGTTGTGAAAGTGATTAGAAACGATGGCTTCGAGCCTGTCGTTCGTAACGAACCATATCGCCTATTCATCGAAGAAAAAATGCTTTAAAATCGCTCTCATCTCACTCATTCGATCACTTCGATCGTTAACTGAAAATGCAAAAATTTGGATCAAACGAAAAAACTAAAGTATAATCGACAAGAATCACTTCGTTCTTGTATTGAAAATCAATAAAGCTTTTGAAAAGCAATAAAGCTTTTGAATCAAAAACGAAAATCTATGCGTGTGACGTGACACCCATTTCCGGTAGTCTGCTGAAGATTAATATTCAAATTCGACCTCTCAACTATATAAAAAGCAAGATATGCTTTTCTTTAACTGACACTGAATTTCTCTGACACGGTCAACTTGGAAAAGAAATTACAGCTTTAAACATAAACATAAAGTTGAACACGTAAGAGCGTTAACTTCGGTCTGGTCGAAGCTCATATTTCTGAAAAGTTTGTGGGTGACGCCCATTTTTATTTCTATAATAAGTTATATCTTTAAACTCATTAAAAACACTGCCTTTCTCAATAAACACCTCCATATGTGGTATTTTATACCAGTAGACGGCCCTATGCAATTTTTTCAATTTTTTGTGAGACGACATTCACCAATACAATAAACACGGTAATGGAATTGGAGCTTCAGATCCAGACTGCAAGCGGAGAAATTCAGCTTTAAAATTGGATGTACATAGTTATTACTATTTATTTAAAAAGTAAGCGCCGTAGAATATTATTCAGAGTTTATTTTAGTCTGAAACGTTAGACTTGGGAATGAAACTTGGGAAACGCAGACTTTTCCGCGTATTTAAGGTCTTCGGCTGCGTCAAGGATCATAACCCTCAATCGCAGAATCCTCACGTTTATGTGAGGTTTTGTTCATTAAGGTTTTTTTAATTGGCGGCCTTATTTTAGTGTAAAGCATTTTTATTATAGCCCTGATTATGCGTAAATACCAACTATGCAATACTGCGTATCACAATCACAGAATTTGTAGATATGCAAATATATACTCGCATGTATATATATTTGTAGAAAATTATGGCAGTAATCACAAAAATGGTATTAGCTAAAAGAAAGGACATGAGAACTAGGACATGAAGGACATGACATTTAAAGCCCTAGATCTCCTGAACCAAACGAGTTCGAGGCTAATTTTTAACATGATTGAATAAGGGAGGGTAAGCGCTATAATAAAAAAAATTTTTAAATCAGAGCCAATCAGAGCCATATTGAATTTGAATTGTAACAATTTTTAAAATTTATTTCAATTTATTTCTTTCAAGTCAAAATCATATGGTTTTCCTTCACTTTTTCTATAAAAAGTTGGCAACGATTCAATAATTTTTCGGGATTTTAGATAAAAGGTGTGCAACATTTTTTCTCGCTCTTTGAACAAAATCACTGCTGCAGAAATAGAATTTACAGCCAAAACACAACCTCGTAGTGCAGCAGCAACTCTCTCTCACGCAGCAGTAAAACTATATGCTGTAGCAGTGACTGCAACAGCAAGTCATATGTTTGTTTACACTCCTGCATTCTATTCTTTCGTTTTTGAAGACACTTTTTCTGTGCACATTTAGAGCCTCCGCACAACCAAAATTTATTTCTTTAAGACAAAATCATATTATTTTCCTTCTCTTTTTCTATAAAAAGTTGGCAACGATTCAAGAATTTTTCAGGATTTTAGATAAAAGGTGTGCAAAATTTTTTCTCGCTCTTTGAACAAAATCACTGCTCCAGGAAAAAATCAATGTTCTCTGCAGTGGCTCTCCCCATAAGCTTGAAATTCTGCGCGCTGCTGCTGTCACTGCGAGGTTGTGTTTTGGCTGCTACGCGAAAAATGCATATTTTTAACAAGTAGAATAGTAGCATATAAATGTGTTTCATGCGGATATATTTTTGTGTAATTTTTTTCCTCGATATAAAATTGAGCTTTAAATGATTGAAACATATGACGCATTAAAACACCTCATATTGAAGTCTTAATGTTCTTCAATTTGCTGCGTATTTACCAAATGAGCTGAGAACATATCTTGCTATCGAAATGATTTCATTTTGTAGGCAAATTCGGATATAATCTTATTCTCATGTTTGTCTATCTGGGTTCGGTTGTAGGGTACAAACATGCAGCTCTAAAAAGTTGCGTGTCCACCCTTCTGCTTTCGAGAATGTTGGACCGCGGGTTTTATTAATTTCTATGGCGATATCTCTCCCTTTCTTCTTCCGAAATCGTGATTTTAAACACCAAAAGACCGCAGCTCGATTGGAAACCTATTCAAATATTTTATATTGATACATTCTGTAGAAAAAATTAAAAAAAATTGTTTGAATATACCAAAAGTCCTTAGAGCGAAACTTTCCATTTGCATTGGTATCACAAACATCGAAATGTGTCTTGTTTATGTTTAGATTTTTTATGTTTAGAGAAAAAGAAAAAAGTTTTATTGGCATTTAATATTTTGCCTCACATGTTGTTGCACTGAACTTAAAGGAACGTCAACGATCTGGTAAAAATGAAAGAACGAAGAATACTCGTCTTTTCTCTTTCATCACCAGTTACCTTTGATGCGTGGAGAACTGGGACACTGGGACACGTGGAGAACTTGCGAACAGATTCGCAAGTTCAGTATTTTAAGAATTAATGAGCCCACCGAAACCAAGAATTAACCTCTTTGCTGGAGGTCAGTCTTTCACCTGCCAGTCATGCAGAGCATTCACAATAGTCTGAATAAGCAAACAAAGTGAAGACCAGTATCTGGAGGATAAGAATTCGCGCGTGTCAAGTGTGTAGGCTTACACTTGTAAGCGACCGATGTCAATAAGGTGCTTAATGGCCACTAGAGTAATCAGTCTTTCACCTGCCAGTCATGCAGAGCATTCACAATAGTCTGAATAAGCAAACAAAGTGAAGACCAGTATCTGGAGGATAAGAATTCGCGCGTGTCAAGTGTGTAGGCTTACACTTGTAAGCGACCGATGTCAATAAGGTGCTTAATGGCCACTAGAGTAATCATATGTGGAAGTCATACCTCATAAGCGTAACTTCCTTACGGTCAGATACCAGAAAAATATGATTTGTTGGTTGGTATTCATTGTATGGTGTCCGAGTGCGACACTTCTGATTTATATCGTAAACCATGATACGACAATTATGACAAGTTAAAGATTATTCAACTTCCATGTCCCCCTTATGCCGGAGATGTATTGGTTTTGTGTTGTTTGAACATTTCTACTAAAAATATTTAAAATGATCTCAACCCATAGCCTTGCAGATAAATGGAAGAGGAGTTAAAGACAGTGAAAAGAGTGAAATTGAAGGAGCTTGGATTTTTTCCATACCGCTTAGTATATGTACTGATTTGTGGGTGCGCATTACTTACGTATGGGCAAGACATCCGTAGTGGCCCTTTTTTAATCTTTTTTAATACCAAAAACTGTTTTAGATTCTGGTAAATTGTGCACTATTGACGATCTATCCATGAAAATAATTGACATCCGTGTGTCGACAATTTCTGAATATTGCATACTACAGTCGCTTTAACTGCATGCGGCAAAGTTCCATGCAAATTGCTGACGTGGAATATATCTGTTCAAGTTGGTGGCTTAAGAGGAAACACAGTAATTACGCGTTCGTGCTACTGTTGATTAAGATTTTTTTCGGTGTGCCGATCAGAAGCTGCTCCTGCTCCGTTCCGATTTGCCACAACGTGCGCAGTAATGTGGTTGAGATCAGTGGTCAAGGCACGTCACGTCACGAACATTGCCAATGATGTCGAAAACATCTCGCCTAGCATGATCTGTTGACGATCGTCCGACGGATTGATAACAAAATGCGCTCACCAAATCGCTCGCTCACACTGGTGCATGCGCTCCTAAATTTTGCAGTGCATTTTCTTAAAATCTGAATCATGGGCTAAAGTTATTGCACTCGCAGCGACTGTTGGATTCGAAGGGAAACACAAATCGAACGAAATTTATTAAAAAGTCGTTGATTTAATCGCAAATTAAATTTCAATTTGTATTTAAATGCGAGCGGAGCTGGAAAAGGATTGCATGTTATGAAACATCGGAATAAGTTCGCCGAACAGCTGTGCGTCCGACTGATGTTCTCACGTTCTGCAAATGATGGAAGTTAATTTTCGAAGTTAAAGATTTTATACGGAAATATAGAAAATTTTTTTACAGTAAATGCTAGTACTGCTTTAGATAAATCCGTTCTGCGGACTTAACTGCGTTTTCATTTTTGGGTTTCTTTAATTTATTTTTTACGCAAAAGGAAGTTTTATAAATAAAAATAAAAAATTCTAAATTAAAAATAATTTTTAGGAACAGACATTGCGAATATGATAAAGGCTCACAAATTTTTCGTAGAGCTAGAACTGGAAATGAATTAATTTTTTTGCTTTCACTTTTTTGAAAAAAAAGGAAAAGCCAATTAAATACAGCTCAAAATTGTTCTTATGGCATCCAGAATAAAATCAAGAAGGTAGTAAAGCACGCACATCTATGGATATATTATACTCGTAGTATGTTGTTTAGTGATTCCAAGTTTTCCGAATTTAGTGACTATAAACATTTCATTTTATTAAAAGTTTTTTAACGAAATATACTGTTATATTGTTCTGAACTGAGTTTGTGACCTCTTCAAGATAAATGTTTTGATTTCAAAAATTAAATAATTATGAGAGTACATACTCGTAACTTCTTCGAGTATACGAGGTTTTTTCGAGACCTAACGTGAATTTTGAATTCCCGCGGGTTGCGTATATTCGATTTCCAATTTTTTTGTGGCGTTATGCTGTTACTCATGTCCCTCACTTATGCTGACAAGTTCGGCCACTTTGAATGTTCAGTTAATTTTTGACAGCTATTTTACTTGGACGTGTTTTGGCTCGTCGATTTTTGTTCAATTTCGACCAAAAACAGCATCGCATTAACATTGCTAAGGAGATGTTGAACTCTATCCGCGACGACCCAAATTTGCTCCAGAGGGTCATAACTGGTGACGAATCATGGGTTTATGGTTATGTTGTGGTAACCAAGGTTCAATCATTCCAATGGAAGCTGCCCCACGAGTCAAAACAGAAAAAAGCGCGCCAAGTTTTCGAATAGACCTCGTAAAATACTCATTCAAATGAAAACCACTAAGTGGGAAGAAAAGGAAAGTCAGGCAAGAATTATGTAATTTTGTAGTTTCCCAAAAGGTGAATGGATTTCACCAATTACGAACCAAACTTTATTTGCATTAAAAGCTAAACTTTCAATCGTCGAATAATGCTAAATGCTATTTTTATCTTGAGCTGTCTATCTGGCGTTACGGATTCCTCTTATTTTTTATCCAACATTCATCTCAACGTTCCTCGTCGTACGTCGAGACGATATGTGCCTCTTCATTTAAGCTCTTGTAGATCATCATACCTTCAGCATGAACCTCTTCGTAATGCCTGTTCGGATTTAAATACCGTTTTTCCTGTAATTAATTTTTCTGATTCGGTTTGGGTAGCTAAACGGAAAATTTTAATTTTTTTATCTAATTCCTGAAATTTTTGAATTCTTTGAATTGTTAACTATTTCTATGAACTATAAAGCCTTGTGCTTAGTTTAAGTCTTGTAAATAAATAAATAAAAATAAATGAACATTGAATAAGTTACTGCACACATATGTATAAAAGAGGAAATACGATGCAGTTGTTTGCTGCTTGTGTTGGGTAACTTCATACGTCTGTGTTGGCCATAGGTAAGGTTGGCGGCGCTTGCAGCCGCAGCTAGAAATTTTTACAACTAAAAATTAAAAAGCCATTTCACGATTTCTTTATGTTACGCGATATGAGAAAATGGATATTAAAACAAGTAATAGCGTTATCTTCGGCCTGGCCGAAGGTCATATACCCTACACCCGCATCTGTCGAAGTGATAAAAAGTGGGCGGGTGATACCTACTTTTTTCTAATTTACAGGGAGCACATTTTGATCTATTAACTCATCTACAAAATCGCTTTTCCTACCAAACACCTTATTATATGGTATAGTATATAAGTGGGCGTGTCACGCCCATTTTTGGGAATATATTTAAGTCTAAGATGGTGGATTCGGAAATAAAATTTTAGCTGAAAACTCGGTCTACAAGGTGAGAAATTGAGTTAAAAGCACGGATGAGTGCATATTTTCTATAAAAAGTAGGCGTGGCACTGGTCCGATTTTCAATACCAAACAGCGTAGGATAATAAAGAATATTCATGCCAAATTTCATGACGATACCTCTATTCGTTCTCCTGTAATCGTGATTTCCACAGACGGACAGACAGACAGACAGACAGACGGACAGACGGACGGACATAGCTAAATCGAATCAGGAGGTGATTCTGAGCCAGAATATATATATTTTTCTATACCTGCCACGCCTCCTTTAATGCGTTACAAACGGAAGAACAAAGTGAATATACCCTCATCCCTTCGGGTGTAGGGTATAATAATGATAAGATTTTTTTAAGATAAACGAGATAATATTTTATGAAAATATTTGAAAGTTTACAAGAAATAAATATTTATGTATTATTATTTAGTGATTTATATTTCAAAATAATTTTTAATTCATATATGAGTATGTGGGAGCCAATAATATTACTGTGTGTAGAAATACTTTTCAATGTGTTTCGATTCGATAAAACGATCTATAATTCTATTTGTAAGTACAGAACTTTTGAATACAGAAAATTATCATTCATTCGAAAAATCGAATTGAACGAACGAAGATCTTAAATTCATACATTTATAAAACATATTTCCAATTCCTATATCCGTCGTGGTCGTGGCTTTAAATTGCGATTAAAATATATATTGTGAATGTTCGTTTTAATTAACATATTACTCGTATTAGAATCGTAAAATTAAACTGGATTTTTTTAAAACAATTCGCAGGCTTGTTCGACTACGATTTATAAAATCCTACATATATAATTAAAATATATATTCTTAATTTATATGTAACGAACACATTCGTTACAAAGAACTTCCTTCTTTAAATCAACAAAATATCATTAAGCTTCATAGCGTAGTAGTTAGGGTGGTTGACTAACAACCAAAGACGGCCGAGGTTCAAACCATCATACCGGCAAGTCAAGAAAAACTTTGCAATTAATTTTTTAAATAAGTAAATTAGTTATTAAAAGGAATAAAATATCAAATCAAATTTGAGAGAAAAAGAATAATAATAATAACAACGGCTGTAGAAAGAAAGGGCATACCAATACAGGTAAATGTAAACATAAACAGTACAGCTCCACAAGCTGAAAATAAATTCTTTATTTTTGCCTTCCTTCACATTTCCATTTCACACAATATAATTCCGCTTCAGTTCATGGAAGAAAGCCGTCTTAATAAACATTTCGAAACTCTTTGGTAGCCTTAGCTCAAGCAAGAAAATTTATAAACTGCTTTAGCCCAGGTCCGCTCTTAGGCAAGCCTCGTCATCTTTTGACAGGCTTCGCTAAAAACTTTTGGTGCAGACATCGTCAATTTCGACTGACGTCTTGCAGAAAGGGCTCTGCCCATATACATCGTTTTATTTTTCGTTGCGAGCACTCTGTGGCTCTTCCGGCTATGCCAATTCTTATATTTTGTTTTGTATAAAAATAAACCATCTATCGTCCGAGCCGAACTACCGGAAGGTAGTCGGTGAAATAATTGACGAACTCGTCAATTGTGCGCAATTCGGAAATAAAGGTGGTGACCCGATAACAAGGGGGTTACGAGATCCCTCCAAAATGAACTCTGGGACAACTGAGCCTACCTCAGCCGGAAATAAAAACTCGTTACAAATGGCGCCCGAGCAGGGACCGTCTTCCTCGCGAAGCGGTTCACCCAACTTAGAATTAAATAAGGAAGAAGGCCTTCCCGAGAATTTAAATTTTATCTACAAACTGAAAAAGGAAGAATTAGAGGCACAAATGTCATTATTAGGCCTACCTATAGAAGGTACGGTAAAAGAAATGCGGCAGCGTCTGAGCGTCTTCACGAAGGAACGTCGCATCAGAAAATCATCGGAAAATGTAGCCAAAGCCGAAAAAACAATTACTGGAGCAATCAGTTTCCCTGTACCTGAAATGCCCAGTCAAGCCTCATGCGCCAACACTCAAATCGAAGTTAACGTCATGGACACTGTAAGAAAGTGGAATTTACACTTCAACGGGTCTCGCTCAATTCTTGAATTCATAGAAAATATTGAAGAACTAGCGGACTGCTACCGAATACCGCATAATGAGCTTCTGCTACCACTAAACGAGCTACTTCGCGAACGTGCCAAAGACTGGTGGCGCTATAAGAAGCAGGAGATTAAGTCCTGGGCTCAGTTTAAGGAAGCCGCATATACATTTTTCCTTCCACCTCGATATCTACAACGCCTAGAAGAAGACATCATTCGACGACGGCAAGGCGGACGCGAAAAAGCCAAAGATTATATCATGAGCATAATGGCCATGATACGGCAACATCCAAGGCTGCGTCAAGAAGACCAAGTAGATCGAGTCTACGAAGGCTTGAGACCAGAATATCGCCTATACATACGACGTTGCGATTTCAATAATCTGGATTCTCTGATGAGTCAAACGGACGAATACGAGCATATTCGAGGAGAGGAAGCCCGTACTCAATGCCCCCATGTTTCCAATTGGGTATCTGCAAAACCTGACTCACGCAATACTCACGGTTGGACGTGTAATGAACCAGGGAACACTCAAGAAGGGATCAAGGGGCAACGCCAATTATTTTGTTGCCATTGTGGAAAACTAGGAACATTGTTTAAAGATTGTACCTGTCGAAAAGTTTCCACCGTATGGACAAAAACAATTACCCCGGAAAATGATCGATTCCAAATGCAAATCTTATGCAGCCGACTCACGGACGCCTGGCTCGACACCGGGGCCACACTATCATTTATTGGCTCAAACATCAAAGACTACCTGTCTAATGAGATTCCGGCTATCTCAGAAGTACAGCCTTTAATATTGGCAAATGGCAATGAAATTAATATTGAGCAAAGTTTTGAAACCGTTATTCATATAGGAGCATTAAAATTCACTCACCGAGTGTATTTCCTATCAGGCCTTCTTAAAGATTTTATAATGGGGACAGATCTATTAACGAAATTTAATTGTAAAATAATTCTCGCCGGAGAGGAGTTACAAACTCCCGAAAATCAGGAAGTGCCTCAATTATGCATGGTAACCCAACCGAACGTTGCCGTGCAAATCACACACAATCAAGAAACCAAGAAAACAGAAGAGAAGTTTTCGAAAAACAATAAAAAGCGCCGTAAAAAACCGGCAAGTTTACGACGAGCAGTGATACTGTCGAAGCAAAACCCACAACCTACTCAATCACAACCCGAGGCCAACCCTCAACAGCGCACCAAACCAAAACGACAGTTTGATGCAAATAATTGGAGATGTGGAAAAAGATGTGAAAAAAGAACCGACCACCTTCAACTGGTTACATAACATCCACATTACCCCGCAAAAATCACCGAAACGACGAGATTTCCAAATAACTCGGAGGCACGGAATAATCGATTTAACTGTCCAGGATGGCTGGGCTAAGCTGAAGTACAAAAATACTCGGAAATTAATAACCACAAACAAGGATCACACGCCTAATCCACCACACTTCGAAGAACCTAATAAATTTGCTTTTTGAATATTTAAAACAACTTAAAAATGTATTTTTTTCCTTTTTTTTTATTATTAATTTCTTTGTACTCCATAGTGGGGATAGAGTGTAACGAACACATTCGTTACAAAGTACATCCTTCTTTAAATCAACAAAATATTATTAAGCTTCATAGCGTAGTAGTTAGGGTGGTTGACTAACAACCAAAGACGGCCGAGGTTCAAACCATCATACCGGCAAGTCAAGAAAAACTTTGCAATTAATTTTTTAAATAAGTAAATTAGTTACGAAAAGAAATAAAATATCAAATCAAATTTGAAAGAAAAAGAATAATAATAATAACAACGGCTGTAGAAAGAAAGGGCATACCAATACAGGTAAATGTAAACATAAACAGTACAGCTCCACAAGCTGAAAATAAATTCTTTATTTTTGCCTTCCTTCACATTTCCATTTCACACAATATAATTCCGCTTCAGTTCATGGAAGAAAGCCGTCTTAATAAACATTTCGAAACTCTTTGGTAGCCTTAGCTCAAGCAAGAAAATTTATAAACTGCTTTAGCCCAGGTCCGCTCTTAGGCAAGCCTCGTCATCTTTTGACAGGCTTCGCTAAAAACTTTTGGTGCAGACATCGTCAATTTCGACTGAAGTCTTGCAGAAAGGGCTCTGCCCATATACATCGTTTTATTTTTCGTTGCGAGCACTCTGTGGTTCTTCCGGCTATGCCAATTCTTATATTTTGTTTTGTTGCGAGCACTCTGTCACTCTTCCGGCTATGCCAATTCTTATATTTTGTTTTGTTGCGAGCACTCCGTGACTCTTCCGGCCTTGCCGAAATTCTTATAAAAAAAGTTTACTCTTTAACAAACACACACACTTATATTAAGTTTTATATTAGGTACTAGGTATTTTATATTAGGAACTAGGTACTCCCAATCACTGTACGCGTACGAAATCAGGTCCAATGATGCCACCAGCATGTAAACTGCACCAAACGGTGCATTTTTCTGGATGCAATGGAGTCTGTAGAGTCTCTTGTGGATTCGTCTCACTCCGAGAGACGAAGTCCACTTGTTCAGATGGACGATTATGTGCGCTATAAAATTCACGAAGACGTCTATAAGTTGCTCGAATCGACGACTGATTTTCAAAGTAAATTTAGATAATTTGGTAGCGTTGTTCAAGCGTGAGTCTATTCACGATGATTTGCCAGACTATACTGAACATAATTAAGGAACATAAACAAGCTGAAGGACAGCTTGTATTGACAGTTGTCTCTACCGAAAGTTCTATCTAAGCTAAAAAACACCCTTTTATTTCGAGGCAAGAAATAGAACTTCAGGATATTGAGTATCCTTTAGCACACAGTGAAACGCAACCTATTATTGAAGATTCCAATAATGTGAATTTGGATGGTGGTAGTTTAAATAATATAAATCAGATTAATGTATTGCAAAGATTTTTAGATAATTTCGAATAAAATTCATGCTTCAATGGCTTAACAGATGTCTTTAAAATTTGATATACCTATGTATGTATATGTAAATAGCAATTAACTCAACTCCAAATATAATGAAAATCTTTTAAAAACATACTAAATAAACACGATTTACAGCAAAATGGTCCAATTTGCAGAGAATATGCTAAATTTCATGGCGATATCGTTCTCTTGTAATCGTGATTTCCGCAGAGTGAGAGAATGGAAGAGTTGTCGAAAATCCAAAAAATTGGCCTTACCCACCGTGATATGAGTTCCGGGTAAAACCGGTCACCAAGAAACTGGTTTAGTAAAAATATGAACCCGTTTTTATTTAATTTTAATCAAATAAAACCGTTATTATTAATTTAAATAAGAGTATACACGGGTATATTTCATATTTTAAAAATAAATGATTTTTCCGTATCCACTGCTATGAAGGAGTTCTGCAATACATCCGCTGTGAACTTAGTTGGCGGCAATTGCAAATCCCTTTCTTTTTTTAAAGCATCTAATTGGAGATTATAAATTTCTAGCTCCATTCTCTTCTTTTTTAAAGTAAGCAATTCATTTGTTGCTGATTCTTCGGTGCTTTTTCGCTGGCGTTATCTTGTGACTTTTCTTTGTTGTCTTTGAATTCGTTTCTAAGTCTGCAACCGAAGATTCATGTACATGGTCGCATTCAGGAGGCACCAACTCTGCTTCCTCTGTAATGCCGCAAATATTCGGGGACTCTTTTCCCACGATATCGATTATGATATCGTCGAGATTTGTCAATTTTAATTTTAATCCACCTGTACTTCCTGTGGCTCTCGTATTGTCAATTTTCAGCTTAAAACAATTTTGTTTTATTAAAAAATTAGATAATTAAAAATTATATAAATTGTCTTACCATGGTTGCCTCTTCATATTTTGCCAAACAACGTCTTGAATATACTGTGCTGGGATAAAATCATTCTGCAGCTAATTTCTGGAGAATCGTTTCTATTCTTCAACCGCTCCGGGAAATAACGCCGAAATGAAATAAAGCCCACTTTTTGGGCAATATATGAAGATTTGAAATCGTAGAATTTGGGTGTTATTTCATTTTTTTGGGGGTTTATTTCATTTTTAGTTTTCTGCCCATTTTGGGCTTTATTTTATTTTATTGTGGGCTTTTTTTTTTGTAAAAATTTTTTTGTAAAAATTTTAAAATTTCTAAAAATGAAATAACGCCCAAAATTACGGCGTCGGTTGAACTTTAATGCTGAAATGAAATTGCAGTTAGCTTTTTTGGATGTAATTCCTTCCCGCGGTCGAAGGCCGCTCTTGCAAAAAGACTTTGGCTGCAAAATAACTTGTGCAATGGAGTAAGTGTTGGACTTATTGAGGCCTTTAATCACTGCCACGGCCGAAGGCCGGCATGCAGAAGGACCCTGGATAGAGGAAGACTTTTTAGCAAAGAAGATGGTTTTATTGGCTGAGGGTTTTAATCCCTGCCCCGGCCGAAGGACGGCATGCAGAAGGACCCTGGATAGAGGAAGACTTTTCGGCTAGGAGATGGTTTTGTTGATTAAAACCTTCAGCCGACAAAACCATTTCCTTGCTGAACCATCTCGGTAAGTCAGCTCGGACGGGGTATAAGGTTCCTCACTTATTCTACTTATAATAAGACGAGACACTCAAGGTAATGGCCCGCCCAATGCACGCTGCCTTGCTTCGCTTTCTTTAAATTTAAAGAAAGTCAAAATTTAAAGCAAACTAAATATGTAAGGCCAAATGTAAAATAGAAGCTTGTTTTCTTTATTTTACAGTTTTGCATAACAATAAATAAAATACTATGATACGGATACTGTGGGAAAATTGCACTATGAAAAGGAGCAGAAAGTTCAAAAAATTTCGTAGAAAGATGGTACTTTGTTGAGTAACCGAGCAACTGTCGCTCTCTCACTCTCTCTCTCTCTTTTTATATTGTGAAAACCACTACTTGAAAACGTCAAAGCTCTGCCGAATAGAACATTGTTCAATTGAGCAGCGGCTTTGAGGCGAATTATGGCGGTTATGTATCAACCATTCTGTACCTGGCATCCTCCTCCACCAACCTTCTCACAAGCAAAATTAGCGAATACTTCCACACTTCGTGAAACGAAGGAAAAACCTTTAGCTGCTTAAGCTACTCTAGCCACTAGGCTATCGAGCCCTGTAAAAAACAACTTCACACACCATAAATAAAGGCGAAATTGGTATATTCTTAGATACTCATAAAAGAAGCTGCCGTAAAATCCATGATGATGCGAAACGTGGGCGTACGAATAACATGTACGCCCACTCTGACATGTACGAATAACTCTGAAACATGTATGAGATGCGCCTTCTATTTATTACATATTCTTTGGTCTTAGCTTTATGCATTGAAGCTATCACAAAAACCTATACATTGATGATTGTGTTCTGACACACGAAGAACTATGCTGTGTTTTGATAAGTAAGATGTAGATATCAAATAATAAATTGCAGTATTTCTTTGGTTTTAGTATTATTTAAAATTTGATGGTAGCGATACTTTTATTTCATTGTATTTAATTTCATTAACTAAATATATAAGGATGGAAATCCTGTTGATTTGAGTAAGTTGTGTGTGCTTTTTAAGGTGTCCGGATTTCACTGTCCGCTACTATATAATATAAGTACATTCATAAATATAATTATAATTAAAAATAGTAGGAAAACAATTCAACAGTTTAAAATAGTCTAAACACTAGTCAGTCTAGTCTAAGCACTATTGTAATAAAATTAAGTAAGTAAAAGTAAGTAGAGTAATTAACAGGATCATGACTTCAAAATTAAGTATATATTATTGGTTTATATTGCTTTCAATAAAGAGTAACTGAGAAACTTTCTTTGCAGATAACCGTGAGCGATTATCGGTTTGAGTTAAACCTGCTTTTGAAAATATTCTCTTGCAAGGCACTGATGTCGCAACCAAGTTTAACCTTTTTAATGCAAAATTATATAAAATGGGATAAACAGATCTTTGTGCTTTCCACCAAAGAAGAGGGTTTTCAGTTCTTTATATTAATGGCTCATAAATATATGTATTTATCTAATTCTATTATTCCCGCATAGGACTTGATTTCCTGCGCGTCGCCATATTTGTAGCTTCTAATACATAATTTCCGTAATCCATATTATATTCAGAATATAACAGTAAAAGTTTACCTCAAGTAGTTCTAATAGTATTAAGTTCAATCCCAGATATTTTCGTATATTTATTTAAACAAAGAGTGCAAATTTTGCACCCGAAAAGTTTGCACTGTTACACTAATAGTGATAAGCTAATAGATAACAAATAATATTAATAAGAATGAAAAACAAGTTTATTTGTATTGTAATATAAATTTACAGTTTTATTTTTAAGTATTTTAACATTAAGTATCAATTAAAATGTTTTACACAGCAGAAAGTTATAAAATTGTCTTTGAAATAATTGTACAAATTCAAACCGTTTAAAAACATTAAAAGCAGAGGTTTCTTTCTTTACGAACGCTTGAGCATTCTTTAACTCACATATAAACACGTCGCAATAATTTTTGACAGATTCAGCGAACACACTACATTCTCACAAAACAAAGTTTGTGTAAAGTCCGGACAGATCGGAGATATTAAGAAAATTTTTCGGAGTGGTAGGAAACAAGTCCGATACCGGACATACATACATATGTATGTCCGGGACATATTAAGATCCGGACCTACACATCCCTAGTTCGTCGCAGCTTAGGGATTCTTGTGGAGTATATCGATTAAACCTATCGCGAACAGAAGTGCCGAATCTACTCCAATCAATCCTCCTTGAATTTCTATAGAGGGGTGTGGGTCAAGGTTGAACCCTACGTTAAAGAGAATTATTGCGTGATCTGAGAACCATTTATCTGATACGCTCCAACAATCAACAGTCACCCCAGAATTCCGACTGATCAGGGTGAGATCCAGCACTTCCTCCCACCCATTAAATCTATCAGATCTTGGAAAAATTTAGGTGGGCGTGTTTGCCCTGGTTGCAAATTTCAAAGTTATGCTCTATAATAAAATCAAAAACAGACTCACCTCTTTGGTGTACCTCGCTACTTCCCCACACTGTATGTCTGGCATTAGCATCACAGCCTAGGAGCAGGGTATCTTTTCCAATGTTCAAAGCTTGCGCCAGTCAATGCACTTCAGGCGGTGGTGATGGGTTGTCGTGCGCCATGTACCCCGAAGCTAGGTACAAGTTACGACCTCCGGAATTTTCCATACGGATTACCGTCAGGTCAGCGCTGCTAAAATTGCTACACAGAAATGCGATAATCTGTTTCTTGACAATAATGCAAGATCTTGGCTTACCCGGAGTTTTATTATAGTACATGTGGAATCCTCTGTCATGGAGTCCTTTTACTTCTTGGTTCCTTACCCAAAGCTTCTGGATAAGCACAACGTCTGGGTCTTTCTTAGCTATTAATACCCTAAGGTCGTCTGTAGCACATTTCGCGTGCTGCAGATTAATCTGTGCGACCTTCAACGTTTGGGGGATTTTGAGGACTCTCCTTCTCGCTGGGATCTGCGACCTTGTCGACTTCCTCTTCTCGACTGGTCGAAGTGAAAACCTTCAGTTTGGTCTGCCTGATGCCAAACTTGAGCTTATACTCCTTCCTTTCGAGTACCCCTAGGCACTCCTCATTTATGGATAGGAGGAACGAAGTACTAAATTTTTGTGGCTGTTCCGCACGGATGGTGTGCCAGTCATCCATAGGCACATCGGAGTTATGAAGCCGTAGATATTCCAGAAGTTTCGCTCCCTCCAACTTAATTTTAGGGGAGACAGTCAAAATCCCGAATTACAAAATCCCGAAACGACAAAATGCCGAAAAATTTTAAAATCCCGAAACGACAAAATCCCGATGCGACAAAATCCCGAAACGACAAAATCCCGAAAAATTTTAATACCGAAATGAGAAATCCCGAAAATCACGAAATAAAATTTGAAATTAATGAAAAAATGACATTTAAGTCACAATTTTTTCCGAAGCGTAGTACGCGCCTACTTGCCTTTTTTTACAATGGCAGAAAAGCAAAGTTGTAATATCGAGAGAATTTTGTTGTCTGAAGGTTATAATCTACAATATGCAAAAAAACTTCACATGACCGTGAGGATTCTGCTGATTGAGGGTTATGATCCCTGCCGCGGCCGAAGGCCGCCAATACGCAGAAAAACATGTATGCAAAAAACTTCACATGACCGTGAGGATTCTGCTGATTGAGGGTTATGATTCCTGCCGCGGCCGAAGGCCGCCAATACGCGAAAAAACCTGAATGCAAAAAACTTCACATGACCGTGAGGATTTTGCTGATTGAGGGTTATGATCCCTGCCGCGACCGAAGGCCGCCAATACGCGAAAAAACCTGTATGCAAAAAACTTCACATGACCGTGAGGATTCTGCTGATTGAGGATTATGATCCCTGCCGCAGCCGAAGGCTGCCAATACGCGAAAAAACCTGTATGCAAAAAACCTCACATTATCGAGAGGGCTCTGCTAAAATTTTTTTAATAATGTTTTTTTTTAATTTTTTAATAATAATTTTAGAGAAGTAAAATAAGAGTAATTTTTTACTATTTTCTTGGAATTGTTTGCTAGTGGTTTTAAAATGTTCAAGAAGATGGAGAATACCGAAAAACTAGAGTTGTAATTTCGGGATTTTGTTATTTCGGGATTTTGTCGTTTCGGGATTTTGTCATTTCGGGATTTTGTCGTTCGGGATTTTGTCTTTCGGGATTTCGTTACCAACCCAATTTTAGGCAACCAAATGCGAACCCGAGGTCTCCTTGGAATATTCTTGGCTGGAATAAGCTTGAGCTTCAAGCCTTTGCAGTCGTCGCCGAACTTGGCTAACCTTGCCAAGGAAATCCTTAGAGTACTCGTCCTCGCATTTGATAATCCTGCAGCGTCTAACGATCTCCGAGGAGTCAAAGCTAGGCAGGAGGCCTTCCTTGTTACTTAGCACATACTCCATGACGTGCTCAGACAGTTTCTCCTCCACCTCACTCCACTCCTCGAAGACACGCCGACCGCTTTTGGAACGGGCGTCCAGAACAGCAACCTGTCGGTGATCACTCATCACCTCGCTATACAAACGTTGGTTGCCTGTTAAGTTTTTGGGGACAGATGGTGGTGCCATTGAGACCTTAGCCTATTTGGAAGCCTGCTCGGTTTCCTGCTCGAATCGCCTTAGATCGGTTTCTCTTGCCCTGGCTTGCTGTTCCGGGCTCTCTAACTCCTCATACTCCTTTACCACCGCTGTGTATTTGACCCTGTCAGATGCATCTCGCTCATCCGATATACCAGCCTCTGTATTCTTGGCCATCTTGTCAAGAATCAATTTGGCCTTCTGGTAAACAGACGGCCTTCAGTCCCACAGTAGCCACACAGATAGCCACGGTTAGCCACAAGAATAACACCTGAAGATGGAGGCCAAAGGCGTCCGAAATATTGTGTAATTTTTTTTTTCAGACAACCCCTGAAACTTTCAAGACATCTTGAACAAGCCTTCGAGACGTCTCATGCACTCCTCTAATATGTACAATATTTTCTTAGAAAATTTCTATTTATCTTGTTTAGAAATTTAAGCGCTTCAGAAACTATTAATTCTTGATAGAGCTACCACAATTTTAATTCTAGTCTTTTTCGACCAATAGTTAATGATGCTGCTTCGTCGACAAACACGATTGATGAATCACATTTAGCCGATTATTTAATAATAAATAAATTAAATTTTAAATAATTAATTGATGTAGTGCTTTATTTTTTCGGGCTATGAGGTCAAGTTATTTGCATATTAATTTTATTTAAAAAACATACACACGAACTGAAATGCAACCCTTTAGGATATATATCACTTGAATCCAATCTCTTGCTCCGGTTTTTCTCCTTGCCTTTCGCAAAAAGATTTATTTTTTATGGATGGAAACTTTCCAGGGAACGGATTTGTTTTTTTTGAGATTCCTTATTTCTATAAACATTCCTGAATGACGTATGATTCGTTTTTTACGTAATCTAAAAAACCGCACAGATAAATAATATGTTGCGAAGTTGTACTCGTACAAGTTTGAAAGCTTTCTACCGAGGAAAGCGGAACGTTTATTATTAGTAGGTACCTGCTCATATCGTTATTTGTGGTCTCCTAGTCGTCTGATTGGTCGCTTTGAACGGGCGGCGAAAAACTTGACGTGCTCAAAATGTAAAATGCTCAAAAAGGTTTTTATGTTTAGTTTTAGTGCATTTTAGTATTCAAGCGACTTTGCTATTTTTACGTTTTCATTCGTTTACGGTAAGACTGATCCTCTCTGATAAATATGTTTCTAAACGCCTCGGCCCATAAGGGCATCGTGAAGCACCGCAACCCAGTGGTAAAAATTATCATGACAACATCGATGATTTCTTGGTGATTTTGTATGGACTTCGCTCTTGGACTAACTTTCCGTTTTACATTTACACGCGAGTGGAAGGAAGTGTAAGTACTTTGCTCTGCCTTACCGAGTAAGGCAAATGCAAATGAGGGTTCATGATTACTACATTGATTTTGCTTATGGAAACCGAAGCAGAAGTCATCCTTTACATCTGGATTTGGGACTACACCTACTCCTATTCGTGCATTTAACGGTAATGGGATTGTAATGACAGCACTTTCGTTTCCCCCTTACTCTATCATGACAAGCGAATCTAAATAATGAATACTAAAATTATGCAAGCAAACAGACGAAATGGTAAGCGATTTATTTTTTACTGAAGCAGCTAGTCTTCCCAAATTTCTTTGTGAAAAGCCGTCCATTTTATGAATTATATTTTATTTAATTATTTATTGAATTTAATTTATTATTTCCATACACTTTTAATATATGTACTTACTATAATAAAATCACTTTCTTAATATATGCAAATATATTAAAAATTAAAAATATATTAGAAATATCGAAAGAAGTAGTTTAGAACACGTGTGCACTTTTGTGAAATTAAATGTAGCGAGGTCAAAAATCGAAGATTTTGCTTCCCATTCGCATCTCATTACGTTGTAAGGGGAGCTTGTAAGTACTTTCATATTCGCATTTTTACCACTTGACCTTCAAAGTACTTTTCACATGTTCATAGAATCATCATTTGATCATCGATGATTTTGCAAGGTACTTACGAGTTCTTACCACTGGGAAATTACCCTTAATTCACGCTCTTCGTGAGAGCGACTCTTGAAAGAGAGCTGTGTCTTTGTTTCTACTCGAAACAGAGGCACACCGTTGTATTTTTAATTAAATTTTTGTGGCCATACGGGCGAAAAGTGACTATAAGGACATGAGTGAAGAAAAAGTTCAAAAGTGTAAATTTAAAATAAAAACTTGAAAAATATCAATTCTTTCAAGTAAAAAGCATCCTTATACTAGTTTATATCTGTTATCCGTTAAATCATTAAAATGGAATTCATCAGTTTTTTATTAAATAATTATAAATTCTGTCTTATCTGCTTTTTCTGAACTAAAATTAAAAAGGATTTCGGAACAAGTTAAGAATAGGTGTCTAGCTCCGATTTTTTTAAGCATTTTATTACAACCCTAACTGCTTTTTTGTCATAGAACACACTCTAATTTGCTTAAAAACACGAAAAATACTTAAGCATATTAAATACCGTTTGAAAGGTAATATTATTGGCTATAAAAAGGTGATTCCATTTTATACCTTAATTTTCACTTGAGGGAGAAAAAAATTATTTTGTAAAATGGAGTAAGCATTTTTGTTTTTAATTTGAATTACCTCCTAAAAAAAGGCCTTAAAGTAACTTTTCAAACGGCGCCTGTACGCCGTTACGGCAGTTAAAATAACCTGTTACGTTGATATCTCAACTCGTTTTAAAGATATAGCACTTTCATTTTAAGGCCTAAACTACAGAAGTCCGACAAAAATGTTCATCACCTCTGAGGGTCGGTGAGGGTTATATCTGAACAATTTTTTTTAAAATCGGAGCTAGACACCTTTTGTTTACTAATACAAAATTAATTTATTTTATAATTTTATATAACAGTAAAAGCAAAGAAAGACATTTTTACTTAAAAACACATATTAACCCTGCAATTTTTTAGAACAAAATTTGTTTTATTTTACATTGATTATGTAAATAAAAATAAGTTCAAGAGAAAAAACGCAACACTGTTGCTTTCTTTTTTATTTTACGAAAAACGCAACATGGTTTACTTGCGGCAGGCAGAGAAATTGAAAGATTTTTTACTTCTCTGCCCGCTGCTCGGCCCGTGCTCGCTAATTCGCTGGAGCAGCAAAGCGGCATAGCTGCTCTCAATTTTTATCGTGAGCTGTCTATCTGGCGTTACGGATTCCTCTTATTTTTATCCAACATTCATATTAACGTTCCTCGTCGTATGTCGAGACGATATGTGCCTCTTCATTTAAGCTTTTGTAGATCATCATACCTTCAGCATGAACCTCTTCGTAATGCCTGTTCGGATTTAAAGACCGTTTTTCCTGTAATTAATTTTTCTGATTCGGTTTGGGTAGCAAACGGAAAATTATAAACATTTTATCTAATTCCTGCATTTTTTTTTGTTCCTTGAATTGTTAACTATTTGTATGAACTATAAAGCGATGTGCTTAGTTTAAGTCTTGTTAAATAAATAAAATTTCCCCATAAGGAATACACGTAATTTGCTCTTTTTGGTTTCTTTGAAGCGCCTCATGTCACCATTGGGTGTAAGCCTTTACGCTTTATGTGAGTATAATTGGTTTTATACAGTAAAAATATCAGCCTTGCCATACCGCTTGATCCCGGAATCTGTTTCCAACTGCAGCCGTTACAAAAAGAAATCAAATAAGAAATAGAGAAAATCAAAACTTATGAATACTTAATTGTTACGGTTGCAGCCGCTTGCAAAACTATCGCACACATGGTATACGCCGGAATCTTGCGATGGCGATACAGACTTCTGTCTATGCGCATGAAAATCTCAGCCCCTTATAAAAAAATGTATACACTTCACTCCCGACACTCACGGTATACAATGGTCGACGACACAGAGGTAGCGACTCATCAGAGAATTTTATGTACATATAGACATACATACATATGTATATACTTGGCACTTCCAGTGCCAAGATTGCTGGAAGACTGAACCATTGAACAATCCGGTGCTTCACGTTCGCTGCGTTGTGAAAGCGCGAGTGTGGTACATACTTGGCGTAACCGGCTTGGAATGAAGAGTACCGGTGGTATGTGTGCGACGGAGATGAATAAAGCTGCCCTGCCTTAGCGGAAAACACAAGCATGACCACGTAGAACTGCCTACTTGATTGTGAGCTCTGATTAATCATGCAATTTGGGTGAGCACCACTAAACCGGGTGGCTGCTTTGCCTTAAGAGCATTTGTCTCTTTCGCTCGCCTGCAAATTATATTGCTGCCACCATCTCGCTCGTGCGGGAGCCGCCATTATTTGTTGCTCACGTGGAGTGAGCATTCGGAAGCACTCAAAACCATGTTTTGACTGAACAGATGGTAGAAGAGTGGAGTGGAACACACGACAAGTGGCTGAAGTGAAACCCGAGCTCAGCGAACATTTCAGTGCGACTACGGCGGCTCTCGTGTATGGTTTGATTTTGGTTTTTCATTTTGAGTGCGTTTTGTGTTTTATACTGCCGCCCGTTTTGTTGTTGGAGTTAACGCTTCCCTCCTCGACCGAATACACTGCGATCGATCTACCGATAGGTATTTTTACGAATCGAAAACTGGTTGAGCTACGGGGGGTACGAGGCCCTCTAACGGTTAATGGACCAACCCCTTTCCATAGCAGTTATTAAAGTGTACACACGAAGTTCGGATTTAATGAAATGATTTTGGCAGCAAAATATTCATGACATGTACTCCTGCAAGAATCAGGATATGGAGTGCTAAATCGAAAGAGCGTTTGAATGTTAAGGGCGACGCGGAACAAAAAAGTAAATCTCGGCGAAGTTAGTTGTTTGTCTGTCATGTTGATTGAATCAGGAATCAATCGCGAATTTGGGTCATTGCTAACTGCAAATTCAAGTATAAGTGCGTCTAGTGTGCCCTGGAAAATGGAACCACCAAGACTACCTTCTCGGGGGGGTGGCGGTTCGGCCATTCCTCCACAACCATCTAACGGTGAGTATTCATACGTTACTTGGGTTGCAATTGCGTTTATTTGTTGCAATATTAGAGAATATTAGAGTTTGGTAATTAGTATTAACCATGTCCAGTAGTGTGTTTCCTGACACGTTAGGATAATCTATTAAAGAATGTTTCTCTGAAGTCTTAGAAAAAGCAAAAGAAACAAGTAGTGTGTGAGAATTTCCGCAATACTTGTCAAAAACCACGAGGATTCTATGGTACATTCTTTGGAACGACTTCCCGTCATTCCTTATAACATTTGTTTATGAGAAAAAAGCGTTGTAGTTACAGCTTCAGTATCCTTTTTCGTTTTCGTTCTGGTGTTCTTCCCTATCGTTAAAAATAGTTTCGAAAATGTAGAAGTTTTGAAAAATATTTCTAATTTTCCATAGTTCCAAAAAATTATAATAACCAATAAGTTCGAATTATGTATACTATGCAGTTACTTCATTACTTTATTTAAAAATTATTGTGTTATAATTAATAAATCTCTGAAATGTTATTTTTAACCAAATATGAATTTCATTTAAGTTTCACCATCTATGCCATGCACGAAGGTACATATTCCTAACGTTGTTTCGCTCGCTAAGAAAAATTTTGACTTTTATTTTCAAAATTAAGTAAAAATGTAATTTTGATTTGTTTTAAAAAACAAATTATCTGTTATACTCGTAATACACGCCGACTCAAACATCTCGATGTGAATATATCTCTTAGAAACTCTCTGTACATCAGTGACATATTTAGGTTGCGTATTCTCTCGTGAAAAAAGAAAGTCCTGAGTTTCTTAGACAAGTATTTTATTGCTTTTTTTAAATTATTTTTTACTATATCTCCATTAATTTTGACTTAAGAGCAAACTTGGAAAATACATCTAATAAATCTATAAATCTAATAAATGAGATTTGTTTTAAGAGTAAACTTTCGCATTAATAATAAAAAAATTTTTCATTGTTTTGAGGTTTTCGGAATTTTTATTTATTAAATTTTTTTTCGGCGGTTGGTATGCACCAAGGCCCCGCGATTTAGGGGCACCCCAACATGATCAGGGACTTCTGTACTCTTGAACATGAAAACTTGACAATGTTCCTATCGTTGTCAGTATGACTAAAAGTACTTACATTTTATCGTAAACTTGGAAAAACAAAAAGTTTCCTACCTGCTAACCAATTAGAAAACCGAAGTCTACTACCTGCTACGAACTAACCAGAACGAATATACCGCACGCATGACAAAATATAAAGACATGTTAAAGTACGAAATGACCAGAACGAAAAAAGACACTGAAGATGGTACATCGCCGAAACCGGTTTGTCTCCAAACCAAAATTGACAAGGGATGGTGGAAATTGTATTTCAAAGTAAAAGTATATTATCGCATTATGTCGCTGTAAAGTATAACTCCTCCTACATTCGGCCATCCTGATGATTCATTCGTCCCGAATGTGGGGAATTTCCTTGCTATCTTTTTATAAATTCTGCTACTGTAGAGGTTTTCCTTGCCGAAAACCTGTCCTTCGTGATCTCCAATCTTTTCCACTTCGTAGCGACCGTGTGGAAGTTTTGATGTTATTTTATAAGGACCGGAAAACTTAGGCCTCAATTCTAGTCCTGTTCCGTATTGTGTTCTTTTAATTCCAACGAATTCATTTATGTTGTATTCATTCTCTAGTTTTCTATTTTTGTTGAAAGTTTTCCGATTTTCTTGCTGTATTTCTGGAACATTTTCTTGTGCAAATTTTCGCAGATTTTGTCGTTCTATGTCGAATTGTTCTAGTTCTTCTTCGTTTAACAATGTTTGTAAATTCAAATCATTTGAGGTTCTCATATCAATACCGGTATATTTTAAAAGGGGTTAATTTGGTACTTCTTGGTGACGTATTGCTGATTAGTTGTTGTACTCGATCTATATGTTTGTACCAGTTTTGTGGAATTTCGATGCATAATTTAGATAACATTGGTATCACAAATTTGTGAATCCTTTCAATTTGTCCATTTCCGCGTGGTACGCCTGTGGTTATAAGTAAATGTTGTATTTGTTCTGATTCGCAATATTCTTTGAATATATTTGAAGTGAGGCCAGATCAGTGATCAGTGATAATTCTTTTAGGATTTCCAAATATTGATGATTGTTTCCTAAGTTTGTCGATGACTTCATTTGCGTTTGTGCTTTTTGTGGGATAAAGCCACACGAATTTCGAAAATGCGTCTATTATTGCAAAGATGTGGTTATATTTTTTCTTTGTTGCCTCAAGAGGTCCGACATGGTCGACATGGTATGTTTGCAGAGGCCTATCTTCTTTATCAATTGGTTTTAGCAGGCCTTTCTTTTTACCTGCCTTTCTTTCTACCATGATGCATTGAAGACAATTGTGAGCAATTTTGTCAACTTTAGGTAAAATTTGGCGAATATAAAATGATTTTTCTATGTACTGCTTAATTTTCTTTGTTAAAAAATGACCTTTTTTGTGAAAAGTTTGAATTATTTCTTTTTCTAATGTTAATGGGTCTCGTCTTTATAGAGAATGTCATGCTTTATAAAATAATCTTCATATTGTGAACTCTCCAAATTTTCCGTATAGTTTTTATCCAATCATCATCTATTTGTGCGATCTTTAGACGATGTTTTAGCGAATCTTCCATCAATAGACAAGTTATTCTGCTCAAAGCATCCACGTGCTTCATTTTTGTTCCAGAACGGTGTTCGATTTGAAAGTTGAAATCTTGTAGGAACATTGCCCATCGTGTGAATCTAAGAGGTATGTATATCTTTTTTCTCATGGTCATGGCGAACGCATTGCAGTCTGTTATAATCTAAAATTTTGAATTTATTACATATGTGCGCCATTTTTTAAGTGCCTCAATTACTGCTAAAACTTCTAGTTCGTAAAAGCGGTATTTCTCTTCATAAGGTTTTATCTTTCTGCTCATGTACTGGATAGGATGAAATTGTTGGTCATTGTAATCTTTTTGTAAAAGTACTGTTTCATATCCGCGCATGCTTGCGTCTGTGTAAATTTCTGTTATTGCATCCGGATTATATAATTTGAGTACTGGTGAATTAATAAGAGCTTCTTTTAATTGTTGGAATGACAATAACTGTTCTTCACCTATTTTAAATTTCTTTTCTTTTCGTAATAAGTGTGATAATGGCCTTGCAATTGTTGCGTAGTATTTTATAAATTTTCGGAAATATGAAGTTAATCCTAAAAATCTTTGTAAGTTTTTCTTATCTTTTGGTATGGGAGAATTTTGAACGGCTCTGGTTTTCTCTATTGATGGTTTGATAGAACTATTTTCTATTATATATCCTAAAAATTCAACTTTGTTCTTAAAAAATTGGCATTTTTCCCACTTAATGTTGAGGCCATTTTGGGAAGCAACTGTAAGGAATTTTCTTAACTTTTTTAATTCCTTCATCTTCATCTTTAGCAGGAATTATTATGTCATCTACATATACTACGATGGTTCCGTCATTAATAAGATCTTTTAACACTGAAGAAATGAATCTAGCAAAAACTGCGGGTGAATTAGAGATACCGAATGGTACGTAAAGGAATTCATATTGATTATTGTAAGTGACGAAAGATGTATATTTTCTTGAATTTTTTTCAACGGGTACATGAAAAAATCCATTTTTCAAATCTAGTGTTGTAAATATATTTGAACCTTGTAGTTTTTCTAAAACATCTTAAATTAAAGCCATTGGGAAATTATCTCTTATTACTTTTTCATTTAATTTCCTATAATCGCAACAAGTCGTTTGCTTCCGTCTTTTTTGGGACAAGGACTATGTGAAAAGTATATTCTGACGTACTTGGTTCGATTATTTTTTCTTTTAGCCGTCTTTATTTGTTCATTTATTGTGTTTTGATCCATATGGGGCAACTTTATAGGTCGATGATAAATTTTATTATCGTCTCTTAATAAAATTTTCATCTCGACTGGGGAGTTTAAGTTTCTCACTGGAGTATAGTTTTCAACTAATTTAGTGATTTCGTCAGCTAATTCTGTGTTAAGATGGCTTACTTCTAGTTTGGGTTGTTTTTCGAATTGGTGGATTTCAGCTGTTTATCTTTATCTTAAACAGCTTAGATATCTTCTTAAATATCTTTAAATTCTTGTAGAAAGGGTATAGGTTCTCTGTCGAGTTCATTTACTTCCTCGAATATATTTTTGTTTTGACTGTTATTAAGATTCTCTTTTTCTTTTATTTTTTCATTAATTCTTTCATTAATGCTCTAAATTGAGCATTTTTTGGTTAATGATAAATTCTATATCTGTAAGAATGTTGTTTCCGATTATTGCTGAGTACGGTATCTCGTTTTCTTTTACCAAATGGAATGTTATTTCAATGGATATGTTGTCAATTTTTACTGTGGTGGTAAAGTTTCCCATCGGTACTAGTTCACTCTTCCCTATTCCAAATAATCGTCTTGTTTCTAGATTTAAATGAAAATTGTTATCGATTTTTGTCAACAGATCATAACGTACCAGGCATAAGTCGCAACCAGTGTCAACTAATACAGGAATCATTGTGTTCCTTATGGTTATATTTTTGAATATTAGGCCTGATTTCATAATATGGTTAGTTTTTGCTTCACCTCTTAGTGTATGTATATTTTCATGTTCTCGTTCTTTTCTGTCATAATTTGCGGTTCTATTTCTACATTCATAAACACGATGTCCTATCTCGTTGCATCTGTAACATCTAACTTGTGATGGTGCATTTAATCTTGGTGGATGTGGTTTCATTTCATTTTAAAAATTTTCTGTTTTCATAACTTTTAAATTGATTATCTTGGGTTCTTGGCAAGTTTTCTTTAGTTATTGTGTATTGTGTGTTATTGTGTATTGTGTTATTTAATCTAGAGTCGGGAATACCTTCAGTGAAGTATTCTATTAAACTTACTTCATCCAGTTTAATTGTTTTTGCAATTTCTAATAATGTGTACAAATATTCCTGAAAGTTTTCACTGTGTTTTTTACGTCGATTTTTAAGACGTCGATGGATTTCTAAGGATGAAATGTCGCTACCGAATTCAGCTATCAGGGCATTTTTCAAAGAATTCCAATCTTTAATACTGGACTGGCTTCTTACAAATAACTAAGCTGCCCCTTTCAGTAATTGCTTCGCGTATATATATTTTTGTAAGTTATTCCAATTTACAATTGTTGCAATATTTTCAAATTCTTCTATCCCAAGGGTCAGCAACTTTTCTGAAGTTAAGAGCCATTTTCCCCCCCGATGTGGTAATTTATTTTTTAAAGAGCCAAATACGTATAAGTACCTACATACACATCGGTAATATTAAAAATATTAAAAATTCCATGGTACCGAATAAAAAAAGCTTTTATACGATATAAAACGTTTTTACAAAGAACTAAAAAGTTTGACAAAAACTGCAGAGACACTCAAGAGACACTGCAGAGAGACTCAAAACTTGAAAAGACACTTCGCAGTTTTTTCAACATTTCTTGGGCGTGGGTGGTTAGTTTATGTTTAATATATCATTGTATACTAGTTCTGAGTTAGAATTTCGGGTTTCCAGTTTACCGGGAAACAGGTTTAAAATTAATTTAAAAATTTGTAGCGTACATTTTGAAAAGGTCTACATTTATTGCCTCAAAGTGGGCGTAAGTGGTTCGCTTATGGTTTATATTGCATTGTTATCTACTTCTTAGCTATGGTTACAATTTAAAGTCCCCAGCTAACCGGGAAGCTGGTTCAAAATCCATTTCAAAAATTGTAGCGACATTTTAAAAGAGCCCACATTCCTTGCCTGAAAGTGGACATGAGTGGTTACTTTATGCTTGGTTTTGCATTGTCATCCAGTTCTAATCTATGGTTCAAATTTCTGGTTCAGTCTCTAGCTTCAGCCTTCAAGTCTCTAGATCATCAGCAAGTTCATTTAAAAATAGTTTAAAAATTTGCACTATTTAAGAGCCACAAATATGATTCTACTGAGCCGCATGCGGCTCGCGAGCCGCAGGTTGCCGAGCCGTGGCGTAGGATAACAAAAAATATTCGTGCCAAATTTCATGACGATACCCCTATCGTTCTTTTGTAGTCGTGATTTCCACAGACGGACGGACAGACAGACAGACAGACAGGCAGACAGACTGATAGGCAGACAGAGAGACAGACGGACGGACATGGCTAAACCGAATCAGGAGGTGATTCTGAGCCAGAGTATCAGAATATACTTTCCTATACAGGCCACGCCTCCTTTAATATGCGTGAAAAACAATATCGTTCAAATGTCCTCCACGGGACCTTTTGCAGGCCTCCATCCCTTTGAGGTAATTTCCGATGAGTTTTTGACACAAGTCGGGCAATAATTCGGCCATAACTTGAAGTATGTCATTCTTTAAATGCTCCAAAGTTGAGGGATTTTTCGCATAAATACGGTCTTTCGCGTAGCTCTACAAGAAGAAATCCAAAGCCGTCAGATTGCACGATCTTGGAGGCTAATTAACATCGCCAAATCGCGATATAACGCGTCCTGGAAATTTCTGCCGTAGTAAAGTCAAAACCGGCCCTGTTGTGTGCTTTATCATTGCGCTAGAGCTCTGGGAATTGACGCTAGCGGCCACATCTCCGTCATTTCAAATGACGCAAATCAATTTAAGTGAGACGCTTTAACAAAGTTAACGCGTTGTTCGATGGTAAAACTATCCATATTGTAAAATGGCAAACCTTCAACTAAACAATTGCTAGTCCATATGACACTTAGATTTGACAGCTGCCAAACGGCAGGGCTTTACTTTCCGTAACTCGAAATGGACCCTTTAAAAGTCCATAATAAATAATAAATGGATAAATAATAAATAATAAAATGGTCCATAATAAATGGATGGACCCTTTATTTCAAAACTTCTCTTGCTGACTTTTCCCTCACCACTTAGTTTTCTTTCCCTCTCTAAACTATGTGCATCTATGATACTTTCTAGCCCTTCTTAATAGACATATGTATTGTCTTATATTATTATATTTACAAAAATATTTACTCTAACTTTTATTTTAACTCTTTTATTGTATTTTATTAGGTTGCAATTTTAATTTCTTGTTATATTTTATAGCATTATGTATTTTCATAAAAGCTGTGTTAGTAAGTACCATGGTGCATATAAAAGTTTGTACTGTCATGCCCTGTACAATTGGTTAAATAAATTAAAAAATGAAATTACAATACTTTTGGAAAATACTGCTTTTATGAAACTTATTATGAAACTATTTTAACTTTTAGGTTACTATTAAAATTGTCAGGTCACAATATTTATCGTAGAATACTGCTGAGCTCAACGCCTGAAAGTAATATCAAAGAATATGTAATAAGAATAATGTACTGTACCTATATTCTTTGGTAATATGCTATTATTTGTGTTTTATATTTGTATTCATGTACATATATAAACACGGAAATTACTCTCAATTGAAAAGCGAAGATCGTCGATTATAGAGTGACGTAGCGAGAAGGGGACGGGGGGCGGTCCGCCCCGGGTGACCCAAGCAAACTAAGCAAAGAAACAACGCAAAAGGAAAAAATAAATAAGCACAAAATCAATTAGTATGTATAAAGTAGCAATGGAAACTAATTTTAAACCCAGCCTACAGGGGTGACACCCGAGCAAAAAAATTAACAGTAGAAAACATTTATTGAGTAATTTTCAAGTAGAAATAAAAATATTGGGTGTGTTTTTAAGCCCGATAGAACCTTATATTGTAACAAGATAATCAATCAAGATAATTCACTTGACTTTTTATATAAAACGTTTCGTTTTTAAAATGATACGAGTTTATCAAAGTTCGTATACGGTGTAACTAAAAATATTTAACATGTTCGAAAAAATACTAAGCACTTTTTTTAACATTTCTTGACATATTTTTTTGAAAATATTTTTTAAGTCAAATAAATATATTTTGTTTTAAAGTATTTTATGTACATACTCGTACATACATATGTATATAATTTTTTGAAATTTCTTGCCTCAAAGAGGGCGTGGGTGGCTAGTTAATGCGTGAGTGGTAGCTTTATGCTTAATTTTGCATTTTCATCCACTTCTAAACTATGCCTAAAATGTCGGGTTTCTAGGTCATCGGGAAGGTACTTTAAAATCAATTTCAAAATTTGTAGCGAAATATAACAAAAAAAAAATATATCCGGCCTCAAATTGGGCGTCAGTGGTTAGTTTAATATTGCATTGTTATCCAGTTCTGAACTAATCTTAAAATTTCGAGTCTTTGGGTCATCGGAAAGGTAGTTTAAAATCAATTCAAAGATTTCTACCGAACATGAAAAAACGCAACCTAATAAAAACGTTTTAAAAAATAACACAAATTCCACAATTCGCATCTACTTGCTGAAAAGTATTTCTCTATCCAGGGTCCTTCTGCGTTCCGGCCTTCGGCCGGGGCAGGGATTAAAACCCTCGGCCAACAAAACCATCTTCTTTGCTGAAAAGTCTTCCTCTGTCCAGGGTCCTTCTGCGTGACGGCCTTCGGCCGGGGCGGGGATTAAAACCCTCAGCCAACAAAACCATCTTCTTTGCTGAAAAGTCTTCCCCTATCCAGGATCCTTCTGCGTGCCGGCCTTCGGCCGGGACAGGGATTAAAACCCTCAGTCGAAAAAACATGTTCTTCTCTGAAAAGTCTTCCTCTATCCAGGGTCCTTCTGCGTGGCGGTCTTCGGCCGGAGCTGGGATTAAAACCCTCAGCCGAGACAAAACCATCTACTTGCTGAAAAGTCTTCCCCTATCCAGGGTCATTCTGCGCAGGCAAAGTGTCCTTTTGCATGCCGGCCTTCGGCCGTGGCAGGGATTAAAACCCTCAGCCAACAAAACCTTCTCCTTGTTGAAAAGCCTTTCTCTATCCATGGTTCTTCTGCGTGCCGGCCTTCGGCCGGGGCAGAGATTAAAAGCCTCAATAAGTCCAACATTTACTTACAAAGTATTTTTGCGTGAGCGGCCTTCGACCGCGGGAAGGAATTACATCCAAAAAAGCTAACTGCAATTTCATTTTTGCATTAAGTTTCAGTCGACGTAATTTTTGGCGTTATTTCATGGCGCCCAAATGGACTTAATCGCTTTCAAAATCAATTTCATTCCGTATTTCTTTGATATCGTGTTTTGCAAAGGAAACCTTAAGCTTTTCAGGTTTAAAAATACTTTTCCTGAATTCTTGGAGAGCCATGAACGTGATCGGTAACTTTTAACAATAAGCCAAAATAAGTAAATATGTAGAACTCGTATCGCACCAAATATTCGGTTTCGGCCGAAATTCGGGTTCAGTTTTGTCTAAGAAACTGACAAGAGGTTTGGGTCGGACACTAAAAATAAGTAAACGAGTGAATTTTCTAAATATTATTTATGTTGTATACGAGAATAAAATTGACTGTGGTTTTACTTGTACGCTGTTGCAGCACTATAAATTAACATATTATTTGTTGCAGAAAATTAAAGAACTTCCTATATAATAATTATAATAATAGAATAATTCTAGTTTATTTTTGATTATATATAAAACAATAAATTTGGATTTAATATTAATGTTATTTCAGTTTTCTTATTAAAAATTTTCTAACAAGATTTTTAACTTAGCCCGAAAAGAAAAAAAGGCTTAGATGATAAAGGGATATGATGAAGAAGAAGAAGAATGTGCAATTTGCAGATCACTAATTACTAGCGGCGTGCTGTATGCTAGAAGGTGATCTAATGCCTAATAGAAGACAATGCCCAATGATCAATTTTCTAAAATCATACAAAATAAATTAACTTCAATGTGATATCCGTAGTTCCGAACCCGAAATTCGAAACGAAAATCCTTTGAAAAAGGCCCAATGATTCTTCTTTCAATTTCTTTACTGATACTTCTTTATCTTTAATGAGTACATCAGATAGAACTGAGACAAAACTATCAGATAGAACAAACAGAACATAGACAGATGCGGGTGCGGCCAGGCCGAAGATAACGCTTTTACTTGTTTTTGATTAATTAAATATTTATAGTTATTCATTAATTATAAAATTTAGTTTTGGTCAAATGGCCACCTCTGGAACTGCAATAACGTACAAGGTAATTTCGAGGTAATTTTTTGAGAACTTTTTCGAAAGTTTCAGTTTTTTCGAAAGTGGATACCTTGGCTATAACTTCACGAATGTTGGATTTTAGTTGCTGTTGCAGGTTTATCGGCGTAAACATGACTTTTAAAAAAACCCCACAAAAAAATCAATTGGCGTCAAATCGCTAGATCTTGGCGGTCAGTTGATGTCACCACAACGTAGAGCTGGGCGATATTTCGAGAACTCTGACTTTGTCACAGATACATAAAAGTCACGAGTCACAGTTGCGACGACGATTGCTTGTAAACTGTGACACGCCTTCACAGTTGGCCTCTGGAGCTGATATTTCAGTCACAGTTCTATTTTAACGAGTATTTTAAATAAATAAATGACGAGTTGTCACAGTTTGCCTTTTGGAGCAGATATTTCAGTCACAGTTCCGTTTTAACGAGTATTTTCTACTAAATAAATGACGAGTTGTCACAGTTTGCCTCTGGAGCAGATATTTCAGTCACAGTTAATTTTTGAATTGTTTGATTCTGTTCATTCTTGGAGGAGAATGTAAAAATTTAAAATAGGGTTAGGATATACTATAATTATTTAATTGTAAAGATTTTATATAGAGGCTTTTATTAAAGATTAATTCATGTAAAATTATCAGAATGCTTCTTAAAAAATTGTGTATATTTTTTGAATGTTTAAAAACACATAGATAATTTTTAAAAAATGTTGCATTTAATATAAAATGCAGTTCTCTTTAAATATAACAGGAAAAACTTAAAATTTTATTTTTTTTACAGCCTTATTTCACGCAGAAAAAGCGAATATAAAGCGAATACTCGTATAAAGTTATTTTATGTCCCGAGTCACAGGTTTTTGTATCTGGTTGGAACTGCTCCACAAAAATCACTATATCGTTCAGCTCTACCACAACGTGAAATTATCCGACCTCTGCATTTTCCACTCAAAACGCGTAACATCTTACGCGCTTTGTGCTACGTTATCTTGCTGACCACTTGCCTGCGAAATAAGAAATATTGATACTTCTCATTTCGTGCCAAAATTACTCGGATATAATATACCTATAGCGTTCACCGTTGACCGCTACTGCCTGGCCATCGTTTTCAAAAAAGTATAAAGTATGGGCCAATTATGCCACCTGACCACAATTCGCACCACACAGTTACCTTTTGGGCATGCAACGGTGTCTTCCCTATCACGTGAGGATTTTCCTCACCATATGCGGCAATTTTGTTTATTAACATGCCCAGAAAGTTAGAAATGCGTCTCATTTGAAAATTTCCTTCGAAAAATCAGCATCAATTTCTTGTTGCTGTGACACCCAGTCTGCGTAAATTATTCGCTGTCCACGATTTCTATGATTAATTCCTGCACTAACTGCACCAAAGGAAACTATACGATAGGTTCAAAATCTGCAAACGGCGACGTATCGATAATTCAGGGTTTGAACCACACTATCACCCACAGCTGCAATATTCTCAGCTGAACGTACGACACGCTTCCAGTGTGTGACGATCAGCTTCCAGTGTCTTCAAATTTGTTTACTCACTCCTACGGAGCGAACAATTCGCAACATTGTTTGCTCCGTAGGACGATTAAATTTACCATAATCTCCCTGTAAACACCTAGGCATTGTTCAGAATTGTTATTAAATGGGTTAAAGTAATTCATTTTTAAGTGCGTAGTTTCAAACTGACGGTAGAGAGGAAAAAACGTACCAATAATGACAAGTGCCTAATTTAAAGCGTTGTCAATACAGGAAGCTCGAATTGGATCACCCTTTATGTAAACGGGGCAAAGACATATCGCTTTGTTTCGTACTTCTTTTGGCTATTTAACTAATATTTTAAATCAGCTTATCATTTCAAGGCCGACAGATCCGGATTTTAAGCTTGAGAACCTTAGACGCCACGAAGCAATTTTCATCGGGCTAACAAACAAAGGTTTCTTAAAATCTTGTTGAATAAATACGAGTATCTAGCCGCACTTGACCGGCTAATGAGAGACAAAAGCCTACATATTTACTGGGTTCCTGGACACACGGGGATCATAGGGAATGAAAAAGCCGACGAATTAGCAAAGACAGGAGCCACACTGAAAACTAAGTATATGGTGACGGCTCCTATCCCTCTACAAAATCTTAAACACAATTGTGACTCCGAAATGATAAAATCAGCGGAAAAATGGTGGAAATCAATCCCTACCTGCAAAGCTTCAAAAATCATGTGGAGCCACTACGACGGAAAATGAACAAATTATCTACTGTCACTTACTAGGGCTAGCTGTAGACTACTTGTAGGGATGGCTACCGGACACTTTTATACTGCAGCTTACGTCTATAGGATTGGACAGGCTGCCAGCGATTCCTGCAGGAAGTGTAGACAACCTGGGTAAAGAGAGACTGTGGAACATTTGCTCTGTCAATGTCCAGCCTTAGCTGACAGTCGAGTCAAATTCCTAGTCCTCTACTGGTGTCACGACCTGAAGCAAGCAGCGGAGGCACCACTTGATGACCTTCTGCGCTTCTCTAAGGTCGTGCGCAGCAGTCTGACCTAAGCGAAGTTAGCGGTTAATAAACGATATAACGACTTAGCAACCTCGTAAGGACTCAATGAACCGAACATAGGCTGGTAACACAAAGGACCGCAAGGTCTATGTGGGGCATCTACTGCCAGCTAGCATTTAATTTAACTTAACTTAAATACGATTATATAAATAAATGTACATATAAGAAGCTAATAACTTTCGAAATTTTCTTCGCTTGGCTTAAAAAAACCCGCATCTGACTAAGCAATGATAAAAAGTGGGCGGGTGACATTAATTTCATATACAGATACCAAGTTTTGATCTATTTCTCAGCAAACACCTCATTGTATGTGTAAAACACGTCCAACCAAAATAAGTGTAAAAAATTAACTGAACATTCAAAGTGGCTAAACTTGTCAGCATAAGTGAGGGACATGAGTACCAACATAACGCCACAAAAAAATGGAAAATCGAATACACATAACCCGCGGGAATTTTAAATTCGCGATACTTTTTGAACAGACCTCGTATGTATGTATTTTGTTTTGTATTTTGTGAAGCCTGCTTGTAAGCAGTTCAAAAAGTGTTAAAGGGTTCCTGTCAAATATCTCCGCTCTGAATTTCGTTATGATTACGAACTATATCAATTGTCAGTGAATTATTCTGTTAAACTGGCCAGGGCTGCGGAGCCAGAGCAAAATGTAAGAGCTCCGACTCCGGAGCCAAAAAGTTTTGACCACTCGGCTCCGACTCCGGAGCGATGATTTTCGTAACACTTTGCTCCGTCTCCAATTCCGTAGCTACAATTTTAAAAAGCCCGATTCCGGAGCTATAATATATGGGCTAAGGACCCCAAGTCCCATCAAAAATTTCAGCGTGCAATATTAAATAAATTAGCATATGACTTTCGACAATGACTTACAAAAAGTCTGATAGAAGGATGTGTACTATAGATAAGGAACAAAGACGGAATGGAAAGCTCAGTGCAATTAGAGTTCTTTCTAATAAAAAGATAAAATTCTAATGAAAGGCGTAAAACAATGTATTATTTTGACACTTGCGACCATAAACCGGGGCTACATATTAGTAATGTTTCCTTTGTTACAGACAATATCTCGGTTTTGTGTAAGCACAAATCATATTTTTGTCACAATTTGCTCACAAATCATAAGCAAATTTTAATTTTTGTAATTTCAAACTAACATTTTTATTTTATTAAATAAATAAATTATTATATAAAAATAACAGTAAAATATGATTAAAAATCTTTTTCGTACTTCTCTGTTGTACTCCTTGTTGTATCTCATAGATGCAACGCCTTTTTTAATTACATAAAAAATTTAAAATGAACAATATCTGGAGTTTACTGTACAATATCTGGAGTACAAATCACTCTCACTTTTTTTAAAGAGCCGGAGCTGGACTCCCAAAGATAGCTTCAGCTCTGGCTCCGGGTTCTTGAGGTAGCTGAGTATCGGTACGTGACTGTTGGGCCGTATTCCAAGCGACGTGAACGGTCTGTCACAATATTCTTTGAGTCAATTGCACTTTATACGGGAACAAATGCAAATCGTCCTCCAAAATGCGACGCAAGGTGTTTCCACTGTGCTAAAATGCTAGGCGCGGTGACGATACGATAAATGTGAGTTCTCGGCAACACTCTCTTCTACCGCTTAAACCATTTTGTTGGAGCGTCGTGGGCGTTGATGAACATGCATATACATACAATATAAAGACCCTGCAGAAAAAAGTCAACTAGTGCACATAAAAATTGTTCTAGAACTAGAGAAAATTGATTAGCCACCGAACTAATGCAAAGGAAATGCAGAAAGTGAATAGTATTTTTTTGGAACTTGTTCTATTTCTTACATATAATTTTCGTAAATAATGCCAACATGAAAAAAAAAATTGTGAATTTTAAGATTAAACTATTCTGATTTTAATATTCAAGCGTGTCGTTGCTTTTAAAGTTTTTATAGTACAGTCGTCGCGCACATAAGGTTCACATCTTATCCGAAGTAAGTTTAATATCCATCTATGTATGTACATATCTATATATGTACATATCTAACTTTCACTTCCTCCCCGAGTGTCACCCCTATGATCCCCCCCTTCTTTACAATTTCTATTTTTTTTCCAACTTTATATTTTCTTTACTAAATTAATTTTACTTATAAATAGGTGTGATAGGTGATTGAAGCAAGACGCTTGAATGAAAATCTACACTCGGTTGCAGAGGAACTCACAGTCCGGTCAAACAAACCGGAATTTTCTAGGGAGAAATATAAGCAAAATAACATAGGTTGCTTTTGATTTGTTTATATAGAACTTACTGAAGGGTTGAATGCCAAACAAGCTGTTGTACTGCGCTCACTGGTTTACACTTATTATCTGTATACGAGGTCTGTTCAAAAAGTATCGCGGATTTTGAATTCCCGCGGGTTACGTGTATTCGATTTTCAATTTTTTTGTGGCGTTATGTTGGTACTCATGTCCCTCACTTATGCTGACAAGTTTGGCCACTTTGAATGTTCAGTTAAATTTTTGATAGCTTTTTTTTGCTTGAACGTGTTTTGGCTCGTCTTCCATTTTTGCCTATTCCATAAAATGGATCAAAGAATCTGTATCAATTATATCAATTCTTGATCAATGGATAAAGAATCTGTATTTTGTGTGAGAAACAAAATTAAGTTCGCGGACGCATTCCGAATCTTGATTGTGGCATATGGTGAAGCTACCTTGGACAAAAGCAACGTTTATCGGTGGTACAAAATGTTCTCAGAAGGCCGAGAAGATGTGAACGACGAAGAGCGTGCCCGACGCCCGAGCACGTCAACAACAGACAAAAACATTGATAAAGTGAAGAAAATAATTTTGTATTGGCCAATCATCGAATCACCGTTAGAGAAGTTGTAGAAAGTAGAAAGAGGAACATATCGATTGCCTTGTGTCATTCGATTTTTCCTAATAATTTGGCATGAGACGGGTCGCCGCGAAATTCGTGGCAAAATTGCTCAATTTTGACCAATTAGCATCACATTAACATTGCTGTTGAACTGTCCGAAGATGTTGAACTGTCCGCGGCGACCCAAACTTTCTCGAGAGGGTCATAACTGGTGACGAATCATGGGTTTATGCTTATGACGTCGAAACCAAAGTTCAATCATCCCAATTGTACTTGGCACTGTACTTTGGCAAATCATCTCAGACTCACGCTGGAATAATGCTACTAAATTATTCAAATGTACTTGAAAACCACTCAATTCGCTCAACTTAAGAAGATCAAGTGTGGAAGAAAAACAAAACTAATCGATTCTTCGTCGATCGCAGAGATTGCAGAGCAGGACCAACTTGTCCGACTGCCTTCTAATGTCTGACTTGTTGTTTTATTGCAAAATTGTGTTAAGCGATAAACAAGAATCCACAAGAAACCCTAAAGACTCCAGTACATCCAGAATGCGCCATATGCGTCGTTTGGTGAGGTTTTCATGATGGCATCGTTAGACCTTTAGACCTCTAGACGGAGAGGAACCTTAGTTACTGAGTAAGTTTTAGACTTATTGACGGTTTTAATTTAATCGCTTTCTGCATCCGTAGGTCACTCACCCAGAGAGCTTTAAAAGAAGAAAAAATTTGGTAGCCGTGAAAGTGTCGGATTTGCTGAATGTTTGAATGTTTTTTTGCCGTAGGCCGCTGAGGCAGAACCGTCCAAATATTTGATCCTGGTTTCGTTCTGTAATTAGAGGATGTGTTCGCACCAAACAATGACATTTTGTGTGAAAATATGGCTCACATTGATCCGGGTATCAAAATGTGGTTTCGTCAAGAACGCAACGTTACGTTACGTTACGTACTCTAAGGCAACGGCTTCCATCAAATTCTTAAAATCAAAATATGGCGATATTGTGTAATTTGTCACCTCTCGATTATTTTCTTTGGAGTCACGTAAAATCACTAGTTTATGCTGATAAACCAGGGTATGAACCAGGTTATAAACCTCTATGGATTATACGCTGGGTGTAAAATAAATTTCCATTGCAGCATAATACAAAAAATTGATTTTATGATTGTTATATTAATTTCTTCTGCTCTGGTGTCACCCCTATGGACTATACGCAGGGTTTAAAATTAGTTTTCATTGCAACTTTATACGTAATAATTGATTTTGTGCTTATTTATTCTCTAATTTTTCCGCTTTTTATTAGCTTAGGTGTCATCCCTAAGGTGCTCGGGTGTCATCCCTAAAATGGTGTCACCCGGGGCGGACACCCCCTCCCCCCTCGCTTTGTCGCTGCTGTTAGACTTGCCGAAGTCTGCGATCCTAAAATATTATTCAGAAAGGCGCTCGAACTGATAAAGAAACTACTTTCAAACACTTTGTAAACGAAATGTAATGTAGTCATTCTACAATCACAACCAACAATTGCGATTGTGTTGTCAGGCAATTCAACACAATTTATTGTCAGACAATTCAACTAATTCTATAAGCATATTGTCGGAAATTGCTTGAAAACGTAAGCTAAAGTCGAAAATGAAATAAAAAAAATAACAGCTGATAGTTGATTTCAAATAATTTCAAATTTCAAAAAAATACAATATTTATAATTCATAATTCATAATTATGTAATAGGTTAGGTTAAGAGCTAGCTGGCACTACATGGACCTTGTGGTCCTTTGTGTTAATAGCCTATGTTTGGTTCAATAAGTCTTTACGAGGTTGCTAAGTCGTTATATCGTTTGTTAACCGCTACCTTCGCTTAGGTCAGACTGCTACGCACGACCTTAGAGAAGCGCAGAAGGTCATCAAGTAGTGCCTCCGCTGCTTGCCTAAGGTTGTGACACCAGTAAAGGCCTAGGCATTTGGCTCGATTGTCAGCTAAGGCTGAACATTGACAGAGCAAATGTTCCACAGTTTCTCTTTCCCTAGGTTGTCTACACTTCTTGCAGGAATCGCTGGCAGCCTGTCCAATCCTATAGGCGTAAGCTGCGGTATAAAAGTGCCCGGTGACCATCCCCACAAGTAGTCTGCAATTAGCCCTAGTGAGTGACAGTAGGTAATTCGTCCGTCTATCGTCGTAGTGGCTCCACATGATTTTTGAAGCTTTGCAGGTAGTGATTGACTTTCACCGTTTTTCCGCTTTTATCATTTCAGAGTCACAATTGTGTTCAAGGTTTTATAGAGGCATAGGAGCCGTCACCATATACTCAGTTTGCAGTGTGGATCCTATCTTTGCTAATTCGTCGGCCTTTTCATTCCCTATGATCCCCGTGTGTCCAGGAACCCAGTAAACATGTAGGCTTTTGTCTCTTATTAGCCGGTCAAGTGCAGTTTGGCTTTCCCAAACCATCGTTGAACAGATCTAGTCTGCGCAGAGAGCTTTAATGGCCCCCTGGCTATCGACATATAGATTTATTCTTGAGTTTGGTGTCGTGAGTGTGTCGGCCAAGATGGCTGCCATTTTGATGGCAAATATTTCGGCTTGAAAAATGCTGCAGTGGTCAGGCAGCCCTTCCTTTAGCTTAGAGCCGTCAGTAAAAATATTAAAAGTTTTGCCTCTGAGGCTAATGCCCTTCAGCCATCCCTTTTCTTTAATGGTTACTATTGGCTTTATGTCAAGGTTTAGTCTGAGTGTTACGTAATCTATAGGTTGCGGGGGCCTATCTATTTCCATTAATTTGCAATGGCCATAAGATAGATACCCCAGCTGTTAGATACCAGTTCTACGGGTGGAAGGTAGAGTAAGACGTTTATTGAGGCAGATGGTGTGCTTCTCATGGCGCCGTGATGCAAATTCCAGCCAACTTCTGAACCCGGTCTAGTTTATAATTATGTAATACAATATATAAATTTGTGGCCGGCAACTATTGTTGTCTGATAGCTTTCTTATCGCCCGTTAGATGTAGCTGTTCCCTTACCAATAATAAGACATGTCGACTCGCTGTCTTGTTGCTGAAAAATTGTATGGCGATAAGATGGCAAGCATCGCCGGCTACTTATCTTCAGCATCACGGCCAAATTATTGCCGTGCCAATAAAAAAGCGAATTGCCGGAGCTCGCCATATAAAATTCTTTACCAAATATTGCTCAAATGTTTGCAGGGTATGGATATACATATAAACCAGGAATGCACCGCAAACATTTTTTGCTTTGTTGTTATAACCTACTCCCGAAGGGATGAGGGTATATTCACTTTGATCTTCTTTTTGTAACGCATTAAAGGAGGTGTGGCAGGTATAGAAAAGTGTATATATTCTGGCTCAGAATCCCCTCCTGATTCGATTTAGCCATGTCCGTCCGTCTGTCCGTCTGTGAAAATCACGATTACAGGAGAACGAAAGAGGTATTGTCATATTCTTTGTTATCCTAGGCTGTTTGGTATTTCTCAGCTTGTAGAGTGAATTTTAAGCTATCATTCTTTTTCTGAGTCCACCATCTTAGAGTAAAATATACTACCAAAAATGCGCGTAGTCCGCCCACTGGTATACCATAACATGTAATGAGATATTTGTTGATAAAACCGGTGTTGTAAACGAGGTAATTGACAAAATTTACCACCTGTAAACAAAATTAAAGTAGGTGTCACCCGCCCACTTTTTTTCATTATTTCGACGGATGCGAAGCTTCTCTTCTCTTATTTCAAAATTATTTTTGAATTCATTACAATTTATCTTTTATTGCAAATGCTTTATATTTCTATTACAGTTTTGTGTACAACTTTAGAATTGACCAAAACTGCTTCATGCAGCTTCTGGAAGAGGTAGCTCCGTTGATGAAGAGATACTCGAAGACAACGCCTCATTTCCTTAATGAGGACAGAAAATTTGTCCACCGTTGTATACTTTGTGCTATAAGAAATAAATTAATATCAGAATTTACAATTGAATTATAAAAATGGTATATGTATGTATGTATGTACATACCTTTTTCTTAACATTGTATCATATATTATTTTTATATTTTCAACAACTTTTCACAATTTTACAAAACAAACTTTATTTTTTCAAAATTGTATGAACACAACTGGTTTTTAGATATTTTTTTCATTGACATATTCGATTGTGTGGCAATTATTTTTTGAAGCTTATGGAATGCCTTGTCTGAAAGGCAATGCCCAAAAAGCATGTAAAAAAACAACAACTTTCGTCGTATACGTCTAGAAATTGTCTAGCTATTGTATTGCTTGAATTTTTTTGTGTGAAATGCCTAAACCTCAAAACTGCGAAAATAACAAAGCATATTGAGTGATAATTGTGTTGTCGGAGATTATAGAATGACTACATAAATGAAATAAAATGTGAATAAAATTTTAATGAAATGAAATGTAAATTAAATAAAAACGAAAAAACGTTAACGAAATGTCTACAGGTAATTTATAAAGGAGATTAGTGAAAATTCGTGAAAAAATTAACTAGTTTAGAAGGGTGAATTTATAACTACACCATTTCCAATTGTAAATGAGAATAGGTCAATTGAAAATGAGATTTTTCATTTGTAAATGAGAATACGTCAATTGAAAATAAGAATAGAACAAATATAAATGAGAATAGAACAAATGTAAATGAGAATGTTTAATTTTGAAATATACATAAGTGTGCTTAATAATGTACATAGTAATGTACATAATATGTACATTCATTCCAATTTTTATCAATATATGAATATTTAATTAATTATGAATTTTAAAATAAGTACCCATAGCAAGCTAATAATACAATACAAATATTTAATAAATGTAACTACGATATAATACGAGTGTATACACTCGCATAAAAAAAAGTGTATAAAAATTAAACATTCTCTTTTACATTTGTTGTATTCTCATTTACATGTGATCTATTCTCATTTTCAATTAATGTATTCTCATTTACATTTGTTCTATTCTCATTTACAAATGGAAAATCTCATTTTCAATTGACGTATTCTCATTTTCAAATGGAATATCTCATTTTCAATTGACCTAATCTCATTCACAAATGGAAAATCTCATTTTTAAATGGCCTGTTCTCTATAGGCCACTAATTCACTAGTTCTTTTTTATATTTTTGATCACTAGTTCGGTCACTATAAAAAAAGTATTAGTTCGGCAACTAGTCTTTACTCTACGTAAAGTAGATTGACGTGGAACGATGGAAAAAGTGACATAAATAGTTCTCTACTAGTGGATTCTTCTGCTGGGGAACAAGCAGCTCTAATACGTAAATGTGGGTGAGTGGGTAAGCTTTTCACCGCCTTCAGATTGACGAGTCCGGGTTTAAAGCTTCTGGCACGAGTTGTTTTAAAGTGATACCTCTTAATGCGCTTCGTTAAAAATTATACCGCGTACTCAGCAAACCATCAAAGGAGAGATTCATGCTTATGGCTTTGCTTTCTAAACAGGTAACATTTACGTTTTTGACGTCTAGTTTTCTTCTTGTGAGTGGAATTGTCTTTTATTAATTATCACTATTTACATGTTACAGTAGTGAAGAGCTCTCATGTGGTGACTATTTGAAGAAGAGAATATTTTAAGCTCCTCATATTTGAGCTTGGGCAAAGCTAATTACCTTTACCTTCCAAAAAAACAAATAGCTTCGCGTCGGCACGTCGCTTCCTAATTAACCGCATTCATCCGCGATCATTGTTAATTATTCAAAATTAACTTGAGTGCTGCTGGCAAATATTAATCATCGCAGATCATTAACATGCGTCGTCTCTTCTTTCCGTTGCAGTGGGACTGCCGCCATCTGTGCAAATACCAGGTCTCTTTACCGGCGGCTCGCCATCGCCCAGCACGCTCAGCACCTTGGTGTCGCAACAGCGGCTGCTGGAACTATCGCGCTTTGGAGGCCTGCGGGGCTACGACATCGCTCAACATATGCTGACGCAACAGGGAGCGGTGTCCAAACTTCTAGGTAAGCTCATGTGAAGTAGATAGTCTTAAAATAAACGAATAGTTCTGGGGTTGTTACAGGAAAAATCTTAGTTTATTTGGTTTTTCTTTATTTGCCTTTTCTTACAACTTCTCCAAGTTTGTTAGCGATTTATCGGTTTTTCTTTATTTGCCTTTTCTTACAATTTCTCCAAGTTCGTCAGCGATTTATCGACCAAAGTAAGAAGCACTCTTGACATTGTAGCTTCTAGAATGTGATGCAGACAAACCATCTGAATCTCTCAGCTTTTGTCTGTATGCATATTTGCCGCATTCTACGTTCTTCTGAACCTTTTCAATCGGAACAGTCTCTGTCGCCGCTTATTAATCGAAATATTGACTTAAAATGTGGGACTTTCGGAAAGCTCAGAATTTATTCTAAAAAGTTCAGTTCTGTGACAGAAAAATTAGCGTCGATATCTTAATGTTTGTCTCTGAAGAGCAAATGAGAGGCGGGAATGTTGGCATTTCATAACACCATGTAATTTCCGGCATCTTGTGTCAGGTAAACAATTTATGAAAGCACCGACTCCACACAACGGAGGGAGTCTGGCTGTTAATCAATGGTCACGTATGATTACCACGGCGATTACTTCTCGCGGAAGCATTTATAGACTACAGTTTATCGTTCGCAGCGGAGAACAGTACGACAACCATGGCAGTGGGAGCAACGAAAGCCAGAACGGAGGGAGCTGGCGGGTGGGCACATTCCGGTTTTGGTTGGGCCGGAATTTGTACAGTTTTGTTTGCATAATGTGACAAAACATGTAATTATCTTTATTTTGTGCCTCTTTACGGTGTTGCCGCTGCAAGCACCTGCTCCGACGCAGTTGTATCATTGCAGATCAAGTAGCAGATCCGATTGCGCAGAGACCAAGCGAGTCAGGGCTCATTAATCAAGTCATTTGCCTCAACGTGGTCGTAACAACACTGGAGCTGTTGTTTGATGTGTCTCGGTCTCGAAGATTACCTGCCGCGGCGGTGCTGATGCGCGCAACTACTGAACGCAGTGGTGTGAATTTGCCATGTTGCGCGATTTCTTCTCGATTGGAGATGGCTGATTAATGGAGATGGCTTAAGCTATTAAGCGGAAGATAGCAATCAACAGCGGCTCAATTGGGTGAGATGATTGATAAAGCGGTGGCGGCATTGCCACTTCGCTTTGACCGATAAACTGTGACTCGTTCGTTCGTCCGCTGATCGCCGTTCCCAGGAACGCTAGCAAGAACCCTGAGGAGTTTGCTACGAAAATAAGGAAACAATTAAACCAACCAGACTCATTATTTTTAGTTTTTTTGTGGTTCACCGCATCATCACAATTCGTTGGAAGCAATAACTCGTAATTTCCTCCTAATATCCTGCAAATATCCAGCAGCGATCACAAGAATGTACTCCCTACTTGTAGTAAAATATGTACATAATACACTTGTCGGCTTGCGCTGAAGCTTCCACTGATTTCGCTTTATTTTTTTTTATCATCACTATGCTCTCATTCTTTCAGGATCCCTCCGTCCGCCTGGCTTAATTGGCGGCTCCAAGCCAAAAGTCGCCACTCCGACAGTGGTCTCGAAGATCGAGCAGTACAAGCGCGAGAATCCGACCATATTCGCCTGGGAGATCCGCGAGCGGCTGATATCGGAAGGTAAGCACAGCGCGCTCCAAAGGGGAGCATACGCCATTGGGTAAGGGGAGAATTTGTGGGGAAAAAATTAGATTTCTTGTTGATATTGCTTAGTTGATGAATTGATTGTGGATTAAGGATTTTTTTCTGCTACCTGCCGAACTTGCCGACAAAGCGGCTATTAGCATTAATAAAGACTGCGCGCGGCTGGTGGGATAATTTTAGTTGGGGAACGCTCTGTAACCTTTGGGCTTCTTTCATTTAGATTATCACACTTCCTTGTCATCCATTACGCGATATCCATAAATCAGTGAAAACTGGCATCAATGCAAAGTGCGACACCGGCACCGCGAGGCGGCACTATTACTCAGACTTCGAGATTTTTTCCCTTTCCGTTGCAGGTGTATGCACCAATGCGACGGCGCCATCAGTGTCATCAATCAATCGCATTCTTCGCAACCGCGCCGCTGAGCGCGTGGCAAGCGAGTTTGCGCGTACCGCTGCTTACGGGCTGTATCCTCCTCACCCTTATGGAGGATTCGCTTGGCACCCTGCTGCTGCGGCAGCAGTCACCGCACCCTCACACTTCTGGACATCAGCTGCGCCTACATTGACCACGCTCCCACCCACCGGTAACGCGTCCACTGCGCTAGCCTCTGCCTCCAATCGTGCAATATCTCCGGGTTCCGGCAGCCATGATACCCTAGAGTCTCCTGACGACCACCGCCACATTGATTCCGACTATGTGGACGATGATGACGAGCCGAAATTCAGAAGAAACCGCACAACCTTTAGTCCCGAGCAATTGGAGGAGCTAGAGAAGGAGTTCGACAAAAGCCACTATCCGTGCGTCAGTACCCGTGAACGGCTCTCCAGCCGCACTTCCCTGAGTGAGGCCCGAGTTCAGGTAAGGGAAGAGATTAACAATCAGTGGCGCCATTATTACGACCGAGCGAAGCGAAATTCAATATCATTTTTGGATTAGCGTCTCAACCTTTTTCCAGTCTGTTAGTCCGTCTGTCCTTCTATGAGGATTAATAAAAAGCTGAACTTAGCGAAATATTCGAAGAGGTACTTTCGATTGGACGAGGGTAAATAAAAAAATAAAACCTTTTAAAGCTTTTTAGAGGTCTTTAGATTTCCCAGCGAGATTTCATAGTAGTCTGAACCCAACAATTGGAAGAGGGGGAAGAAGTAGAAAGGGGTGAAATCGGATATCTGGAATGAGACGGAAAACTTGTCAAGAATATAAAACCATAGTGCTTCAGAACACATTATAAGAACCGATATGGGTTGGTAACTCGCGACCTATTGGCGCCACTAATCTTCAGCATTCTTTTTCGGTTTCGCTGGATTCTTTAACGAAATCTCCTTTGCACAATATCCTCCCAATTGCAAAAAGAGATTCTTGAAAGAAACTGTCGGCGACTTTTTTTAAAACTAACCACACCGTCCTTTAATATTGATCAATTAGGTTTGGTTTTCCAACAGAAGAGCGAAGTGGCGGCGTCACCAGCGCATGAATCTGCTGAAAAGGCATTCCAGCCCTACCGGCAGTCTCTCGCAGCATCATCAGCAACATCAGCCAGTAGCCGAGTCGGCCGGCGCCCTCACGGATTCCCCCACGCCCAGTTCGAGCAGCAACAGCAACTCGACGGGTTACGTCGACCAGCCATCAGTAACGTTTCTACCAAGACATCCTCTTGGGGCAGCTTCGCACCAAGCCCAACTTCAGCAAGGGCCCGATATCAGCCTACGCTCCCTGCCGAATATAGTGCCCATTGCTACGCACCACCCCATTCATCCCCACAATCAGCAAACGGCCGCGCTATTGTTAACTCACTACCAACAACACAGACAGCAGCAACAACAACAGCAGCAGCAGCCAGAACAACAAACTCTGCTGCTGGATGCCAGCGACCATTCCCCTCAGACCAAGGGACATTATTTGGCTGCTCAACAGCTGCCGCTTACGGCGATGCCCGCGGCAGCTCCCCAGCTAGGCGATCCCCAGCAACAGCTGGCGGCGGCAGCCGCCACAGCGATGGCCATCAGCTCATCAGCCACAGTATCAGCTCCATTATCAATGGGCGGTGAGCGCAGCGCCTTCCGCTCCCTCGTCAGCTCGCCTTCAGCTGCCGCATTCGCCCTTGGCTTGGCGCGGCAGTACGCAGTGGCCGCCTCCTTGTCCGCAGTCGAAGAGCAGCGCTCACGTCTTCATCGCCAACTAAGTGAAGAGTCGCGTACAGTCACTGTCGACGGGTCCGATTCCGAAGAAGAGATCAACGTTCACGACGACACAGATATCGAAGGCGATGTTTCGGCAGCAGCAACAGCTCCATCAATGGTAGTGCTAGCATCAGAAGCGACTACTAATAGCGGTATGGTGTCCGCGGCAGACGATCTGCTCGCGCATCAGTCCAGGATTCCTTTGCAGCTGACAAAGCATGGGCGCTGAACAAATAACTAAATTTCGAACATAATGAACTGAAACGCGTAGGCGAAGTTTATGAGACGAATAACGGCAAAAAGTTGTTCTTTCCTGCTACCTCGACTCGACCGTACGTCGTTCATACTGAAGCAATTTCTTAAATTTAAGCCTAAGTGATAGCAGACAATTTCACTAACTAGCTGCAATGCTTACCGCCTCTCAGAAACACTCCCACCTACACAGCTGCACACATACACACACACCAGATATATTTTAACCCAGCAAACCAAATTATATCGATATAATATCGAAATGTTGTCGAAAAAATGGTAATTTCTATCGTTTTCGATAATCGAATATACCGTAATGTCATCGAGAAATATGCGTTTTCGAGAATCGCACCTATCGTTATGGATACAAGATTGCACAAAACCTCGATAACTTAACAATATTGACCAAATCGATTTTTAGTACCAAATATATTTTATATTTGAGTTTTCGCACCGACATCTTTACAGAAGCTCCCTGCCAGGACATTTTTTTTGCAACGTCGTGTACGAAAATGCAGCGCCAATATTTGATAACGAAGTCCAAAATCAATTTTGAGTTGGTTTAATGAGACTCAGTTCTCAGTAATTCTGAGCTCCTCCTCAAATAAAAACTCCGTAAACTTCAATTTCACAATTTAAATAATTTATATTGACATGTAATTGGGAACTTTTTGGATCAAAATTGAGAAGATCGCAATTTTTAAAAATCTAGATATAATTTCGATTTCAGAATGATATCTGTAAATTATACTATCGAAATAAGGTTGGCTGGGAAAATGAATAGAGTAGTGGTAGGAGTAGTAGTAGCTTCATTTAGTTGAACCTCAAGCCATGGTGGCGGCTCTTACCTCGACCCTTAAGGCCTCTCGCAGACTCAGAGCGTAACCCAGTGTAGCGTGGCTTAATGCAAATGATTTACAACCGTTTCCATGTTTTTCTTTGCCAAAACGTTTCGACGAAACAACAAAAAAACAGTTGTAAATCTATTGCATTACGCTACACTACGCTAAGCTACGCTCTCAGTCTGCGCGAAGCTTAAGGCTTTTGAAATGCAATATAATTTTAATATCGTTACAAATGTTGTGTTTAGCTGTAAATAACCTTTTAGTGCATTAAATTAAGAAGTCGCCGGAAGCATTCCTTTCTTAGATTTAATTAGAAGCAAACTGTGTAAATTGATTAAATACTATATGATAAAGTATGGTAAGAATATGGTTAAATACTGGTTAAATAAAAATTAATTCATTTAAAATTAATCAATACAAAATAATCTGTTTTCAATCCTATGGTGTGAAGTAATTGGGAGGGGTGGCCTTAGTCGTCGGGGTTATTGTATTTGAGGATGAGGATGGGGTGAATTTATCGCAAAATAAACGAATAATCATGAGAAGTACTTTTTTCTAACTTACGAATTGCCATGAAATTTGTTTGCAAAAAATTTTAGTATTTAGGAATGAAGGAAGGAAGTATTTGAAAAAAAGCGCCGATATACAGTAAACGTTTGAACAGGAAACGAAACAGAGCTTTTGGAAATCTTCGCCTTCGTTGGTCCTGTTATTTAAAACAATCTGCTATGATATTTCCATAAAGTAGGGTTTTTTCGGTTTTGCGCAAAACTGGTTTTCGCTGCGAGTATTATAAAACAAATAAAACTCCATTAAAATTGTAGTTGTTCAGCGCAAAACCCAAATGATTTCTGGTCTTAGCAGATCTCAACCCTGTTTCGAAGTTCAAAATACTAGACGCAGCGAAATATCTAACATGGGTAACAGCCGGGGCGGAAGTGGTGGTGTCACCCCTATAAAAGTTGTTACCATGGCAATTTTTATATTTTTTTACTAAGTGTAATTGATAGGTGTGATCCAAGCGCTTGAATTGAAATCTACACTCGGGTGTAGAGGAATCCATAGTCCGGTCAGACAGACCGACATTTTCTGGGGAGTATGACAAACAAAACAATTTATTGTTTATGAAAAAGTTTTTTTTAATATTTTGAATAACGCAATTGTTGTGGGTTGATATTCGAATGCTTAAACTAAAACCATTTTATGGAAACACCATGTAAATAAGTTGCAATAAAATACACAGAGAAAAATAGTACCACATAAAAATAAGAAGACCTCCTTATTGAGTTATTTTAGTGTGAAATCTTATTAAAACATACAAACAATATGGTTTTTTCATAGAGAAATCTTATTAATTTTATAAAGAAAATCTTATTGTCATGAGACAAAAAGATAATCTTATTAATTCGTGATTTTAATAACAAATTCATGTTTTGCCCCAGAAAATCATGAAATCAACAAGTCTGTATGAAAGTATGAAGTATTCTTATTATTATTTACTTTTTAAAACTTCTCATATCTAATATCCTCGGTCTGGCCGGAACTTCGAAAGTAATATTTTTCCTGTCAGGTTTACTTCAGATCTATAATTCGTATTAAATTTTTTTACATTGGCATTGTTTATAATGGACGATCTTTGCTTCTCAGTTGTGAGTACTTTCCGTCTTTTTAAAGGGTGTCCCAAATAATACGCAAGAAGTAATTTCGATAGTAAACCCTAGTTATACCCTACACCCGAAGGTATTAGGCCATATTTACTTTGTTCTTCCGTTTGTAACGCATCAGGAGGCGTGGCAGGTATAGGAAAAGTATGTATATTCTAGCTCAGAATCAACTTCTGAGTCGATATAGCCCTGTCCGTCCGTCTGTCTGTCTGTCCTTTTGTCTGTGGAAATCACGATTACAGGAGAACGAATAGAGTTATCGAAATAGAGTTATCGTCATGAAATTTGATACGAATATTCTTTGTTATCCTACGCTGTTTGGTATCGATGGGGAATTGGGAGAATCGGACCAGTTCCACGTCTACTTTTTATACCAAATATGCATTCATCCGTGCTTATATTGCAATTTCTTAGCTTGTAGAGCGAATTTTCGACTAAAATTTTATTTCCGAGTCCACCATCTTAGACTCAGAATATACTCTTGAGAATATACTCTTGAGACTTGAGAATATACTCTTGATACTTGAGAATATACTCTCAAAAATGGGCGTGGCACGCCTACTTATATACTATACCATATAATGAGGTGTTTGGTAGGAAAAGCGGTGTTGTAGATGAGTTATTAGATCAAAATTTGCTCCCTGCAAATAAAAAGAAAGTAGGTGTCACCCGCCCACTTTTTATCACTTCGGCAGATGCGGATGTAGGGTGTATATTATCTTCAGTCAGGCCGAAGAACGCTCTTACTTGTTTTTAATTAAAAGTTGTCAATTTTTTATTGATTTATAAAGTATACATTATAGGGTAGAGTATGAAATCGTGTAAATGGCCTCTACGGCTCTGCTGGCACATACGCATTCTCTTTGTTAGCACATTACCCCTCTTTTGGTGAATTTCGTTGATACAGTGCTCAATTGATACGCGTATGTGGTCGTGGACTTGTTGGCATAAAACTTAGACTTCCAAAACCCCAAAGAAAAAACTCCAATTGCGCCAATTCTGGTGACCCATAGGGTCATTTGATCCAAAGCCAAGATCATGCGATTTAACGCCATTAGAATTTTCTCTTTGGGGTTTTTGAAGACGAGAGTTTATGACATGACCACCCACGACTCGAAAGTGAAAATTGAGCGCTGTATCAAAGAAACTCTTCCGCATTTATGCAAAGCGGTCATGGAAAGTTTCAAGAAAGGAGTGCGTACGTGCCAGCAAAGTCGTGGAAGCTATTTACCCAATATGCTATTTAGTACATAACACTATACTGTGTATTTTATGAATCAATCAAAAATTAATAATTTTTTTTATAAATTTGTGTTTTCTATCAAAATTACTTTAAAGTTACTTCTTGCGTGGTTATAGGGACACCCTTTATTTACAATATACTTTAGAACCAAATAACAAATATTAGCATATTACTTTTCAGGCTTTAACATGATATTTTGTGAATATTATGATTAATATTCTTGAAATCTTCGATGAATAAAATTCAATTAAAAAACACAAAAAATAATTCTATGGAAATCAATAAGATCTTATGTATGTATATTAATAAGATCGTCTATGAGAAACAATAATATTTTCATTGACAATTTGTATTTTTATATGACTGTCTTTTTTAATTCGAATCAGATTTTCTCTACGGTTTTAATAAGGCTTTCTTCTTGGATAAAAGGCATAGAAAACTCTGATTGCTTTTCTTCTATTTTATGTGGTGTTTTGGCTCTGTGTACGAATCACATTTAATACGACTTTCTATAAACTTAAGGCCTATTCGCAGGATTCGTGGGTCAATCAGATCTCAGCGCAGGTCTAAGACTTACAACTTGCTCCATTGTAAATTTAGTTTCAGTTTTAAAATCAGCATTAGAATTATAAGTTTTTCGCTCTTCGTTTTTGCCATGTAAATTCTGTCCTCCGCCTTTTGGAATATTCGCATGCCCCTTGGGGTGCCCCTTTCCACTTACTTTGTTTAGATGCACGAACGGTGCTCTACCATTCATTGATTTATGACATGAAACAGGACGCAATCAAATACCAACGAATACCGTCGTAATCATTTCGGACACCACCATTTAAGACGCGGTGATCGCATCGATTGCTTGGTGACTTCCCAGACTCATTGTGTGCTCACCTCGCTTTCGAAGGCGGCCATTAAAATTGAACTTACTCGTAAGTGCACCAAAGGTTCTGACAGTTTCTGATCTCTAGCATCGTGCTCTGGACAGCGTACCGTGCAGTGGGCGGGAAGCAACTTTTTCCCGAAAAATACCACACTCACAGAAGTCTGTGCTAATCTACGAAAAAGTTAATGTACGATATAGTATTTGTTATTGGGAAACTTTAGAATTATTTACTATTAAATTATGCTTCGTGTGTTAAAGTTTGATTAACTGAGTTGTTTCCAAAGTTGTTGAAAGAACTCTTTGCAGCTCGCGCTGGATTCGAACTTTAAAAGTTTATTGTGCTCTGGAGACACTGCGGCAATGACATTTCTTTCTAACCAGGATTCTTTTTAACCAGAACTTTTGAAATATTGATGTCGATCAGCATCTGAAAAATGATTTTCACACTCTTCCTAAAATCAAAAGAGGAAAATTTCAAAATTTTACCAAATTATTCTTATTGATTGATCATGATCCCAAAACAAAATATACTATATATATCATAATTTAATAAATGAGACTAACGGAGACTAAATGCTTAAGTGCTAAACGTTTTTCTTCTATTTATTTAACCGATAAAGCGCCGGCAAACCACCGTGCGGTGATCGCAACAATGTTGCTGCCTGCCGTCAAGCAATTTGACTTCAGCGGCAGTTTAGACGATCCAGTGCGTTTATGGACCATTTAATCTTAAAATGCATGAACATCTTTTTCGTAAATATGTTTTTTTATGTTTTGCTTTTCACGTTCCACCCAATCAGCTGAGCTGCAGCCCGTCCATCAGACAATAAACCCAGTCAAGTGGCCATTCGAACAACAATGTTGCCGCTTTAATAAAGAGGACGCCGGACTTCGTAACTGAGAGCTAAACACAACTCATAATCGTAAAATTTTCTCGTGCTGTTACTGGGATGCTCGCGAGCGCACTTTATTTTACAATGACAACAAGTAAGAGCGGTTACTTCGACCTGGCCGAAGCTTATATACCCTACAGCCGCATCTGTCACCTGCCCACAAGTGATGATAAAAAGGGGGAGGTGACGCCCACTTTCATTTCACTTACAGATAGCAAATGTTGATCTACGAGTATTAACTCATTTACAACAACCAGTGGGCGTGTCACGCCAGTTTTGTGTGACGTGACCAATACGGTGATCACGGCAATGAAATTTGAGCTTCAGATCCAAACTGCGGGCTGAGAAATTTAGCCCTCAAAGGCGAAAAATATTTTTGACATCAAAGAGCCTTATATGGGAGAGAATATTCATGCCAAATTTCATTACGATACACGAATGGGAGAAGCACGCCCATTTTTAGGAGTATATTTTAGTCTGAGACGATGGACTCAGAAATAAAATTTTATCTTCAAATTCAGTCTACAAGCTAAGAAATTTAGCATAAGCACAGACGAATTTATATTTGCGATAAGGCGAGGCACTAGTCCGATTCTCCCCATTTTTAATACTAAATAGCCCAGTATAACAAAGAATATTCGTATCAATTTCCATGACGATACCTTTATTCGCTCTCCTGTAATCTTAATTTAAGATTAAGATTATATATACTTTTCTATACCTGCCATGCTTTCTTTAATGCCTTAAAAACGGAAGAACAAAGTGAATATACCCTTCGGGTGTAGGGTGCAACAAGAACCATACAAGGTATTACCAGGTATAAGGTATAAAAAGGTATAAACGTTCCGCCGCTCTTCTACTCGTACGCTTCGATGCCTGGGACGCTTTATTTTTTTAGGACTCTTCATTGCAAACAGTTTCAAGGCACTAGGTAAATAGCCGGCCGTCTTTCGGTTCCTGGCTCTGAATGGAAAGCTGCCAGAAACGGGCGTGGCGAATTGGAACAACTAGTCGCTAGAATACACCCAGGCAGAGTTTTCGGAAACGGTCAGGAATCGAGGTTCCAGGGAGGATCCAGATCTAAGATTTCAGGGAGATGGAGTATCTTCGTGCGAAGTCTTCTCAAACCGTTAACCTGCTTCTACAAAACCCTTACTACAAGTAAAACCATTTCTTTCTATTTTCATTGAAGAGCCTTTTTAACGCGAAAATTTAATATGGTATTTATTATACGGATATAAACGAGAAAAACGAAAAATGAAAAAATAATGTGAGACGAGAAAATTGGATTTAAGTACGTAGTCTTCGCAGCTGATGAGCCATGAACCACCTTTCTTTGATCTCTATGGAAACCTTTTTATTTTTAAGAATACTCGATCAAAATCATCACCAGAAAACGCTTCTTTGATTGTTGACTCAATGAACTTCGAAGTCTTTTTGTAGGCCGCATACGAAATTTTACATACATTTTTTACATGCATTTCGTCTTTTGTTGTCATTCTCTCCTTCAACCTTTCTTGTACTTTAATATCGCTTTTTTTGCGAAATTATGTGACATCGATATTTTCGGGTAGTTCTCCTGCCGCATAAAGTACATGAAAATGTGTCGGAATATAATTGAGGTCGTAAACACTGACTACTATGCCTTTTTAACTATCGCCGATTGGAACAGATTTCGGACTTAATTAACTTAACATTAGGACAGACTCAACACTCGCCGCATAACAGACCACTTAAGCATTGGCGATCGCGCCATAAAAATGCCTTTTCTAAAATTTATCACCTACAGATAAAAATAGAATGTACCTCCAGCCATGGGCCGAGCACACAATCTCGGTGGAGCGCTGATTAGTATCGGCGTTTGAATGACCACATTTGAATAAGACGTGATTAAAAACTCCAAGCCAACTAGCATCAAGCATCGTTCCCGCCAGCCATGGAGCGAAGACCAGGAATCCGGGCGAGTGCGAGCGCTTGCCTTTTGTTGATTCAATAATTTACATTGATTTATGGCTTTCAATCTCCGAGGTCGCTTCGAAAGTAATCACAGCTCCGCTCGTTTCCGCGTCCAGAATAACTGGGACAATTAAGACATCGATCCCGCTCGATGAACTATTTTCGGTTACGCATTAAGACGAAGAGCTAGTTGGAGACGAAGAGCTATAGCCGGAACGTCAGGATCAAATTAAGTAATTGTACTACTAGGAATCATGTAACCATTCAGTGATTCTTATTTCTAATTCCGAAGAATGCCAATGACTAATGTACAATATCATATACAGTTCGCGGTACAAGCATCTTCTTCCCCATTTACAAAAGACGCGGCGAGTCGCTCACACTAGTTGATTATTTACGCACACTCCAAACAGTTCACACCTAGCACGCAGCGGCTCAAGAGCGTCTGATCTGTCGCCCTAAAGGCGTTGTCTCAGAGATAAGCAAACGATTTACTGCCACATTTAGGCCAAAACTCGGACGGAACGGAGTAATCAAGTGCAATTTGTACCTAATTGACGTCGCAGTCGCCGGAATCGGAGACGCTATCCATCGTCGTCGTATCTTGTTCGGAGAATCCGAAGTGACCACAAATAAATTCTGTTTCAGCAGCGGTTCGGTGGTAGTGGCGAATTCATCGGGCGGTGGTGGCTTTTCTTTACATTGTTTTAACAGCATCGCTAAATCGACTTCATAAAACAAATACGCACAACGGACTCGTAAAAAATACTCAATGGTCTAAACAATTTTAGCAATTAATGATTTACAATTTTTTACTAAAGAATTTTTTTTAAATATGTATAAATTATTAGAAGTCTTTAGATAATGATAAAAATTAATCAGCCGGTTAAAGTTAATATTTGATTTACTGAAAAACCTTAGACAAATATTAAATGTTTCCCCTTTTTACGAATGCTAAAAACACAGGCCTCATTCTTTCCTCCTCTTAAAATCATTTCTCAAACAAGCTTTCAACAATAACCTGTTAGTCTTAAGACTAAAGCCTAAATTGTAAATTACACCCTCGTTTGCCTAATAGATAAAGTTCAGTAATCAAAAGTCATTGAAAGCACTACACTCAGAAAAAAATACTATTAAATCAATAGTTTTTTAATAGTATTTACTATTGTTTTTTGTCAATGTGCTTAGCTACATTGAAAGTGTAGTTTTTGAACTATTGTATTAATACTGGTTTTGTACCATTAAATTAATAGTATCTCATTTTTAAATAAAAGTATGTCATATAATAGCTCTCAAAATGCCTAACGTATGTTATATGTAAGTAAAATTTCATGCACAAAATGTAGAAGGCATAGGCAGGAGCATAGAGTGGCGACTTGCGGGCTTCACAATCGCAGGTTCAATTCCCGGTTTGGTAAACATTTTTTTTTTTTTATTTAATTTATTTGTTTTGTTTATATTATTAATGTTGATTTGATCATCATTACTGCCACGCACATTATAATTCAAATTTAATTATCTATGATTTTTAATTTAGTTCGTATTTCAAAATTTTACCTATAATTTTCCCATGGCGTCGTCGGGATTCGAACCTCTGCTCCTTTACTCTTTGTATTCCAAAGCAAGCACACCTCCTTTAGGCTACCTTTGTTCTATTAAGGTTAAAGTATTTCTAGTAAAAATAAATCTTCGTTATATTCAACAAATAATAGTATGCGTCTCATTGGAATAATAATACCTCAATTTTCAAAAACTATTAATTTTAATAGAAAATTTTTGTTTTAATGGGAAAATCCTATTAATTCTTGTACTATAAAATCAATAGGCGTACTATTAATGATTTAATGGGACGTTTTTTTCTGAGTGTAGTTTTGATCAACATCATCAATCGGTGCCGTCCCATTTATCGTCTCTTTCATGACAATGAGTGTTCCGTTGAATGAACACTTCTAGTGTTTGCTGTACCATCACAATACAAAGTTGAATACACTAAAGCTAATACCACATGGTACATATAGTGGTATTCAGCCTATGTGCATTCAGGAATGTGCCTATTTATTGATCAAATTGCACAATTTATTTCCACAGCTTAAAACTTTACACTCTACACTCCGCTAACGGTTCCGACTGCGAACCACAAATGCTGATACTGATTGGCCACGTGCAGAGTCTGTTGTGATTTTCATAGTAAAAACAAAAGCACAACAACAAATGCAATAACAAATTTGCTTTGGTATAGCAAGCGTGGCATGGTTTGCTCTAGCCTCTCCGGAGACAGGGTATACTCTTTTTCAGGATGGCGTAGAGAAGTGCTCGCTTGTTTGTATCGAACTCCGCCACCGAGCCAAATTTTTAATGGCCGCCTAACACCATAATTATTTTAAAGCTTAGGTATAAAATCGGCAGCAGAAGCCATACTGCGCAGCAGGAGGTGCACTTGGTGACATTCGATCCACGCCAGTAGGTGGATCGTGTAGATTGCGAGTACAGCAACAGACCGATGGCGGGACGGACGAAGTGTTGTCGGCGACCAAGGCTTTTGCTGTCTGACCGTTGATATGATATGATATGGTCTGGAAGGGGCACAGTGCGCAGAATTCGGTTTACCAATCACAGCCAGAGTAAAGAAGTACCCAGTAGGAATATGAGCCGTGAATTTACGGCGGAAAAGTATCAATATAGTAGCTTTCGTAGCAGCCATAAGCTGATTTCGAAAAAATTTGCATATAAAAATAATTTTCGATCAGGAACCAGTTGGCAAAAAATTTCCATTAAATTTTAATCTTATTATTTAAAATACGAGTAGCTCTGAGTGTTTGTAATTATAATTTGTCAAAAGTCATTGAATTCATTTCTTTTCATTTAAATTAGGTTTCTTATAGTTATATTTTAAGATAACAATCATTGACAAATCGGCATTGTGCAATTTTTTTGTTGTTATAATTAATCGTTATAATATACAATAATTAAGCTCAGCGTAGTGACAAATGAAGCGTCAATAATGAATGAAATAAATTCTGGCAGAAGTTTAAAGCTTCAAAAGCTCTGAAAAATAGAATCCATAATTTCTAAAGATTCTCTGATTAAATATGCCTTTCTTATTTCTGGATCCATTATTTCTGTTTCTCATTCTTGTAAAAGTAATTTCAGTTTATAAAATAATTAACCAGATTATGGCAAAATAAGTATAAGGCTGCAAAGCATCCCAGTAGTTCATGTCTCGAAGACATCTTCGAAGACGCGTGCAAGACATATGGCCGTCGTCGAGGACACCTGGACAAGCCTATGTTTGTCTTAGAGGACATTTTCATACGAATGTCTCGATTGTCTTCGACGACAACAAGAGCGACAGTGTCCTCAATGTTGTCTTCGAAGACAACAAGAGCGACAGTGTCCTCAATGTTGTCTTCGATGGCAATTAACGAAAAAAATACATACATATGTGTATGTATATATGCATACATAAATACGAATACATATACATATGTATGTATGTATATGTTTGTATATTCGCAGGGCCCGAGAATATAAGCACAGGGGCTTTGCGGGGCCCGGGGCAAATCTGAAATTGAGGGGCCCTTTCTAAAAATAAACTAATTATTAGTAAAAAAGCTAATAAGTCAAACATTTATTTAAACAAATTTGCGGAAATTATAAAACAAACACCATCGAAAATTGCTCAAATTTGAAAAAACACCGCAGTTTTTTCTACATTTAATAACACATTTATTGAATACTAGCTGTTGCCCGCAACTTCGTTCGCGTGGAATAGTGCTCGCTCTAACTTAGTTTGATTGAATGATATACATACATATGTACACATCACAGTCGTTTGCTTGCAGTATGTATATGTACATACTCGTACATATGATATACACGACACTTTTTTATTTGGATAGGAGGGGCCCGTTATAGGGTTTCCTTGATAACTCGAGGGTCCCAGAGATACTTCTTGCTTGTTTGTGTCTTACCATGATATAAATTCATTTATTATTGGCATCTATTCTGTCCAGCACAATGTTGTTAACTTAATTTAAAATTGAGACTGAATTCCCCTACAGTCCCCTATTCCCTATTTAGAGGTTGACTTTTTATTAAATAGATACCCTATGTCCCTCGTCAGGGTTCCAGCTATCTCCACACCAAATTTCACCAAAATCGGTGCAGCGGTTCAGCCGTGAAAAGGTAACAGTCAGACAGGCTTACTTTCACATTTATAATATTAAGTATAGAAGTATAGATATAGATTTTCCAATTTTCTGCTTCGTGGGCGTGGGTTGTTAAGTTATGCTTATTATTGCATTGTCATCTGTAGCTCATCGGAAAGCTAGTTGAAAATAAGTTCCAAATTTTTTTTTTAAAAGGAAGTTTCTAAAGTTTTTCCATATAATACGGAAAGCGTTTTAGTTAGAGATTGGACCGAACCGTGTAAGGGTTAAGCGCGGGGCCCGGAGCGGTTGCCCCAGTTGCCAGTTTCTGAGGGGTGGCTCTGTATTCGTACTGCTTGTGTTTAGAGTGTAAAAATTTAATCAATAAACTCGATTATACGAATATTATATTAATTCAAAACTAGAAAATCAGTAATAAAAACTAAAATTGATCACTTAATATAACGATTTGATAGTTTATGACATTTAACGATGCCCACGCATCAGGTTTTTCATAAAATCATCAACAAGCGTCGCGTCGCTTAACTCTCCGACAAGATATTATTCATTGCTGTTAATAATAAAATTTCGTTTAATACCTCAATCAGTGACTTGAATTCCAAATGACGACCTGAAGTCAATTCGGGTCCCGATTCTTACCGAATCACCATGCATTAGTGTTCATTAAGAAGAATGACGGCACTGTTCTTTTCAACACTTTGAATAAACTCGTCATTTTCTTGATTTATACGCTCGACGCTGATACTGTCGGAGTTGTCGGAGAACAAGATGGCGTTGGAGATGGTAACGGCGTCGGATGTGTTGCCAACGCGGACGGCGCTGGTCAGGTGAATCGCGGTGCTTAATTGCCGATGCGAGCTGATTAAAGACATCCATTAATATTTGTCCCTTCATAAACGGTGCGAGCGACCACAATGGTATTTTCTCACTATTGTTATTGTTGTTGTTGGGAGCAGTGTCTTGCCGACTTATTAGAAGTAGCGCGATAAGACAAATTTGTTTTTATTTCTATCGATGCTTGCTCATGGAATGAAATTCTATTATAAAACTACGAATTTCTGGGCTGTTGTGGGAGAATCCTTTTCCAAAAAGTTTTGGGGTTTAATTTTGTGGCTTTTCAGTCCTAGTTGGCTTCCTGCTGATCGCATCGCCACCGCCATTGACAATTTCTGTCACTCTCATACTCTTTTTTGGCCTTGTTTTAAATTTTCAGCGTTGCATTGAAATTCCAAACAATCAATCGCTTCATAAACGACCTCTAGGTGTTGCCAACTGGGTGCGGAACGCGAACCAGCAACGGTTTAAAAGAGTTTCCTCAAGAGCAGCCCGGCAGGTAGTCGCGAGCCACGGTCGTCCGTACGTCGCTTTTCCATTCGATTAACCGACTAAGTCGATGATGAACTCTCAAAGTAGATTTAGAAAGTAGCTGCGCTCTCGCCTTGCGCTGTATTAATTTGCATCTTATGGATGTCTAAATAAATCATTGCTTGGCAAACGAAACGATTGTTTGATTGATTGACGCGCTGCTTATGGTTTTATTGTGGAGTCTGTTAACAAAGTTATCTACGGTTTGCCAATGTTTTCAACAGTTCGTATGAAGCTTGCAATCATTCAAGCCGGCGATACGTTCTACCTACTATTTTTGCACACTTTGTGCCTGCCAGCGTCTCTTCAAAAAGGTTAAATAAAGCATAAAGCGTGCGTAAATATAAATAGATAAAATGGAATTTGCTTTGAATATGCGTCGTAGGAAGCAGCAAATGATTTAGAGTAAATTTCGAAGAAAGCATCACGGACTGTAGGCATCAGCGTCTTTACGTACTCACTAAAATGTTGCATGTCGCAGTATCGTGGACGTAAAACAGAGTGCGACTAGGCAGACACCAAACACATTTGCGTCGGTACAGCGTCGGTACAGCGTCGAATCAAACGCATTTCGTTACTCTAAAGGGCATTCTTCTGTCCGAAGCGTTGACATCACTGAAAGGAAATGTATTTCGCGGTAACTTTGTTCATGTGAACAAAGCACACTTCGGTGCAGTACTGCCGCTCTGCTTCGCACAGTGGCCGGAAAAGCATAAAGCGTTCGACATTGAGACGATCCAAAGAATTTGAAAACCGTGAAATTGAGTGAGTCTGCTACGTACATAGTACGTAGTACTCGAATGTAGTACGCAGTGCGTACCTCTTCGAATATCAATTCGCTTAAAGGAGTCGTCTTTAATACACAAACGTGCCTCTTTTGTGTCCCGAGATGGACTGAAAGGATGTAATCTTACCACAACGGCCGTGCGTTTGGTCCACTGCACTACTTCTATGTACAATAAATATATCTTGTTTCAGTCGGCCCATTCTCGCGGACACCGTCCATTCGCATTTGCCGCAATGAACTTCAAATGAGCTTTCGTCACAACGTAATCATCATTACATACATATACGTACATATACGACATACGAAACCTGCTGAAGCCTGCGAAGGCGCACTGAACACTGCGCCGTGTCATCGTGTCTCGTCGGGGGAACGCGACGTGCACGGAGTGAAATGTTATACAAACTCATGCTCACTTCTGTGTGTCAAACTGTCATTGAATTCGAATAAAAAACGTCGATGAGCCGGGCGGCAGCAGCAGGGATGCATTTCCTTAGATCACCTCAAAAACAAAAGACCGAGAACTAAGCTAAGAGGCTAAACAGATTAAAGTGACACCTGACTGTAGTTTTAACGTCTTTATGCCATTTTCACCAGGGCGAAGGGCTAAGGAGGAGGTGTGGGTATAAGAAGAGGAACGGACTTTTAATCCGTTTTTCGTGCATTGATAAAGGCGTGGTAGATACGGATATAAATATATTTAGGCCTATTCCCTTGATGAGCATCAGTACCTATCAGCCGTAGGAAAGGTAATCTGTCCTTTAGAAGTGAACTGTTGAGCTTTTGCGTGACCATGAAACGACTGTGAAGATCCTAAGGGCGTGTCTTGTTGACAGTTTGACTTTTTAGTATACGTGATGCTAATTCGATCGATCGTCCGTTTCGGTCACGTTGACCTTTTATAAACGGAAGAAGCCGACGCATCCAGCTCATTTGACGCTATATGACTTGAGAGCGAATTGGCCGCGCTCAACTCAATTCACTTTGTTCGCTGAGCATTTATCAGTCCATGAACGATAAATTTGGACGGGTTCACGTTCTTAATGGCAATCAGGGACATCAGCATCAGCGGCAACACTCGGCACAGGTGACTTGTACCGACGTCCATTGCCGCGGAACAAACCTGTACCGACTGTGGCAACGACGTCCGAAAAAACAAAGCAAAAATAAAAAACAAAAACAAATAAATACGACAAAAACAAAGGCCAACAAAATGCAGTTGAGAACAAAGGTGTGTGGACAAGGTCTAAAGCGATGGTCCAGAGACCCAAGAACCACAATAAATTAGGAAACGAAATCTCCACTAAATAAAGACATAAATTAAACTTATAGAGCGAGATAAAGGCCGCGCCAGCTAAAAAGACCATAGAAGAATAAAGGAATCAAACAGAAATTTATTTATGAGGTGATAAGAATCGCCGAAGCCACTGAAATCGTACAGCGGGGCAGCGGCGCGGCCCGGGCGATGGCATTAAAATTGATTTCGGTTCTGAGCGGTGGCGAGCAATCGCGCAGTTGGCCGCAATGTTGGGTCAACTTGTCGTTAACACTAATAATAATAATTAATAATAATAATAATAAAAATAAAAATAATAATAGTAATATAATAATAATAATAATAACCATTCCCAGCAGCGGATTAATGCGATCAATGTTCACAGCATCCGCGCAGATACGATCAACGGTGCGACGGCCAAGCGACAACGAGCGCCTAGATGAAGATGTTGCTCAATTAGGCGGCGATCTTGTTGTGGTCGGGGATTATGTGCCTCTTTCTCGCCAACCGTAAACTTTCCGAATCGATTCGATTCGACTTGGTGTCGATGGGAGAACGCTTCTCGCTGATCTTTTCTACAGTATTCAAGCTCGCCGCCGCTTAACCGATCACTTTCAGGAAAACAATAAATCTTTTTCAGAACATTCTTTAGATTATAAACACAATTAAGAATAGTTCGAAAGCTTTAAACGGTTTTAAATCTCAACCTAAGCGGAATCGAATTAAGCGGACCACTTATCGATTCTTTAAGTGCTGATCTCGTATTAATTTTTGTGTAGATATTTTAAAATAAAACAAAAGGATTGCTTTGAGTCCACAAAAGAACACACTGCTTTTTATGATTTTTAATAAAAAAATTTTTATCGGATGCTGTCACAAAAGGCAGCTTAAATTAAGAACATTTTAATTTTAGGACCTGTGCGACTAAATATTAGGAATTGTGACTAAATATTAGTGATATACTATTTGCTGTCGAGCTGCTTTACGACTTTGCTAAATAAACTGTGCGAATTACTTTCCAATACTAAATCAAATTATTCACATAATTTTATAAATTTAAGGTTTTTGAAAAACTTTATTTTTGCTTCAAATTTTTCCAAAAAATAAAGAGGAGCATATTGTTTTTATGGTTGCCAACTATTTACAGCCATATGTCAATGTCAACTATATACAGTCATATTGTTTTTGAAATAATTTTTAATTATTCGTTAAATTCAAATAGTACGTTCAAACAAATTCTAAATTTTAGGGCCTGTGCGAATTGACACTAAAATTTAGTATTTTTCTGAATAATTGGAAATGTCGATAAAAAAGGCTACGCCGGCAATGCAGTATACACTAAATGTCAACAATTTTTTGAACTAAAATTTAGTATTTTTTCGACCGTACTATTTGAATGTAAGAATAATTGAAAATGATTTCAAAAGCAATATGGCTGTCAATATGGGAATCATAGAATCAATGTCTTTCTCCATATTTATCGAAAAATTTTAAGTAAATATAAGGTTTTTTCAAAAATTTCAATTTATAAAATTATGTCATTAATTTGATTTAGAATTGGAAAGTAATTTGCACAGTTCAGAAAGGTTGTAAAGCAGTTCGACAGCAAATAATATATCACTAATATTTAGTCACATTTCACAGGCTCTTAGTTTAAAAAAATTGGTTGCCATTTAGTGTATACTGCAATGCCGGCTTAGCCTTTTTTATCGACATTTCCAAGCATTCAGAAAAATACTAAATTTTAGTATCAATTCGCACAGGCCGAAAATATTAATTGTTTTGAATTTATGCCGGATTTTTTTCTAGTTTTGTGTCGCAATTTGAGAAGTTTGAAACTTTATTACATATTTATTATTTTTTTAATTACATTGAAAAATGTATATTTTTATTAGTAAAGGGTTATCCATTTTCTCTTTCGGAAAGTGAAGTAATAAACAGCAAACTAAATATTCAGATATCGATTGAATTTTTATTTTAATATGACACTTGGCCATTCTGCGTGAAAAACAATATCGTTCAAATGTCTTCCACGGGACCTTTTGCAGGCCTTAATCCTTTTGAGGTAATTTTCGACGACTTTTTGACCCAAGTCGGGCAATAATTCGGCCATAACTTCACATATGTCATTCTTTAAATGCTCCAAAGCTGAGGGATTGTTCGCATAAATACAGTCTTTCGCGTAGCCCCACAAGAAGAAAATCAAAGCCGCCAGATTGCACGATCTTGGTGGCCAATTAACATCGCCAAATCGCGAAATAACGCGTCCTGGAAATTTCTACCGTAGTAAAGCTAAAACCGGCCCTGTTGTGTTGCTTGTGGCGCCATCCTGCTGGAACCACATATCGTCCACATCCATACCTTCAAGTGCAGGCCACAATGTGCCGTATGACAAGCCCAAATGCGCGCCCTGGAACCGATAAATTTTGGTCGTCCTCAACACTACGGCTCACAGCGGCAACTTTTTCGATAGAGCGTGCGTGGCGATGATACACAGGCCTTACAATCCCTGTAATCGATCCAGTTTCTTCGAATTTCTTCACTACATGGTCGAAAATTAAAGATTAAGTTTCAGTTTTTTAAACTTTCTTTGAGTTGGAATAGTACATGACAACCTGCAAAGTTGGAAAATTAAACAAAAATGTTCGAAAATGTACGTTTGAAATTGTACGGTCAGGACGATTAAGATTAACATAAACCTTTTGTAAAGCTCGAAATGTGGTCACAATAGAATAACCATATGTGCAGAATGCTTTAACAAAGTTAACGCATTGTTGGATGGTAAAACGATCCATATTGTAAAACCAATGGCAAACCTTTAACTAAACCTTCAACTAGTTCGGGTGACACTGACACTTGACAGCTGCCAAACGGCAGGGCTTTACTTTCCGTAACTGGAAATGGATAACCCTTTATTAGAATTAGTATTGTTAGTATTAGTATTTTTAGCTCAACTTTTTAATTATTGTCCACACTTGGAACAATTGGAAACAGATTGTTTTTCCAAGAAATTTTTTTTAATTCAAAAAACCTTTGATTGAATTGGCCTATTAGGGCCGTGCATCATATAGACCTCGAAACTTTGGTTGCCCTTCTCAATCCTCAAAACACGTCTTCAGCATTTGTGCATTCGACTCATGGGTTTGGCCGAGCCGGGCCAGGCCGTTCGTCGAACACGTTATTTCTCGATTTTAGTGATCCCGTCCTCTGTCGAACATGTCTTCACAACTCAATTATCGTGCTTAAGACGTAGTCATAAGCGTCAAAGACGCGTAACTTGAGCGCACAAGGAACGCATGACCATTAAAATGCAAATCAGACGCGCTCCGTCGCTGCGTTGTGTAGGCAAACGTCTCATTGACATTTCAGAATCACAGCCGTAATCGTCATTATCATTATCGTTATCACCACATGTGCTCGCGCGCATCGACGGACAAAAGCGCATCACCAAATAAATTTGCATATAAATTGCTGAATGCTTTAGGCGCTGCGATCTGCGTGCCGGACTATACCCACACTCGTCGGACTCGCTGCGAGCATGGGTGCACTCAAGACCCATTTTAGAAGATCTCCAACGAATCGGCCGAATCGAAATCAACGAGGCAATTTCGTTATTTACGGCATGTGCTCCGGTGGACCAGTCGACAGCGCCGCGGCACCGACTTGGATGCAGTGCACTCTCTTCAAAGCGTTCAAATAAAGGCACTACATAAGTGGCAGAGATAATCCAATTAGCCCAGAAGACATTCGCAACAAGAAAATGCACTTGTTTCGGCGCGATTTTCGCAAAGTACCCAAAGAAACGTCAGAACAACCCAAATAATAATATCGGTCCTGCGATCCGGTTAGCGTGCCGGCCGACCGTAAGATTGGCGTTCGGAGCAGCTCAGTCCTCGGGCTACTATTAGGCGGCTCTTAGACTCAATTGCTCATTAATAGCGTAGGTAAGAAATTTAATTTTAAAGAAGCAATCATTCCAATGACTGTTTTCCACTTGACTGTTTCATTTGCTGTAGTTCTTCACGCAAAAGCAATGCAGGTAAAAATCCCATCAGCACAGCACAGCACAACACTGTCGAATTAGAAACCTGGACATTGTATGATGAGTAGAGCCGGTTGTCTGCCTGCGAAAGCCGATTCCCACAATCTCAAAGCCATCGCTCTACAAAATCGATCGAATTTCGTTCTGCGTATGTCAAAACTTTGGCGGCATAGGTTTTCTCATGGGCTCTGATCTAGTAGATCGATGTGGTGTGATCCCGGCTTCAACTTGTTTCCGTTGCTCTGGCTGAAGTCAAGCAGCTCCACGACTTCGCGAAGTCCCGGCACATCAACGTAATCAGTTCAAGTTCTGTGACGTGATCAATCTGTCGTTAATAACTCAATTGATTTCCTTTAATCCAATTAAGATAGATTTCTCCAGCAACAACAAAACAATAGATACTTTCTCGACTCTCGGTCAACTCCGCATTTCGCGATGCTCTACACCGAAAAAATCAGATGACTTCTAGTTTATCGCCGCTTGTGACTGAGAACAAATTTGGTTGTCGCCTCATATCGTCTGTCTGTGTGCGCCGTGCTTTCGAACATCGACCACTTTTAACAAGAAAATATAATAGCAGTTCTCAACGCAGCACCTATATTTTTAATAACAGAAATTGATTTGTTGGTCATCAGCGAAATCAATGCCGCTCGCTGAATCTCATCCTTTCCGTTTACTCAATTTTACGGTCGATTTGCTGTGATAAAATCTGCTTTGTTTACTTACAGATTTGAAGACATTTCGGGAAAGAGATGTTAAAGATTTTGATTAGATATACACATTCATATAGCGATAAGTATCTACGTTTGTATGTTTTTATAGAAGTTTTCATATTGTTGAATCGAGTCGGCAGGGAAAGCTTTAATCAGATCAATATCTTTTCAATTTAAAGAAATCTGCTGAGCACAACTTTTGAATGCATTCGAATTTGTCTATCCGAAATGATTTAGGCACTGACCGAAAAAGCCGGGCTTTAAATTTGGCTTTAATTTTTCACGTTTCTTACACTTTTATAAATAAATTAATAGGAGTACTTTTTTGTTAAAAACTTTTATAAATAAAGTAGCCTTAAGGTCCATCTCATAAATAAAAAGTAATTAATTAAAACTTGGGGCAAATACATTCCACACGATGCACACTGTTCGAACGTACTGGAACCTATTTCATGGTAATGTTGATTATGATCATTATCATTCTCATTATACCGAAGTATTTTTATCTAGTATCGTAGTATTTTATTTTTAAAGTGAATACTTTTTTCGATCGTTGGAGTAATCTCGTGGAAATGAAACATTTAACAAAGCAGAAGAAGAAGAAGAAGAAGAAGACAATTTTGATAAAATTACTATGAAAGTTACTACCGAAGTTCCTACCGAAGGAATGAAAAGGTTTCACTTTTAATGCGCGGGATTCCACGCTAATTTTTTTGTCATGTACAAGTATGTCATTATACTCGTATATGAGAGTATGCATGAATGTACGTCTGTATGTATTTTTTGTTTGAACGTATGCAAAAAACAAACATGCCAAAAAGAATGAAAACTTAAGAAAAACTTACTAGCAGCATGACGAATTGTCCTATGTCAACTTCAAAAAGAGAAAATGACATGAATTGCATTAACAATGAACGCATCCGCGGCCCTGCTCAGTTCTTGGCATCGATGCACGGTTGTGGGGCATTGTTTTATGCACATCAGCCAGCGTACCATGCGCTGCGTACATGAAGACGTCAAAACGCGGTGGCTGCAAAGCGCGCATAAAGAAAGTATCGCATTAAGAAACACAAAACATGTCAACGCATGCGGATCGATTTGAAGCATTGAACTGCAATTCGAATTTAATTGAATTAAAGCGGCCCCGACTGCGCCATCCTACCCATGCGTAACCGCTATCTCAGATCGGTCAATCCAATTATTTGCAGAATTTTGTCACATAAATAACTAGAGCCTGCGAACGGAACGGAACGGCTGGTCATTCGGAAGCATTTCATTACGTGTTTCACCTGTCGAGATCGATGACGAGAGCGGCTACCGTTCCGAAGTTGATACGCCGTCACCGGAGCAAAACCACTACAGACACTGACGCCATACGAGGGTTCCTTCGCATACGTGAGGAGCCAGCCTGTTAAACGACGACGGATCAGCCAACTGGAGCAAACGCACCCTCTATCAGAGGGTGCTGAATTGACTCGCCGACTCGGTAGCCGGCAGGTTCTCGGGCCAGGTTCTATGCCGGAGAGGGTGACCGTAGAGTTTTGTTTGGGGTTTCATTTCGCTTATCTTCGTGTCGGAGTCACCGAATTTATACTAGGTGTTAATTAAATTCGTTTTGCTAAATATTTCGTCTCCTCTAACCTTCGCAGCGCTCCCTTCTGGCCCATGGACCAGTTCCGTTTTCCACGATATTTGGTTGACATGGTTCAGCCAACAGGTAGGCCGAGGAATCAGCTGTCACCGGAGATATTGTATACACGACGAGTACAAACAAAACTAGTTGTCAACGGATCATCAAATGCGTTATTATCAAGATGGTGCGGTACAGGTACGAGTACGACTGCGCGAAATGCAGTTTCTTACTCTTTCGTCGCAGGGACAGCGTAACGATGGATGTCGATGACATTTAATAATAACTGAATTAAATTAAGGAAATTAAATATTTCCTCAAGTGAAATTTGAAAAAAAAAATTGTGTGGCCCAATTTAAAAAAAAATACCTGAATAGGCACATTTTTACGGAAGGATCTATGTCTTGAAGTTTTTGAGAAAATGGAATTTCAGGAAATACCATTACAATACAATTTTAACTGAAACTGTAATCAGTTGGACGCAAAAAGTGTACTTTGGGAGAAAAATATATTTCCTAAAATTAAATTTTCTCAAAAATTACAGAAAATAGGAAGGATCCTTCTGGTTTGAAGTATTTTATTTAGAACATAGTAAACCCAGCCCAGGTTAGAGTTATTATTTTGGCGAACAGTGTCACAGAATTTTCACGATAGTTTTAACCAAAATTTTTCAAAACGGGCCAAATTTTTAAAAATAATTTGGCATCATTGAATTTGGATTGATTCTAAGTTTTAGAGAAGCAAAAAGCAAGCTGCGCCATTTAGTTGGTGTTTGACAGCCATTGAGAATAGACAACCTCGTAAATTTTAACGAAAATGGAAAAAAGTGAATTTCGTGTGCTGGTTAAGCCTTATTTTTTGCGTAAAAAAACCAGCGCCGAAACCAAGGAAAGACTTGATAAATACACTGCACTATCAATTTTAATGGTTTCCTGATATCGGCTGTGGTCGTACCAATACAAGTGACGCCGAACGTTCAGGTCGCCCAAAAGAGGTCGTCACGCCAGAAATCGTCGATAAAATCCATGGAATGATATTGGACGATCGGAGAATGAAAGTGCGTGAGGTGGCTGAGGCTGTAGGCATCTCAACTGAGCGGGTGCATCACATTTTGCTTGAATATTTGGACATAAAAAAGCTATCCGCGCGATGGCTGTCGCGATTGCTCACAATCGATCATAAGCGCAACCGTGTGATCACTTCAAAGGAGTCTTTGGCGATGTTCAACCGCAATCCGAACGAACTTTGCGGTTCATGCGAAAATGGGTCCATCACACCACACCAGAGACCAAAGAACAATCGAGGCAGTGGGTTTCTCCGGATGATGGGTATGCCAGCCAACAAAATTATGGGATCACAGTTTTTTGGGATACACGAGGTGTCATTCACATCGATTACCTTGAAAAGGGCAAAACGATCACCGGCGCATATTATTCAGAGCTTTTGGACTGATTCGATATTGATCTGAAGCAGAAACGACCGCAATTGGCGAAGAAGAAAAGAGCGGTAAGAGATTCGGGTCGAATCACTAAAACAAACGTCTATTTTGAGGGCCTTACGAAAACCGATTGTTTGGAAGGAATAAAAAAAATTTAAAAACGCTGGACTAAATGTATCGAGCTAAAAGGAGACTATGGAGCCTGTGCGAAATGTGACTAAATATTAGTGATATACTATTTGCTGTCGAACTGCTTTACAACCTTTCCGATCTGTGCGAATTATTTTCCAATTCTAAATCAAATTAATTTTATAAATTGAAATTTTTGAAAAAAACTTATTTTTACTTAAAATTTTCCGATAAATATGGAGAAGGACATTGATTCTATGATTCTCAACCATTTACAGCCATATTGCTTTTCAAAATCATTATTAATTATTCCTTACATTCAAATAGTACGGTCGAAAAAATACTAAATTTATTGTGTACTGCAATGCCAGCGTAGCCTTTTTTATCGACATTTCCAATGATTCAGCAAAACACTAAATTTTAGTGTCAATTCGCACGGGCCCTATGTTGAGAAATAAAACGCTTAAAAAAATTTATATATTTTTTAAAAATAAAAAAGAAACTATATACAACCAAATACTCTAGGCACCATTCAGGCCATTCGTTGTTTCGGTTGGGCTTTCGGTCAGGACTCAGCGGCCCAAATTTACCTAAGAACCCTCAATAGATTTTCATTCACAGAAAAAAGGTGCCCAATTGTTACACCGTTTTATAAAATGTCATTATAAAAGTTTTTGTCTCGTAAAAAAAATCGCTCGAAGGAAAAGCTTAACTTGAATAATTTTTTTAGCAATTTATCGACATCAGTAATCGTGAGAGAAATTACTTCTGCGTAATTCAAGCGTGGTGAGAGTTTTCTAATTAAAAACCTGGACGAGCTTAACGCTGTTGCGAGTGCTGCAAGATGCAAAAGCTGCTGAAAATGATGGCAGTTCTTAAGTACTTTTTTTGCGATATTATCAATATCTATTTTCATTATTATTATCTATTTGTTATTAACTTAATATTCTCACGTTATACCTTTCTCCATTTCTCTGCTTTAACTACAGTTTCTAGTTTTGAATTTATGTGTTCTGAAGTCTGCTGGTCATCTGTTGTTAATTTATTTATCACTGGCATGTTTATTTCTTGTCTTACCCATACCTCTGCTAATGGTTGGCTTTTGTGGTCGCCGTTATGGTATTGACAAGAAGTCTCTTGTGGGTATACTGTGTGAGCGATGTGCGAGCGATTTGTCTAAAAGTTGCTCATTTTAATGCTAGAAGCCTTGAAGCGTCTAAAAAATTGATTCTCTTAGATATGTGTTTAAGGATTCCTTCATTGATGTTATTTGTGTGTCTGAAACTTGGTTTGTTTCTGACATTAGTAGCTCAATGTATAATATTAAATACTTTATTTTATTTAGAAATGACAGGCTGGACAAAAAGGGGTTGGTGTTGCAATTTATTGTCGCAATACGCTAAAGTCAGCTTTGGTCTCTAAGTCGACAAATAATAATATCGAACGTTTAAGTATCAGTATCTCTGATAGAACTACAAAAATCTGTGTTACATGTGTGTACAATCTCAGTAAATGATTTGCTGAGCTGTCAACCAACTTTAACTATTTTATAGTATGTGGTGACTTTAATGTCAACCTATTACATGAGGATAACCTGTCAAAGTGCATGTACGATTATGTCTCGTCACTTGGTCTGTCGATTGTTAATTGTTCTTGAGGGTTTTCTGACAAAGATACTGCTAGTTTGCTCGACAATTTTATTTTTCGAATAAGTCTGCAGTGTTGCTGTTTGACCAAATTAATTTCTTGTCCGACCATGACCTGACATTTTGCACTCTAAACATTAATATGTCACGTACCGTCAGTTCAAATACTTGCTCTTACCATGATTTCATTTCTATCAACTATCCAGAACTCTTACGCGATCTAACCTCCGTTATGTGAAACGAAACTTGGTTTTTCACTACTATAGATGATAGCTGGACTTCCTTATGAGATGCATTAATAATGTTTGCTGTAAGTATGTACCTGTCAAAACTGTTACCATAAAAACTTATCTAGTCCATGGTTCTCATCTCGTGTTCAGCAAGCCATTAAGAAACGAAATAAGCTGCCTAGCTTGTGGAAAAGAGACCCATGTCAGTATAACATTGCGACCAGAGACAATGAAGTAGTGACCGAGACGTGATCGGGGTTAGATCGAGCGGCGTATTCATCAAAACAGAAAAATCTTAAAACAGTGACTAGTGCAATAAAACCAAAATGAAACAATTACAGATGAAAATTACACAAAACAATCATCCACCAATCACAAATGTGTTCAACAATTAAAACACATTAACATAATAAATTAAAATTTTTTCTAAAACGGCCACAACAAATACATAAGAATAAATAAATTATTAAAATAAACAACAACAACAGAAAACATCGCTCAACTGCGAGGGACCAGGTGAGGGGCTTTTTTATGCTCTCTGCTTAGCATTTGACCGGTCTTTTCTGTTCAACTTCCCGTCTTCTAACTCCCAATTATTCCCGTTAGCCGCGCAGGCGGTTGTATGTGCACTGCGGGCTAAAGGCAGGTTGAAGGCACACTCTACCTGTCGTGTTTCTTTCTATCTTGCCGTGTTCACTTAGCCGCCTGTGCGGCTTACATCCACACTTGCTTTACAGTGGGCGGTGATAACGAAATTTCGCATGGATTCCACGAACATCGTGGCTTGAGAGCGAATCACTTCGCGGTCTATGCGCAGCTAAGTACTTCTCATCCCCATATAATGAACTCGGTGAGTCTCAGGTGGCTGAGGGGGCAGACAAACTGGATTTTCGGATGCCTGGGTACCACCTACTGCCATTGTTTTCCACAGAGGCCTCGCGATTTACATCCGCAATGATGTCGCGTACCAGTGAAAGCAACACTTATGCCCGACGGATGCCGAATTTAGCTCCTTGTGGGTTATATTGAAAATCCAGTCACACTTTCTGCACTTCTGCTTCCTATATAGAATTCCGAGTTTAGAGAGGCTATCCACTTTCGATAATGTTCAATAATGTTTAATGTTCATAATTCCAATTGGCTCCGTCATTTTAGTCACACAACTCCCGAATTCGAATTTCGCTAAACAGTTTAAAAATTCTCTCATGGAGAAATTTTGAAAAGAAATTGACCAAAGAGTCACTCATGGCCAATCAAATTACTAAATATGTGCAAGAAAATAATCTGTTATCATTGTTTCAGTCTGGTGTCTGTTCTAGCTATAGTTGTTCGACAACTACTGTCAAAATATTAGAGGACATGCGCCCAGCTTATGGTGGTTCTTTGACATTACTATGTCTACTTGACTTCTTCAGCTTTTGATACTGTGAGTCACTCTCTTCTACGTCTAAAGTTAAAGTATTGGTATGGTTTTGGTGATAATGCAGTACGTTTCTTGAACAACTACCTTTTTGGGCGTCTACACAGAGTCAGGTGTGACAGCGCCTTCTCGAGCTCTAAGCCAGTATGCCGTGGTGTCCCTCAAGGATCAGTTCTTGGACCATTACTCTTCTCTCTTTTTGTAAATGATATATTTCCCTATGCTAATGATGTACAGTTATACCTATCGCGTAGCATTATTCTCATGGCCTCCAGATCTGGCCTCCAGGTTAAATGAAGACTTTCTGCAATCGATGATTGGGCCAGCGGTATACCAATACCAACGTATACTTCTTCCTTAACGTATACTGATCACATTAACAGCGTAGTCGGTAAGATATATATCATAATTCAAAATCTGAGATCAACAGCTGACTTTCTTCCCATTGAAACTAATTATTCAATTAGTTCTGCCTGTAATCACTTACTCGGAGCTCGTTTATAGTAAATTAGATTCGCGGTCACAACTGGAATTGCAAATTGCCTTTAACTATGCCACGAGATATGTTTATGGTCTATGTAACTACGACCACATTTTTCAATTTAAAAAGAGCATTCTCGGCTGTGATATAATAACCTATGTACATATCTCAACTTAAGAAACTGTATTTTCTGCATAAACTTCTACAAACCAAAAAGCCTTTTTACCTGTATGAGAAGATGAGGTTTGGTCAATTGAGCAGAAATAGACTGCTAATAATTCCTAGTTTCAGCACGTTAAACGCAACGAGATTTTTTTTGTTAATGCCATACGTCTGTGGAACTCTTTGCCACACACACTAAAAAGGATCTCTCAAGGGCACGTTTTAAGGATGCCAGTTTAAACTGCTACTCGTCTCAATAGCTTTTTTTCTCTTTAACCTTCATTTCTCATTCTTCTTAATTCTTTTTCACTTCCTAATCACATATCTTTCATTCATTAAATTAGTGTATTATGTATTTATATATTTGAAAATATAAATTGTTCTCTTTAAGAGATCTCATCTCATGATATTGTGCATCAAAAGAGCAGAGTTCTTATAGAACGTATTTATATAATAAATAAAATTTAAAATGAAATTGAATTGAAATATTCGGGGTTCCTGATTGACATACTATATATGTACATACATATGTACATACGTACTTGTGATTACTTCTGCCTCTTTTTTCGGAAAGAAATTCTTGCATGAAGTGAACGAAGGAATTGCCTTCTCCGTTCTTTGGCCTCTTCTTCGACTTTTTCTGACCTTTAGAGTTTGTCTTTGTTTTTTAATACATCAACTGACTAACTGACTGACTGTTCTACGTATATCGAAAATATTTATCGAGGTAGAATTCCATCGATGTACAATTTTCTCATTATATGACGGAAATAATATTTTCAAGAAAATTTCGGAACATTTACAATTTTCCAATCTATAGGGGAAAAAGAAGAAGAAACAATAGACGATTAACTGAAAACAGTTAATCCAAATCACTTATGAATTATCCGTATTAAATTATTGGCTTGTTCGGCTTGAGAAAACTCGAGGCGGTCTCTGTAATGTTAGCTATTCAGTCGAGGGTGAAGTCTCAGGGTGACTTTTGATCAAAAAGTCGAAAAGCGTTCCAGCGACACCACTTCCTGTGCACTGAAGGGTTAAAAAGATGAACAAGAACGAGTTTTTCGGCGTTTGTCTGTCTGTCTCGCCTTTCGCTCCTCCTGCTGAGTTATTTCAGTAACGTTTACTTCTTCAACTTCTTACCGTATAATGACAGGCTTTAGACCGAATTCGAAATTTCACTGTCAAAAGTTTAGGACGGAATCACTTGACTGTGTCCTTCGATTGTGGGCACTAATAATTTTCCGTGCGTCTCGCTTCGTTTTGTGTTCTGTAAGACTTCCAAAAAGTTATTATTAAAATCAACATTAGTTACGATATAAATTGGTACGATGGTGTTGACCACGTTAATGAATTCGGAATGTAGGTTTGGAATGGTCTTTTTATGTGAACGAAACGGCAATTATTTTTCTGAACAAAAGTTATACTTCAAGGTTTTTTGAATTTTCTCAATAAAAAACGATTACATTCTTTCTTTGAAAAAAGGAACTAATATTAGTTTAAGCAAAATAAGGTTGTCTTTATTTTTTAAACTGTGAGAAAAACTTTAGAAATTGGGCTGTTATTTAAATAATTTAATTAGCCCGAGACGAGGCAATTTACTTCTTGGTCTCAATATCTTTGCCCAGGACGTCTTTCATTCCAGGACGATATGAAAGAACGAAACAGACTTTTTCAGTCAAAACCAGAACTATATGTTAAAATCTCGAGCAATTCCGCTCATTGACATGTTTATACGCGGCTTCTTGTTCGCAAAATAACAACGAACTCAGAAGTAAACCGTTACTACATAGTGATGACAAGTCGATATCAACGATCATACATCCAAGTACAGTCTACTGCCGATTATCCGGGATAATGATGGGTAGGACTGGAAAGGATAATCCACGGTATGTTTTTTTACATTTTTATTAATACAACGCCTTAAACATAAACATGTTAAATGCTCAACATAAGTAATTAATGTGTTACATATGTTACAATATTAAATCTGTAATATTGGTCACGACGCGAGGATAATGGTATAATGGTAATAGCATATTGTATGTACTTATTACTCCTTGTACTCAATATTTCATGTTGAAAGGGTCGAAATAAATACAATTTTGATGGATACTGACCTTTTCCATAATAACATTTATAATTATTGTGGCGGCAGATACTGGTCCTAATTTTGTGATCGATTAGAAGAGAATGCAAAAAACTTCAAAACAGCTTAACGAAAGGACTCTAATTAAAACACTCATACACGCACAACAGGTTATGTAAAAAACCGTTGATCTAATCGAAAGAAACAAATGCATTCCCCTTTACGCATTCCTTCCACAACGCGAATTGCGTTGCGATGTGAACGCGGTCCCTCGTCGAGGTGAGTCCGACCACTTGCCTTCTACAATGTATATTGCAATCGACTCGTTGCATCGTAGTCGTCTTTCTCTTCGTCCTCTCAAGACAACTAAATTAATTTACGAGCTTAAATCAAAATTTCGCGCACTCGGAGGGTTGAACCTGAACGCGATCACATCGCCGGACCGCGTTCCCATTCGTGGTATTCACCACGATTCCATCTCTCATCTACTGAAGCACTGCCGCCACTTCTTCCTGCAGCGACCATGACTGCACAGCACCAGTTCTGGTTGTTATGAGCCCAGTCTTGCGCTTTCTGTCTTTGTTTTCACTGCGTTTCGCGCTCTGCTCGACGATTTTAATAAATTGAACGGGCAGAAAGCTGTTTGACATTTTTTGTCGACCTCTAACACGGCACTGCGGCACTGCATCAGCGGTCACCTCACTCAGCTCCGCACGATGGTCAAACATCTGTTCGCCTGTCGTCGATGCGCTGCGGAAAGCACTACTTCACTTTAACTCGGAGGAATGACATAATACATACGAGTATGTACGTTCCGGTGCACATCAGTACAGCCAACCGTTCATCTCGCCATAAAACGTTGACCCTGATGCCATTCATGTTATTTTATTACGGCTTAAGTAGGTGTTAATTGCATTGTTACCACAGTCGGAGCCACTTGCAAATTCAACCGCAAGCACGCACACATTAAGCATAATTTTCATTGCACCCATTAGTCGCGCAATAACCCTAACTACAACAACTAGATGAAGTATTTTTAGTGCTGGTAACCCAGAAAGTAGCCAAGGTTATTTGGCTCCCTGGAACAAAGGTTCCAATGGGCATATAGGTTCCGCTCCAGTATTTTATTGAGTATGATTAGTATTTTGTATTACGAGTGTACGAGAGTTCTGTATTACGCTTTTATTGTGGCCGTATTGTCGTGAAAAGCAATTTCTAACAATAATAATTGTAAAGCATAAGAAATCTTAGGGACATCTTTCACAATGTCCGGTTAGGTGCTAAACGGGACTTTCAAACGTAAATTCGTAAAAGATTTGACATTTGAAATTGGCCCTTAAGGCCCTTGTTATATTCTTGTTAATTTATATTTAATGAAATACGTAATGACTGTAATACGTCAAGCTTCTTCCAAGCGTAATTACTTTAAAAGCCTTTGCGTATCATTCGTCATGATACTTTTAGATGTCTACGAGTCATAATCTCCTTAACTGCTTGTTCCTTTGAAGAAACTGAAGGATTCCAGGCATCGTGGCGTTCCAATATTTACTTACGAAACTTGCCCATCAGTCAGACTGCGGCGAACAAAGTTTCCGCGGGCCCGAATCGCTTCCTGTGAAGCTCAGCATTACTTCAAAGGATTCATGTTTGCATCAAATGCATTTTCGTACACGGCATTGGAGGACTTTTTGTTCTTCAGGCCCATCAATGTGGGCTGAGGGGTACAGCAACGGCTTCAGTAGCGACACCAAAGGCAACTGCAGCAATTACAACTACCTGCTCCTGCAAAACAAAAGCAACAGCAACAACAACAGCTCTCTCTAGTGCGGCAATTTGAAGCGTTATTTATGGAGCTAAAGTACGGTAATAAATAACCAAATAAACACCTGAGACCGTCATAATCGCCGGACACGAACTCGACCGCGGGTGCGGAGGTGAAGATGGAGACGATGCCTCCGAGCCAGTGACGCCGCTTTCTGTGGTTTCGGCCTGTCGGAGCTGCTATCCATCGGCCAGACCAGAGACGCTATGCCGTCCATCCGTGCCATCATAACTTTGATCTGACCCTTTTCGGCCGGTGACCGGGCCAAGGAATGGACGATCAAGGAAATGTTGGCGATGTTTGAGACTTTTAGGGCTGCTCCCCGCGTAGCATGTGGCATTTGCAAGACTGCAGTAAATAGATGTGGTACATACTGACAAAGCCAGTGCGATGCAGTGCTCGCCGTCACTGGGCTCAACCCGAAAATAAAAAGTGCTCGAGTGCTATTTTTCTGTCCGTTGTTTGCCATTTTGAAACTTATTCGGTCCACCTTTGTTTGGTTATGCGCTCGGAATCGTTCTGCCAGATGGTTCCACTGCAGTTCGGGGAACATTGCTTCCGCTTTTCCAGGGTATAGCAGACGTTAACAAAGCGAAGAGGGGGGGGGGGGCGGAGTTGACGGTAGTAACGACGTCCATGACAATTAGTGAAACCACAACAAAACTTGTAATTGAAACAGGTAAACGCTGTAATTATTTCCTGCTGGATGTGTTTCGGCCTGGGCCAATGAAGATCCTGGCAGCGTGCCTATGTGGTGCGTTGCGTTGTGGTGTTCGTTTGCTGGTGACGTCGCCTGGTTGGTGATCGCTCGCTGGCACATGACTTGTCCAGAATCTGTTGACTGCATCTGCTGTGTCATGAAATGCGATCTACGAGTACGTACCGAAGTAGGCAACGATTACGTAAATGATTAAACCGCAAGATTGAGAACAATGCATAATTACCAAAAATTGAAATGTTTTTCGTATATACATACGTTGGTGTTGTTTGGTTGTTTTGTGAATGATTGTGGTTTGGCCGCGAACACTTTGTCTACGATCGTGCGGTTGGATTTGGACACGGCACTGAGTCGCACGTGTTCGCGAGTGCTCCTAGCGGTGACAGAAAATACCATCACCTATGTACATATTTTTCTATACATACAAAATGGGAGACGGACAAAATCCCGAACGACAAAATCCCGACCGTTATTAGCAATCATAAACGACAAAATCCCGACGCGACAAAATCCCGAAACGAAAAAATCCCGAACGACAAAATCCCGAACGACAAAATCCCGAAAAAATAGCATTGCATATTGCTTTTCGTAAAATAAGCGCTATATCCGCAATTTTCCGGGGAGTTTTATTAGCTGAGAGTAAACATAGCACCAAACACAACGGTTTGTTTACCAAGGGTTACAACTCCTGCCGCGGCCGAAGGCTGTCACACGCAAGAACTCTGTATGCGAAAATTATATAAGCAGCGAAGCCGACGTTCTGCTTACGCAGGGTTACTACTGACGCGGCCGAAGCCCGGCACGCAGAGGGATCCTGGATAGAAAAAAACTTTCCAGATTAAGATGGTTCTGTCGGCTGAGAATTTTAATCCCTGCCCCGGCCGAAGGCCGCCATGCAGAAGGACACTTTTTGCCTCCACAGAAAGACCCTGGATAGAGAAAGAGTTTTCAGCAAGTAGATGGTTTTGTCGGCCGAGGGTTTTAATCCCTGCCCCGGCCGAAGGCCGGCACGCAAAAGGACCTTGGATAGAAGAAGACTTTTCAGCAAAGATGGTTTTGTTGGCTGAGGGTTGAAATCCCTGCCCCGGCCGAAGGCAGAAGGCACGCAGAACAACCCTGGATAGAAGAAGACTTTTCAGCAAAGAAGATGGTTTTGCTGGCTGAGAGTTTTAATCCCTGCCCCGGCCGAAGGCCGGCACGCAGAAGGACCCTGAATAGAGGAAGACTTTTCAGCAAAGAAGATGGTTTTGCTGGCTGAGGGTTTTAATCCCTGCCCTGGCCGAAGGCCGGCACGCAGAAGGACCCTGAATAGAGGAAGACTTTTCAGCAAAGAAGATGGTTTTGCTGGCTGAGGGTTTTAATCCCTGCCCTGGCCGAAGGCCGTCACGCAGAAGGACCCTGGATAGAGGAAGACTTTTCAGCAAAGAGGATGGTTTTGTGAGCTGAGGGTTTTAATCCCTGCCTCGGCCGAAGGCCGTCACGCAGAAGGACCCTGGATAAAGGAAGATTTTTCAGCAAAGAAGATGGTTTTGTGAGCTGAGGGTTTTAATCCCTGCCCCCACCGAAGGCCGTCACGCAGAAGAACCCTGGATAGAAGAAGACTTTTCAGCAAAGAAGATAGTAGCTGAGGGTTTTTATTTCTGCCACGGCCGAAGGCCGGTATGCTGAAAGATTTTGAATGCAAAAATTTCGGGAAATTTCCGGATTTTGTCGTTCGGGATTCTGTCGTTTCGGGATTTTGTCTTTCGGGATTTCGTTACCAACCCATACAAAATCCATAATTGTGCAGTATTATTGAAACATATATGTCAATCTGTTGCGACCTCATTCGCCGAAAAAAACCCTGCTCCTCGGTAAAAGGCGACGCTTTCTTTCACCCTTGGCCATTTTCTGCTACCGGATTCCGGGGGATTACATCCGCGACATGTAGCCCAAGTGACATCCACAGCCGCCGTCTTCCTCGGTCGGTGCATTCAAGGCTCTAAATCCCGCTTCTTAATTTATTTTAACGACCTTTATTATGGCTGCCTACTTTTTATTTGTCTCTCTGATCCTGTTGCAAATTGAAAACGACTTACATTGTATGGCCGGCGCGAAGTCTTAGGTGGAGCGGCGCTGCGACGGCCGCTGCTGCCGCTGTATATCACTCCAAACTGATTGTGGCGAGCAATTCAAGCGCACATTTGAAGCAAGCTTAATTAAAATCGAATTTTACTTTAACGATCAATAAAACTTGATGAGAAACGAAATATTGGTTTTATACTTGGACCGGTCTTTACGGCGGGTACGGCCCGGTCGAGGTGTGTGGACGCAGCTCGCGAGATCGCGGGACCTACATCGTCGGCAGGCCCTCCGGCTGTGCGGCGGCACTCCAGGATGAGGCGACGCAACACCGTTAAAATTAACAACAAACTAAATAAATGTTTTACGAGCTAGGTTCCAATTGGATTTTTGCTACATTGTTGCAAACGCGCACAAAATTAATTGCTGATGAATGTCAATGCCTCCTCCGCGTTCTCCGCGGAGCTCACACCGCTTGCGCGCTTCGCAGCCCCTGTCGCAGTCCCTGCCAAGCTTTTCGCATTTGCCAGGCCGAAGTCACTGACGAAAATTGAATCTTGGCGCTCTTTTGGCTTCTCCAGGTACGATGACACAAAAGCCGCGCGCAACATGAACAACGACGGGCTCCACCGACATGCACCAACAAAAGGCATCAACAGCTCATAAGTACTGCGGCGCTGCGGTGCTGCGGGCGGCTGGAAACGAGGTTCTCATTAAAAACGCCATAAACGCAATAAACCGAAGAGCAAACATCGATTAAACATTATTTATGGGGCTTTGCTCAACAATATGTTGCCGCCGCCCGTGCCAGGCCCCTGCTTGCGGTGTACAGAGTGCGGCAAAGTCTCGGCTGGGCCAGCGCAGCGTACCTGTTGTTTCACATTCTGTCGTTAATCATGGGCGAATTCTGCGGGTAGCTGCAGTCGCCGCCGAACACGGAGATGGATTGCCAGAGGATGATCGACCATCGCCTGCACCCGTGCTTCTCATTCCTCCTGGCGAATAAATTCCGGTCGCTTCTATTCAATAATGAAATAATGTTAAAACGGCATTAGTTTTTATGAGACAGTATTAAAACATAAAGTTGGTTTGTTAAATTGATCGAATGGTCAAATTGTTTTTGTTTTCCGTTCAAAGCTGTCAACTCTCTGTTAGAGCGAGAGAGGATGACTAGGATGGACCTCAAAAACGGCAATCAACAATTTGCTGTCGTCGAGGCCAAATCACATATTTAAGCAGTGTTTTAGTGCGGTGAATAATAAAAACTATGTTTCGTGCACAACTTTTGCAACATTTATTAAATTTAGGCACAATTCCTCCAACTCGTTCACTGTTCGCATTTTGCTCACAGCGACCAAAAATTTATCGAAAAGGCTGTGGAAAAGTTCGAAAAGTCAACTTGTATTTAATTATTATTGTATTTATTATATTTACTTGTTAAATTTTGTTTGTTGTCATAATTTACATATTTTACAGCTGTAAAAAAGTAGTTCACATAACATTACGAAAAGCACCAAATAGGATCGAGGCGGGTGACGAGGCTAAGTACTTATCAGACCGCCCTCGTAAAATTGGCGAGAGAGCAAAAATAGTTAATTTATTTGCCAATTTGATCAATCAAAAATTCCAATGCACGAGTAATATCCGGCTTATAGAGAGATATTTAAAATAAACATAAGTAATATAAATTATTGCTATTGTTTTATGAACATTTTCTAATTTGTTTTTCTCTCTATAGCTTGCCCTAGAAGAAGTGGATCGCTGTTCTACAGCTATAAAAAATCGTTTGCCATCATTTTGCTGGCAGCATGTGATGCAGATTATACATTTACTCTGGTGGATGTCGGAGCTTACGGGAGTCAAAGTGATGGGGGAGTCTTCACTCGTAGTGTGTCCCTCCAGATTTGGTCTTTTAATATGCAGTTTTTATAATCCGTTGATTGCAAATTGTATATTGCTGGGTACTTGCGTACCTCCTCCGCCAAGGCCTCTTCGAATCCCATTTTAGATAATATTTTAATTTGTCACAATTATCAATTTATATTTAATAATTAATAATTTATATTTTAGTTCTTTAGACTTTGTAATTAATTATCAAATTTTATTTTGGCTCAATTTGTCACAGTTATGAACTATCGCAATTTATATTTTATTTCTTCAGACGTCAAAAACATATGCTTTTTGCTTACATTTCTTCTAAGAATTTGACACTATTTCGTTGAAAAGTGGCAACACTTTTTCGAAAACAAACAATAATTTTTCAAAAATAAAGAGAGTTTTTTCAAAAACAACGAGTGGAAGTTCGACGTCAGAGAGAGAATTGAATTGAAGCATTCGCAACTTCTAACTTCTAGCGTCAGAGCTCCCGTCAAATCGTACTGAAAAGTTGACGGTAGACGTTGCGAAGTTTGGTTGTGCGGAGACTCTTAGAGACTCTTAGAGTCTCCGCACAACCAAACTTCGCAACGTCTACCGTCAACTTTTCAGTACGATTTGACGGGAGCTCTGACGCTAGAAGTTAGAAGTTGCGAATGCTTCAATTCAATTCTCTCTCTGACGTCGAACTTCCACTCGTTGTTTTTGAGAAATTTTTGTTTGTATTGCAGAAACGTATTGCCACCTTTCATCGAAAAACCTTCATTTTCACTCAGGTTTTTCCTTCGTTTCACGAAGTGGTGGAAGTATTCGCTCATTTTGCTTGTGAAAAGGTTGGTGGAGGAGGATGCCAGGTACAGAACGGTTGATACATAAATGAAAAATGTGAACAAACTTCGCTAACGTCTGCGTTGTTTGTTTAAGGCTGAAGTCAAGCGAGAGAGCGACGTTTGACGTTGCGAAGTTGGTTGTGCGGAGGCTCTCAGTCTTCGAAAAAAAGGAGCTTGTCATAGTTACGGACTAACAAAACACGAAAACCTTTAAATATTGAGTTTGTTGAGCTTCAGCGTAAAATTCGTCATAGATTTAGACGTTAAGCAATCCGATAAAAGTTTGCAAAATGTGAAAATAATTTTTGGCAAATTTCCCCTGTTTTTCGAACATCTAGATTAATTCCGAATGCTTGATTGGACTCGCTTTAGACCTGTAGACTACAAGTGATCCTCTACTCCTCTAACATCGTGCTATTAAAGCCACGGCCACGAAAATGCATTTAGCCAAGAATTGCAGAATTCACTGGAAGTGATCGAGAGTCCTGTAACGATAGAAAGGACTCAATTAATATGTCAAAAGGCCCGACTGCTGTCTTCAGAAGTACAATTTTATCTTCCGCAATAACGCCACGTACTGATTGGGCCATCAATTACGCCGCTAAGAGAGCGGTTGCCAAGCGCCACACTGCTCCTGGTAGCCAGCTGAGCTTTTTGGCATTTGAGGAAGGGTGTCGAGCGCTAGATTACATACATTAGGGCTTTTGGAGCCGCTGAAATTTACGATATAATTGCAGACAGGTCGACTGTAAGAGGATGCTCAGAACGGCGCGCGCACATGCGCCGAACTTAGTCATCAATCGCGGCACAGCGACTGCGATGTCGCCGCTCTTATTCAAGCTGCTACCCAGTCATTTTCCGCCATCGTTTTCGATTGTCCGGGTCGGGCGCTGTTTGCTAGAGATGACGGGCATGTACCATGCGCTCCTTTATGGAGTACGTATTAGAAACGACGTATTAGAAATGGCTGGTTTTTCGTCGTAACGTGGAATGGTCACAGTGAGCCACAAGTATGGTATAACCTCTGATACGTTAAAGAAAATTATATGGTGCATGTGCAGTTAGCTTCTTACTGTATTGCGTTCAATTGCCGGCTGTCGTAAAGTGAGGATGGCATTGGGACAGGCGGCATTCATCCGACGCGTTCGTGCGACATATACACGTGGGCGTCGCAAGCGAAATTTGCTGGATCGCTCCGACAATAAAATTGCTAGAGAGTGTTGCAGGAAGTTCTTTGCGCTTTCTTGCGGAGCTTGCAACGGCGGCATATCGCCAAGCTTCATTGAGTGGACCACTACTAGAAATAGCCATTGAAAGTCTAACATTTTTACCCATATAACTTCCTTGTTTTATTTAATATGGCTGCACAATTAATTTGCGATTTAAAATAAACTCCTTTTCTAATAATTCCTTTTCTTTTCTATGTACCTAATAACTTTATTCAAGAGCTAATATTCAGCCATAAAATGGTTTAAATATGAAAGTATTTACAGAACAGGAAATATTGTAAACGACAATTTTCCTCCACCAATTATTTGTTAACCATATTCGAAAATATGGTTTCTTCTGTTATTATCCATTTTGGCAAAAAGTTGTTCTGTCCATGATTATCAGCCACCACCGCTGGTCCACGTCGGTGGGTGACTTATGTTTACTTAACATAAGACTGACTTAGATTGTGATGATCCCAGGGACTTATCAGAATATTCATGATGAGTAATTAAAATATTTTATAATATATTGATTTTGCGTGGTGAAAGAAACTTTCATACCTCGTATGTTTGTTAATTTGAAAGTATACGGAAAGTATACCTGTTGAAAGTATTGCTTCTTAAACTATATTTTGCAGCGTTATTAACCCGTATTAACACATAAACACGTAAATATTCCTACACCCAGAATAATAAATGCGAAAACGTGGCTTATACCAAACAGGTTTACACACAATTTTGAGCCTAGTATGTCATTTGAGTAATTTTAAGCTTTTCTTAGCATGCCAAGTTCTTTTATATGTAAAAGGAATAAAACAAGATTTGTTAGTGCTTGTTTCATACGTTGGACCAAATGTAAGGGCATAGGCCGGAGCAGAGGATGCGAACTTAACAATCACAAAGCCACAGGTTCACTCCCCGGTTTGGTAAAAAAGTTTAGAATTTTTTTTTGGTTTTGTCAATCTGTTCTAAATAAATAAAAATGATTTAATATCGCACATAAATTGCTAAAAAAATCACAGCTTATCGCAGAATTCAGTAAGATTTTATTTTATTATTACATTATTACAAATGTCTCTTATTATTAACGATGAGTTGAACATTATATTTATAATTTAATTCAATCTATACCTTGTTTTTTACTTTGTTTTTGCTCCATTTTTTCAGGCATGCATTTTCATTCACAAGAAAGAAACGAAATAAAAAAGAAAAAAAGAAAGGATACACTTTCTTAATTAGTCATACATCCATGCCGATTTTTTTGTAGTTGTTTTTAGTAGGCAATGTTTCAAATGTGGCATTCTCAATTTAAGCACGATTTTAAAGGAATATTTTTCAAATTAAAAACCATAAAAATGCTTCTTTTAAGCTATTTAAGATTATATTATTTCTTTTTTTTTTAAATTATCTAAGAAATGCTAAAAATAAGACAAAAATTGCTGCAATTTACAATTTTTTTTTCTTACGTAGCATAGGACAGGCTTTATTGAGAATTCAAAACGCCTGGTCATGCTTTCCACAAATCCCGGAAACTCAATTGCTTAGCACGTCATAATTTTGTGAGTGTAAATACATTTGAACTGAAGAAAAAATTTGTTGAGTGCTTTGCTAAGAATTGATAGCTGACATATGTATATACCTACATTTTCCAAAAACTTCGGAAACTTTAGAAGACATGTTTATAAATGTGTGTGTGTGTGGGTGTTCTAAAAAAGTTTGACATCATCTCATTTCAAATGAGAAGCCGCTTCGAGAGCTGTTTCCTGTTCTCGACGGCTGGAATGTGTGCTTCGCATCCCGGCTCGCCAATGAAAAGCCGCGATGCTGGTCATTAAAACGAATTGCCCGTCTTCGTTTGCCAAAGTGGTCAACATCATTTAACATTGTTTCAGTCTTAATTTTTCCACCCAACCGAATAAGCAACTCCTTCGATAAAGAGGCGTGCATCGATGACCTGTTCTCGACCATCTTATTTAGAGCTGCGTAGATATTCGCTCAGATGCATTCCGACGGTGTCAGAGACACAGCCGTGTCCGCGCACCGCATCGGGCACCCGATAACCAGCAGCCGGATCCTTTCGCTCTCGCAGCGAGGCGCGGCAGTGTGACGCGTATCAACGCGCCGCAGCCATAATTACGTGGCATAAAGTGGTCTTAATTGGTTCCTTATTTGATCATGCTTATCAAATTTAAAGTAAGTTTTCACAGTTTACTTTTTGTTATCCCCTTCGGCGACATCCATGCCGACGGATGACCAACCATCGGTGTCGCCTGGCACCGCTTCGCCATCCGCCATCGCCAGTCGTCAGAATCCTCTCACATCACAATATATAACTTGTTTACACTTTTCGTGTTTGTTGCTTATTAAAACTTTGCGTCGTGTTTTTATCTGAGGTTGGACCTTGGGATCATCTCGGCGCATCCTACCCGAAAAACTAACCGGCAACGGCAGGCACAGTGGAGCACAATTAGATCGTAAATTATGTCAACAATGGTTCATAATGACACAAACGAGACAATCGATCCAAGCGAGACACACGACTATGTAGATTGTGAAAGTGTGCATTTTAAACGATTTTAGTGTTAAGTATCAGATTAACGTCTGTCTAATTCTCTCTATAAAATATTCCTACTGCCTCTTCGAACCTCTTCAGATTCAAACGCACAATTATTTTATGTTTGGACCGTTTCGGAAGAGCCTTCCTGATACTTTTTATCCACTGTACAGTCTAAATTGAAGAATTATTCGAATTTATCCGGACTTGTTAGCATCGAACAATCTAAAATGTTTCAATTGTAACTTGTTTCTGTCGTTCTCATACACGACACGTCTGTCGTTCAATGGTTGGTCCCTTTGGTCCATTCACGACACGAAGAGGAATTGTGTCGCGAGGTTTAAAACATAAAAATAAAACACACAAACAACAAAAAGCAAAAACCTGAGAATTCAATTTTGCCCATCGACCAAGTTCGAGGATTAACCTGACTTTTCGTATTACTGATGACATTACTGATGATTAACCCTCTTCCATTGGCCTGATGATTTCAAATTTTTTTTAAACGGAGCTGTCGAAATTTGGTTTCTGATTGGAATACTCGTGCAAAAACCTAGTTCGGGCTTTTTTAAATTTATTCATCTAACTCTATTTGAAAAGTGAACTCTTCAACTATATGTATGTCGTTCCTTTCATTGTTCTGTGAGTTTGACAACCCAAGCTTGTTTGGACATGGTTAGATTTTGGGATACAGCAACATGCTCTATATCGAATTCGTCCGCCGGGTTTTTCTAACAGTTGGCCTCTTCAATTGAATTCGCTTTCTACAGAATCCATTTAGGATTGACCGCAATTTGTTGCTTTCTGCCCCCGATTCTTATTGATTTTTTAAATCAGTCACCCATGATTTCGAATTGAAATTCCTGAAACCGCAGATTATAGATTCGAATTCCAGAAGAGCCCTGTGATGTCAAATTTTTGCTTAAGTGGGGCTTTTTTTAGAGCCGGAACGTGTTGTTTGTCGTGCTTAAACCTGAGCGCTGTATGCAGCCGGTCAAAAGGTTTTGTCATGGTGAAAAAATTGTTCTGTGTAGCATTCGGAATGGCGTTAGAGACTCCGGCGTTATTCCGATATACATCAAAGGAACCCAGACTAAAAAGCGAGGGCGCAATGGCACAAAAACCAAACGCCATCCATTCGAATGCCTCTGGTTTTTGCGGCGCGTTGGATTTGCATACAAATTCAATCAATAGAAATAGTCCAAGACGTGACAATGTTTGTGTCCGTGCCTGCTGCGGTCGTGTTATTTGTCATTTCAAATGTTGTTGTTGTTGCTAATGTGATAGCAACTGTCACACCCTCAGTGCGACACAAACTCGAAGGGAAGGGAAGAACTCGAATGCGAAGGACACCTCTTTCTTGGGAAAGAAGACCAACAGGGCGTCGTAGGACGACCTCGACCGGAGCGGCCTAAGAGGTCGTGTTTGCGCGCGTGTCTCTGTTCGCTGAGGGTTGGTGCTGGGCGCCACCAACGAGGCTATTCGGTGGGCTCTGTACGGCTCTGGCATCTCGCCGTGGCCGCTAATTCAATTACTTCGTGTGGCCGTGTGTGAAAGCTCATGAGGACTCAGCGGCGACGAAGTAACCCTTCGAGCTTCAACTGTTTTTATTGGCTGCTCCTTCAAAGGGGGTTATTTAATGGCATGGACAATAAAAGGCACAACACTACAGAGAAAAAATAACTTCGATGAAGCAGACATTTCTTCAAAAACTGTTCAGCTTTGCTCGCACCGACATTAAGTGAATAATTTTTTCCCTACAGCCAATCAAATTACCATCACAATTATTCAATTGTTGGTGTTCATTTTTAGTGGTTGCGTCTGGGAAGAAACGAACTTGAAGGAGCGAAAACTTTTTAGGGTTGTGTGAAAACGTTGGATCAATGATTTGTCGCTGTGTAAAAATTTTCCGAAGCACACGGTGAGTGTGTAGCATGGGAAGCCATTTGACAGACGCCCATTAAATATTAGCCCGCAGCACTTAGCCATTACGTAACAGTCCCCATCACTAACATTAACTCCAAATATCGCTGCACACCACTCGGCGGCTGACGAGAACCACCCCGAGACACGCTGCTGGCCGCTGCTCTTCTTCGCCGACATCTCCTCACGGTCTCCGCAGGTGCCAGAGTGGGGAATATCATTTTCGAAATTGATTGCGCGTCCTCCATCAGACGTTCTGAGAGACGTGCGTGTGACGTAAGCATAGACGTAATAGACGCAGTGTCTCGCAAGTTAGCCAACGCTACGTAAAAATTGTTTCCATGAAACAAGACAGTCACAAAGAGCAAACAAATGAAGGGCTTCTGATGGTTTTCCTTATGTTTCTTTTACCAAACTTTAATACGTCAGAGAGATGCATAACATTATCTATGAACTAATGAGAACAATGAAAGTGCGATTCCTCAAAGCGGTGACAATCTCACTCGCGTCTACTTGTCTAGAAGGCACCTGATACTCATATGACAGGGACTAATGGACAGCAATCAATCCCCGAGCCAGCAGGACTTACACCGATTTCGCAATTTATCACATTGGCTGCGATCATGCGCGTCCTCAAAAATCCAATGCTGAGAATATTTCCGTTCATTTAGTAATAAAAGGAGGAAGGATGGAAAGAAAATCAACAGCTTCGTCGTTATTGAATCACGTTCCTCACACAAACAAAACACGTTATCAATACATTACGATGAATCCAAACATATAAGAAAAATTGTAAAAGTGATAAAAGAAAGAGGACTACAAAAGCCTACAAATGTGGTATTTGGTTTCTGTATAGCGATTATGACGACGGTTACATTCTCTAAAGGATTTCGCTTTTCTGATTCCAAAAATCTCAAAATAACAAATTGAATACCTCGTCAAGGTGCATTCTAAGAACCACTAAATCTGACTTACAAGCAAGTAGCCGAAATTATTCGGCAAAATAATTAATAATACATATTTTTTAAGCGAATAGGTTTACCAATTCAAACGTCATTATTAACAACTTCAATGCTTCGACCCTTTCAACCAAAGCCTTTACGAATTTCAATTTTCTATTAAAAGGTGCCCGAATGTCGTGTACTTCGTGCCCGAATGTCGTGTACAAGTAGTAAGGACGAACAACTTATCCGCCCGCCACAAGTTTTGCGAGCTAGCCAATCTCTGCCGCGAGAAGATATTGTCACATGCTTCCTCTTTAATTTAATAGCGAGTTTATTGCTGCGGATAATTCGGTGATTCCTATTCAGTCAAGTATAGTGACTCCCAGAATGGATGCTCCTGCGAAGGACATCGAAAAAACTTTGTAAATAAGAAATCCGCATTTCTAATATATCCGTATTTCTTTAAAGACGATGTGGTTATCATGGGCTTGGCCAGCAAGCAATGATCAACCGCGAGAATAGCCGCAACCGATCGACACATGAAGCAATTTTTTGAAAAACACATTTGATTAATGAAGCACCCACAAGGAAAAATTACTTAGAAGGTTCTGCATTATTAGCATAACAAGGTACCAATTTCGTGGTCACAAATTACTTGTGGACAGCTCAAGATCGGTAACTTATTCACTGGCAGGTGTCTTAGAGGAGAGACCGCATTCACAAAGCCGGCAGCGGTGGCAGCGGTGGCAGCAGTCGAACCCTTTCGGGGACTACTAGCAGAGGATTTACATAAATTCCAAACTCTAAATTATTTAAACTAAAGATAAAGCAAAGGTACAGCAGAAAGCGGCAACCCTTTGCGCGGTGCATTTCAGTTTTTTGTGTGAAGATCAAACACAAACCATTCATTCATCCATCCATGCGTCGAGGCAACGAGGCAACCATCCGTCAAAAGCGGACTCATCGGAGGTGAAGACATCGTGCAACGCTGTATAGCGTCAGAGCTCAGGGTAGTAGAGGGCGCCGCCGAAAGATTATTAAAACCATACGGCTTTATCTCGGCACCTTACGTGAGTGGACTGACGCATAGGCATCGAATGATTAGGTCGCACAAGGACGGCAAAGGGTCACCGAAAAACACAGTGAAGCCTGCCTAAGATTGCCGCCGCATCACGACTCAAAATTTCATAGAAGCGGTCGCAATACAAGCAGGTCGAAACACTTTTAATGTCGACGCGTCGTTCGCATCGCGGACCAAAACCGCCGGTGGAAATGCATTCGGGAACATGGAGCCTTTTAGCAGATCTTGTGAGGTGAGGTGCTGTGTGAACGCAAGAGACAGGTGAGTTTTGACAAGTGGTAGCTGCCTAGAGGTCGGATCTTGAGCGACGTTGCCTGCATTCGATCACGTTAGTTGATCAAATTGGTAAGGAATCGGCAGGAACGGACGAGGAGGGGCTTTAATCAATCGCGTGCTCCAAATAACTACAAGAAAAAGTATGCATTTTGATGAGGTGCGCCCGGTGTTGCCGCCCATGCCTATGGTCGTCCGTGTGCCGCTCGAAGACGGGGATCACCTGTCCAGTGTTTGTCGATTTATTGTGAATGCGAGCGGATGGATGGATGGATGGAATTGCGTGATTAAAACATTTGCTTCCGGAAATACGTTGCACCTCCGTACCGTCGGTCCGTCCGTCCTGCAGCCTTCTCGCGGCTTGCCCGAGTCGCTATTGTTGCATTGTTGCCGACATAAACGATTCTCAATGAATCTGGCTCCTGGGCCAGCAATTACGATCTGCCGTCTTCATGTTTGTGCGGCAGAGAATCGCCGTTTAAAGGGTGCCCGCAACATGTGCACGCTTGACAACCTAGACAACAAAATTCGTATGAGAAAATTCCAAAAGCGGTAGTGTGTACCGATGAAAAAGTGCACCTGACGCCATCTGCTTGAAAGAAGCAAAAAAAAATTAGTATATTTAATTAGAGAATTGCACTATTTAGCGTGTCAGGCGGGTTGGTAACGAAATCCCGAACACAAATATTATATTTATTACCTTTATATTACCATATTCCCTTAAAAACGATATATAAGTATAATATGATACACTTGCTGCTTTAGTTCATGTATCATAAGCCTCGATCAGCAGAATCCTCTCGGTAATGTGAAGTAGAATCCTCTCGGTGATGTGAAGTTTTTTGAATACAGGTTTTTCCGCGTATTTATCGTTAGGGGTTTTGTCGTTTTGGGATTTTCTCGTTCGGGATTTTTAAAAATTGTCGGGATTTTGTCGTTCGGGATTTGGTCTGTCTCCCTTTTCTTAAATAACTTTTATGCAGTCACTCTCGTTGGGCGAATTCGTGTTTAGTGTGAAATTTGAGATAGTAAACGTGGATAGATTTACATGCGGTTTTTCGATTTAGAATAGGTGAATGAATATCCTCCGATGGTGTAAACAAATTTTATGATTAGGCGGGGGTAACTAGTCCCCCCTTGGAGTTCTGATATAAAATTAAAGCTCTTGCTGAGTGCTAAGTACAGTTAAGTACAGCTCTTTTTAGTGCATTTTATTTAAAATAGTTATTAATTTTAAAAGTTTTTTAAACATAAAACTTATTATTACGAGTATTTTAGCCGGGAAAAACTTTTACTTATCAAAATTATAATAATTTCCGACATTCTTCCATGAATTCATACTTATTCAAACAAACCAGTACGCGACTCTCTTCTGATATTTAAATTGGTTTAAAAAAAATAAGCGGGCCCCGAATGACGTCTGCCCAAGGCCCAAAACAGCCAATTCTTAAAACGGCCCTCGTGTAAAGACTAAACCTAGATTTTTACCGTGCTCCCGTTTTTAGAAGACTTCCAGCAAACGTCAAGGTATCACGAAGAATGACCAAGGAATTAATTTAAATATGTACAATTATTTCAATATCAGACCCTTTTCTACATAAGCTCATTTATAGTCAGTGAAGGAGCTTTACACACTGTAAGACCTCGCTCCCTCCCTCCGCCCCCAACCACTGCCTGCATAACATATGAATACAAAATTCACCTGATCAAACACGGCGCGGACGGAGAGAGCGAAACCAATCGGTTAAGTGCCCCTGCTGAAACACGTCCTCAAATCACATCACACGAAATTATAAAACGCATCACACCGCACCGTGGACGCTGCACAACGTAAGATGAATGATACGAATCAATTTTTCTTCTTCGCATGAAGGCTGTCAACAACCGACGACAACCTGCTTGCCACATACTGGTAGCCATGGCGACGGTGGTGGCAATCGACTCCCCGTCACCTCCGTGCGCCGCCTAACGATTCGGAAGGATGAGAGTGACATAATGATGTGTGTATAGAACAAAGTTGGAGCGTTGCTGCTGCTGCTGCGACGAGTTTAAAATTCACACGAAGCCACCTCGCGGCTGTCGGCTTCGGCAACCTATCGATTTTTAAACGGCGGCGGCAGCGGCACCAGTCACGGCACATTACAACATTATCACTACCATCAGCACTCGCATCATCGTTATGGTTTTAATAATTCGGTCGCGGCAATTTGCGTTTCATTGATCCTTTCTGATTAAGTAAATGCGATTTGTCAAAATATTGTATGCTTCCATGATGCTTGATATATTGTCTTAGTTTATCTCTTCCTTCGCTTCGCTCTTTATCTTCATCCCTCTTCGACGTGCACGAAGAAGTCACAAAAAGGATGGGAACGCAGTCTTGGCAACAGCAACAGTCTTGAGAACTCATGTACCTCGCTACCTGCTGCTGTTGTTGTTGTTTTTGTTCCTACTGCTGATGACTTTACATTTTGGGCCGCTTCGTTTTAAATAAGCGTTACGAACTAATAATGGTTTATCACCATCACCAACCTGCAAACTGAACAAGGCCTCAAGTGTTTCTTCGCCGTCACTGACAATCATGTCACTTTTTCCGTCTGACATAAAATATTGCCGAGGTCGTTGCAGTCAGCGTCAAATCAGTTCTCTTTGTTCTACACTCATTTGACATGAGCGACAATATTGAGTTGTTTGTGCCGACCATCACCGGGCCAGAAAACGGGTGTACCGATGTACCCATTGCAGTGCAGTGCAAATGTTGATTTTGGTATGAAGAAAAGCCAAATTAATCAAACATTGCGTAACAGCGTTGAACAAAACAATTCTGAGGAAACTGCTTTAATAGCGAGACGGAGTCCGGAGAATCCACCCATAGTTTGATTTCTAAATAATCCGCAATTTTGAAAAATGTTTCGGAATCAATCACTAGTTATTATCAACCACGAGTATTGTTGTCGATTGAGTCGGCCTTTTACGAACCTGCAGAGACTGAGAAAATCTAATTTAGTCAAGCAGAAATACATATGTATATTTCACATCACCCAAACGTTTAGGACACGATTATGGAAATACTCGGGGATCAATTAGATTATTTTGGTGGAGACTGTGGCCTGGGCACACACAATGCAACTTAGGGCAAGCTCAATCCATCCTGATCTATTTTAAATTCTTGCTCCACAATTCTTTGTGATGTAATGAAGAGTTGGATCTTCGGATGAAATGAAAGTGGCAAAGCAGTATATTTATTTATTTATTATAAATATTATTTATTATTGGTATTATATGCATATTTATTATATATGTATTTATAACGCTTTGCCACTTAACTTAAAATAAGGAAGGTTCTGAAATAGATAAGACGGAGCAAATTAAGCCTAGGCAACGATTTTGGCACTCGAGGTGCCCTCATTCTCATTTAATGCATCAATCCAATAAGTCCCAGTGACGTAGCAGCATGGGTGACACTCGGGGCGGTAGTGGGGTGTCACCCCTATACCGTTTTTTACCATGGCAATTTTTATATTTTTGTACTAAGTGTAATTAGTTGGTGTGATGCAAGACGCTGGAGTGGAAATCTACACTTGGTTGTGGAGGAATCCACAGTCTGGTCAGACAGACTGGAATTTTCTAGGGAGTATGGTGTTTTTTGTTTGCTTAGGTAGAACTTACTGGCGCGTTAGCTGTTAAATGAGTTCTACCTAAGCAAACATGTCAAACTTGTTGCTAAAGACAACCAACAGACATTTTGGAAAAGTCTGCGATAATGTAATTTTTGTATTACTTTGAGCCTCTTCTTCGTTTCCTATGAGACGACCAAATGCTATGAGTGATAATATTTATTTTACAATAACGAATTTTTGTTTTGCAAAAAGCAACCAACCCTCAAAAAATTAATATAAATATAGAATGTATTTAGAATGTAAAAAAACAAATTTTAAAAAATTATATTTTTTAATCCCTTTCTTAATAGACTCTATCTTATAAAAGATTAAAAGTTATTTCTATTTAAAAAAATTAAACTTTTTATTTTATTATTTTATAGTATTTTATTAAAAATTCTCTTGGGCTTAAACCCAATATTTCTATTTCTACTGAAAAATTGCTCTATAAATGTTTTGTATTGTTAATATCGCCCCCACTCTCCCCCATCGTTATGTCACTGTTTTAGCCACTTTATGCTGATTAGGACACGAAATGCACTGGCGTCAGTCGGTGCCTCGACGAATCGAGAAGCCAACCGATGACATTGGCTGGGTGTAAAATTGATTGGTTTTGCGGCAATGCGGCCTGCGAAGCGCACACTGCTGGCTGCAATAAGTTTTGTAAAGTAATTCCGAAATCTCATTGTCACTGCTCGCACACGCATCGTGTGAATTGTACGCAGTGCGAACGCAGTGGATGCCCGTGAAACGTCTCAGAAAGCGTCGGAGGCGCCACAAAAGTGTATGCCATTTATGTTTATGTCTTCAATGTTAAAATTAAAAAAACATAGTCGTGAAGCTTTTATGAGCTGCGAATTGCTCACTTGCACAGTGGAACAAAGACAAATAGAAGCGTAATATACTGTTTTCTCGATTAATATCAAAGTGTTAGTTTCATAGACGATGAAGGCCGAAGATAAGAAGGTCGAGGAGAAGAGAGTGGAAAGTTGACGAAATAAAATCACTACAACTTTGAATGGCCTCTTCCCAGCAAGCATTGTCGCAGTCTGATTTGGACATTTGCTTCGTTTCTCCGGTAAAGCAACTCTTAATCATCGCTTTCGAGCTTCTTCGAGAAATCAATAAAAAGCAGAGCCTGCTGAATTCGTAAATTATCTGGTGCCGATAAAAAAGTAAGGTCCTCTGCAAATACGATACATCTTATCAGGGCCGGCCCTCTGGGGGTGCGGCGGATGCTGTGCACCGGGGCCCAACGATTGAGGGGGCTCCAACATGATCCAGAACTAAAATAACCAACACTTGCACATACAAAATTGACAATATCCCTATCATTGTTAGTACGACAAAAAGTACATTTTATTGTAAACATTATTATTATTTTAGATCTCTGAATTTCGACAATCTTCAAACTAACAGTCTTACACCCGCATTCCGCGGTTCACGAACGTTTGTAATCGTTAAGAAAAACAGTTTTTATCCAAATGGCATCTGTTGAAAAGATTACACTGAACGAAAAACGTACGTAATATCAAAGAAAAAGTTCTTTGTCATCATGTATTTTAAAAAAATGTGTTCCAAAGTTTGCGTCCTTTGATTTACTGTTTTTCGATGGGAAATTCTACAAAACCATTTAAACATTACTCTTGAACAATCATGCGACACTCGTTGGAAATCCAAAATAGATACTCGTACAATTAAAGCAGTGTATACACAGTTTGAACAAACTTATAATACCCTAGAAGAATACATATATTAATGCAGTACCGATAATACAGCGGAATCGAAAGCTAAAAGTCTATTGGATTCAATACAAACAATTCCATTTATTATAATAGTATGGTTTGCAGTATTGTCCAAAATTAATACGCTATTTTAGGGAAAACCAATTGTTCTTCGCTCGGTTTTTAGTTCAGTTTATTAAAATAAAACTGAAATCCAAAAGGACATTTTTATCAAGACATGCTTCTGCAAAAAAACTAAACGTCTTTTCCTCTGATATTCTCTTCCAAAATGTCAGGGCAATTAATACTAGACAGAAATCTTATTAAAAAGCGTTGATCCTGATTTTCGTATTTTCGAACTTTTTTCGAATAATTATGTAGTGTACCGGAAGGATCGGAACTGATTGCTAACTAATTTGACCAGAGAAGGGGGATGTTGATTGCTTTTATTTCTAAATATTATTTATGCGAAATTCTTCTGAACTTGCCTGCCTCTGTGTCTATATATGTTGCTCCTTTGTTGCACCTAATTCTGGGAAGAACATTTAAGCTTCACATGCCAGATGCATTGCGAATGTGATGAAGGCTATGCTACCGAGTGACAGACTGATTTTTCTGGGTGATTTCAATTTGCCTTATTTAACTGGAAGTTTTCCGCTGATGATGCAGAAGCTCTTTTGCCTCGTCTGAGCTTGAAAGTAGCATTAGCTTCTTTGATGATGTGTTTTCCAGAGGTCTTTTCCTAATGAACTTTGTGCGTAAACAGCATAGCCGCCTTTTGAATCTTATCCTTGCTGATGATAAGGATATTTTTTATGTGACTCGATGTGCGCCACTTGTAGTAGCTGAGGATAAGCACCATCCCTCCTTGAACATTGATTTAGTTCAGCATTGCAAAATGTCCCAGCCGGTGATGCGAATGCGAATCTAAGAAATGTTACTTCAAATATACAAATTATTTAACTTTGAAAAATGATTTATGTTCCATTAATTGGAACTCTATTTTCCGGTTGGTTAATTCTTTGTCTGCAAGTTTGGATTAGGCTTTGGATTCCTACAACAAAATTTTATTGGAGGCTTTCAAACCATCTGTTTCATTGCGTGAGGTTCGATACTGTGAGGCCTCTTCCTGGTTTTCTAATGAGTTGCGTGCTTTGTGGAACATGGAAACCAAGTGCTATAAGTTGTACTGTAATATGCGTACGGCTGTAAACCCAAGCCAAAAAAAAACCTCACTCCAGAGCGTGAGCTGCAAAAATTGTTTGTTAGCTTCCGAACTCTGTCTCTACGTACCGGTTATCGTTTGACGTTGCGAAATTTTTATAAAGGTGATATAAACGATTTACCAAAAATTGACTTCACAACAATTGGTTGTTGCTTAATTACGCTGAGCAGGAAAAATTATTAGAATTAAATTAAAACATTGAAACATTAATAATTAATAATTACATTAATAATTATTTTTTAATTACATTAACAATTACAAACATATAAACTATTGTATGCTCATGTGTCTATTGTATTTAATGCTAATGTTTACTCCACCCTCTTAATACAGGGTCTTTTTGCATAGCGGCAGGGATTGAAACCCTTAGCCAAAAAACTCCGTCTTTGCTGAAAAGTACTTTTGTATATCTGGGTTTCCTGCATGGCGGCATTTGGCCGCGGCAGGGTTAAAACCCTTAGCCACCAAAACGCCGTTTCCGCTGAAAAGTATTCCTGTAAAAGTGAGGGATGTATAGATTTTTTGTCCCTCCCATTTAAAAGTATGCCAAATAATATTTCTTCTTTCAAATTAATCACTAATATAAAATCCTTAGAAATACATGAATCAGAAAAATGTTTCAAAAATCTTTTCAAGTTTTATCACAAACATGTAGATGAAATCCTAACCCAGGAAATTGGTTTGCTACGGGATTTGATTTCAAAGAAAGGGATGTAAATACCGCACGAGACATTTACAATGCATTTGCAATAGCTACATACTAAATAATAATTATGAGTTATTTCTAAAAGTACAATATTAACTGTGTTAAAACTTTTCTTCTCGTTGCCAGTTACTATAGCAGGTGCGGAGCTCTTTTTCAGAAAATTAAAAGAATTAAAGAATTATCTTCGGTCAAGCATGTGTGCAGAACGCTTAAATGCATATAAGGCATAAAAAATAGCATTAGAAAAAATTGTCATTTTTCTGAAGTAATTAATGTGTTAGTAAAAACAAAATCACGCAATTAGTAAACACTCATTAGTAATATACATATGTATGTTCGTTTTTGTAATTTTTTTTTACTTACTTACTTACTTTAGAGAAGGCCGGCCCTGCATTTTATCGACGGAGTAGCGGCCGCCTCGTCGCTAGAGTACATTTGAACACATTTTTCGCAGTCTCGAAGTTCATGCAAAGCGTTCGCACAACCCTTCAGACTTAATGTGGACCACTTTAAGGATGCACATGTGAAGGACGATTACCGCGCTGAGGTTGAGGGATGATGGTACTGGGGCCGATGGCGTAGTTACGCCAACTCCAACTTTGCCGGTTCCAATGTGTATGTATGTGCGTGCAGCGGCTGCGAGGGGTAACGACGAGAATGACAATAAAGCCACCATTCTCCAAAAGATAAATATCGAATTTATGACTTGAGTTAACTCCATCGGCCGGCCGGCCGGCCCAATACTGCAACTCAGCCCAAGCCTGCCCGAGGACAGAGCGCGACGAGCGGCCGGTTTGATGTCTCTATTTGTGGTCTAGAATGCTAACTTTCCTACCCGATCTCTTTCGACTAAGAGTGGGGCAGGCGACGGAAAGCCAGCAGTGAACAGAACACTGTGCGAATTAATTTATCGGTTAATTTCGTTCACAAATTGCGAATGGGCGGCATGATGACCTACAATAACTATCTGTCTTCAAGCGTCAGTCGGCCAGAGGAGCTGCCATCGGGTGTGCTTGTTGACACAGCAATGCGGCGCGAGACGCTGTTGTTGCTGCGGCTGCTGCTCGTACTTGTTCAGGATAAGCCGCTGAACGATGTAGCTAGTATGTACTTCTCAAAGTAAATTTATGCGCAACATGAGCTTGAAATCAATTCCATTCAGGATTGTTGAACGCAGCCGTTGTTTGTCTGCTAGTCTGCCAGTCTTTGCATCCGACACACAGCACTAAAAGTGCCTTAACGGGATAAAGAATACTCCGTGTTATTTACATAAAACACTCAGGAGTATTGTTGTAATCGTTTGAGCTGTCTGGAAGATGTTTAAATAAAATCCATTCTTTCATTTTCTAATAACTGCATTTCCAATTGATTATTAATTTAAAAAATTTGATGCGCGCAATACATGACTTTTTTGTAGGACTTTTAATTGAGTAATAAAATCTCCTTATTGAGCCATTTTACTATACAATATTATGAAAACATACAAATAACATCCTTTTTTCATAGAGAAATCGTATTAATTTTATAAACAAAAATTTTACTGTGCAATTTTTTTTTATTATATTCCAATTTTATTATATTTTACTTTATTATTATTGTAAAAAATTTTATTATTTTGTTATTGTCTTGAAACAAAAAGTTGATTAACTTGTTTAATTAGGCTTTAACCATGAAATTTTATGAGTATTATGTTCAATGTTCTTGAAATCTTGGATAAATAAAAATGAAATAAAAAACATAAATAATTCCTCTATTTCAATAAGACTACGAAAAACAATGTAACTTTCTTATTGAATATGTATTTGAATAAGATCGTCTCTATGCAGAACAATACGATTTTCTTCTAGAATTCGTATTTTCATATGACTGTCTTTTTAAATTGTAATCAGATTTTTCTATGGTTTTAATAAGGCTTCTTAAATGAAAAGCAGTGAGAATTCTGATTGTTTTTCTATTTTATGTGGCTTTTTGGCTCTGTGTGTAAAATTCTACAAAACCCATTTTGAAAAGTGACCCTTCGCCACAACCAATTATAACCCAAATCGGAGTTATATATACATACTTCGTAGTTATACATACTTCGTACTAGGAAGTACAAACACTGTGAAAAGAAAACATAATGTTTTCTCTTTGCCTGAACATACATACATAGTACATTCATACAGTAGTCTAAACTCTTTGGGTGGACGCAGAAGTAATTTCATTTGAAACGATTGTGGATATAACTGTTTGTATAATTGAAATAAATACAGACCTGAATGAACATATACGGAAAATATAATCATAAGATAATCATAAGAGTGAAAATTTTACTCTCTAAATACGTCAAAGCTATGGACTGGTCCAGGTCATCATCACAATCCAAAGTAAGCAATACATTTTATATTTTCCCAAAGCTCCATCAGAAAGTTTTCGTGAATGAAATTGTAAATATGCATATTTTTATAGCTTCTACGCGATACAGGATAATACTGCATGCATCGGTTTATAGACAACTTGAAAATACATAGTAACTTTATTTCCCTTCGAAATCATAAATGGGTGTAATTTCACCTTTAGGCCTTCCATATAACTGTTCAACAACATGCATTAGCGCTTAATATTGGGTAAACAAATAAACGGATTTATCCTTATTAAAGTAACTTCATTAACGAGTGGATGAAATATAAGACCAAGTGGACACAAACAGTGTTGGGTGTGTCACAAGTCGCAAAAGACCGGGGGCCGAACCTCTAGAGCAACTTCTTTCTTGTGCCTACACACAGAAAAAAAATCCTCAATAGGACGCCTATTGATTTTATAGTACAGGAATTAAAAGGTTTTTCCTATTAAAACAAAACTTTTCTATTAAATTTAATAGTTTTTGAAAATTTAGGTACTATTATTCCAATAAGACGCATACTATTACTTGTTTAATAGCACGAAGATTACATTTTACTAGAAATACTTTAAAATTAATAGTATTTCCTCTATTGTATTTATAGTATAGCAATATAATTTCAATACTTCCATCCCATTACTGTTAAAGTTTATGTGTACTATTGTTTCAATGATTTGACCAGTTTAATTTTATGGTATGGAATACATACTATTACGCAGTTACGAAAATTAGTATCCATACTATTTAATTTATGTGTTTACTAATATGTTAAAGGGTTATGTATTAAAAATATATAAATACTATTAATTTAATGGTGTATCATATAAAAATAATTTGTCACGTACTTTTTTTTTAAATGACATACTGTTCATTTAATGGTACCTCAGACCTTTAACTTAAAATTAAATACTATTCATTTAATGGTATATCTTACTATTCCTTTAAAATGAGATACTAATAATTTAATGGATCAAAACCAGTATTAATACAATAGTTCGAAAACTATAATTTTAATGTAGCTAAGCACATTGACCAAAAACAATAGTAAAAACTATTAAAAAACGATCAAATCAATCGGTATTATTTTTCTGAGTGGTCCAGCGGGTTTACTATACCGATTTTGATTCTCGCAATCGCTTTTCGATTTTCTTAATATCGTTATTTCGAAACAATATGTTATGGAAAATATTGAAACACCACAAGAGTCATTACTTACTAGGCCATCCGCCAGCTGTGTTGTTGCGTTATCACATTGTCTGTTATCACATTCTTCAGTCACAAAAATTAAGCTTTGTCGACAGTCAGAGACATTTTTCTTCCTATTTCGTGTGCAAAACGAAAATCTTCTCCTTTTAATTCCGAAACATTTAATTTTTTTAAAACCAAGTGCTAATAGTGCAAGGGGTCACCTCCGAGTGTCCAGGGCGAGTTTCGAAACGATCGTTTCCGTTCTCTACTTTCGGCAGTCGGTCGGTGGCTCCGGTAAAATTGCCGGGCACTGCTCGATAATCGTAGTACCTTCTGCGGTGAGCTGATGATCGTTGTGTTTGTGCGACAGCAATTATGAGTTTCAGAGTCAGTCGCCCTTGCAACGGTTATTTCTTCCGTTCGATTCATTTGTTCCCTTAACGAAGGATTTCTCTCGTCCGTCCTTCTCTCTTTTTCGATTCGTTTGCGGTCGTGTCGTGACCCAAACAAATTATTAATTACTAAATGGGGCAAATATAATTGCCGGCTTAAGTTAAAATTAATTTTCGGGGCCAGCACCCGAATTAAACGAAGTTGGCCAGAGAAGTGGATATATGCGGTCATTGTTCGGCTATCGCTATCGCTATCGCTGCCGCTGTTACTCTCATTATCTGCTGCAGTTGCGTTAAATTCAAACGAGTCCGTTTTAAACGATCGCGATATCGATCGCGTATTTCTTTGAGTCGCTAAATGTACATAACACTTGATGTTAATAAACTATAGAATGTACCATAAATGTACTGTACTATGTACTATAACTGTAGTTTATTGCAGTCTCCTTTTGACCAAAAAACTGATTGATTAAAACTGACCGCGTCTCCACACGCTGAGGAACATTTTTTTTTTAAATTGACCAGCAGGAACGACGGAAGGGCAGAGAAAATTGTACCTATTTTGGGAATTATTCGTAGCGCATTTTTGCTGGCGAATGACAGCATTCTTGACAATTCAAATGGAATACAAAAAATTAAACTAATTAAAAATCGGACCGCGCCAGTCGCGCCGGAATCACATCGCACCACACACTCGGTGGTTGACAAAAACAAATTCGCCGCACAAAAATAATTTTGATTTATGTGGAGATATCATAAAGCCAGCGGAGTGTTTGGGATCCGATGCTGCCGAGATTTACGACAAATCAACTCGAGATTTATTACCTTTTGATAGAATGCGTAAATGAAAGGCAGAGTATAGCCGCTTGGCCAAGAGGATTCACAGCCAAGGGTTAACCGCACTTTCTGCACTCATCTGCCTCCTCCCTCGAGCCACACTGGACACTGCGATTGTGGAAATTATGAGCACGAAAGCAAGAATCAAGTTAAATGTGAAACGCGGAAACGTCGCAAAGCGTCGAGGCATCGAGACCGAAATGCATTTTGTGCGCTTATGAATGTTTGCCGAAAGAGTAAAATGTTAATAAACAAAAAAGTGTTTAAAAAAATTTTAGCTATTTAATTAGAATTTAGAATTCTAACTTAGAATTCTTAGGTTTAATTAGAATTTTATTAAAATATTCATTAAACAAAATTATCCATTTGGCAGCAAAATAACACAGATCTACTAACATGGGCTAATTCGCTAAACCACAAACCAAACACAGATTTCAAAAAGAAAGCCCGAGACATCAACAAACGTCAATGTGACGACGTTTGCGATTATGTTAGGCCGTGAGGTATTCTTTATCCATAAAACACATTTCAGTATCCCAAAATACTATTCCTCCCCTTCCTGCTTGCGCTCAGAAATTCTGACCTCATTTGCATTCGTATTATGGAATTATAGAATATCGAAGATAACGCTGAGCATTTTAATTTTAACAACTGAATTAATTTCAACATTCAGAGCACAAAAATAAAACGGAACACGCCCATTTTGGGGGTTATAATTTAGTCTGCGACGGTGGACGGGAGTAAAATTTTAACTTTAAATTTCCTCTACAAGCTGATAAATTTTAAATACCAATCCGTCTAGGATAAAAAAAGAATATTCGTACTGAATTTCATTACAATATCCCTATTCGTTCTCCTGCAATCGTGATTCCCACAGACGGACAGACAGACAGACCGACGGACATGGCTAAATCGACTCAGGAGGTGATTCTGAGCCAGAATATACTTTTCTATACCCGCCACGCCTCCTTGTTCTTACATCTTACAAACGGAAGAACATCCCTTGAACACGCCTCCTTGTTCTTACAAACGGACATCCCTTCGGGTGTAGGGTATAAAAACAGGCGGAAGAAAAGTCGCTCGGAGATGAGGCCATCTTTCGAATGAATCAGACCGCGGTCCAATGTTGACTGACAGTGGCGTAACGACGCAGATGATGAGTTACTTTCTAGAAATATTGGAAAAATTGTTACCTCAAGGAGGCCTTGGTCGCCTAGTTTCGCCACCATTGTTCACTCTTCACACTTCTTCTTCTTCCGTACAAAAAGGGCGACTCATCCAATCTAAGAGCTTGAGAAACAAGACCGACTCAAGACGTCTCCGTGAATAATCGAAATTCGTACCCAGATTGTGGTAATTCGCGATGGCGAATGCGACTGTGGTTAGCATGGCGTTCGGAGCAATTATAACTGACCGCACTGTAATTTATTTCATTTGCATAAACATACTTACACACACACACAGATGCCCGGGTGCACCGTAAGCGTTGATTATGCGGCCAATTTCTGGGTACAGATTTCGACTGGCGCGAAAGGGGCGGTGGGCTTCCTCGTGCTTCGCCTTCTCCAAAACGATCTTCCTTTACTCGTAACAAACAAACCGCCCTGTCGTGTATCAGACGAGGACGAATTATATTTAGATAAACGTAGGTATGTGTGTATCTGTTGCCTATGTATTTGTATTGAAGCATTGTTGGCAACAGTAGCAAGGTGCTACTGCAACACCAACAAGAACAACAACAACAAAGTCAATCGCTTTTACCGTTCGCTTAATATTCGGGTGACTAAACGGAGCGACAGTGGCAGCAGCGAAAGCGGCAGCGTCCACGACGTTTTACGGTCGTTTAAACCTAAACAGCAGCATTTAGCGCCATTTTGTTTTTTATAATGAGCTTGCCGTGCCATAAAGCTATATGAGCTACCGATGGAATCGGTGTGAAGGAACAGCACGACTCCGCCACTCGCGGGCCACCGAAGAAATGCTTCTAATTAACCTTATAACGGTTGGTTGGTTAACGGCGGCAACACAAACACATCGTGATGAGAAATGCGTTTCGGTCACTCAACATCAGCAGCAGCAGCACCAGCAGCCACAGCTGAAATACCATAGCGTTCAGCACGCTCAGGGAAAATGTCGGAACATACTCGTAAGTACTTGCCCTCGTGGTTGCCTTCTTGGACCTACATGTATAAAAACTTCAACAAAATAACAACCGAATTTAAAATTATATTTTTATTTAAAACTATGCGACGAAAAAGTTTAGAACTTTGCCTAAGATCAACGTTATTAGGCGCAAAAAGCAAGCCAGCGCATCTGCTTCAATTTTCTCCCGCAAAAAACGCTTCTTGCTTACTACAATATTCTATAAAAACACAAGAAAACGCACCTGTTACCTCAGCGACCCCAGGTTAGTCGCGCTCAACTTCATCCAGTTGAGGATTACCTTCTAGACCTTCATGAGCTAAATTATAGTTAATCTATGCCCATTATGAGACCTTCGATCTGCCAGTCACTTCGTGTTATGTCAATTATTTAAAATGGTATTAAAATGCTGAGATTTGATTGAAAAGAGAATGACACTCATTTATTTCAAGTGCGAGAGTATAAGAAAAATGTTCGTGAAAGAGCATTAATTCGATGAATGTTCTCATAATTTTCAAAAGAAAGAAGCCATTAGTTTTTTAATTTGCGATTTATTTTTAATACGATTTAATTTTGTAATTCGACTGACTCTGGTGATTGTGTTTCCACTGAACTGTATGTAGTGCGCCCTGTGCCCGCATGTAAATTCCAATCGTCCGCTCCAGTAATCGTTCTGCATTCGTCAAAGCAGTACGGCATGATGTGAGTCCACGTCTATTTACGGCATCGCATGTCGGTAACAATCTCAGAATCGGGCTGGATCAAAACCCACAAAAAACGATATTAAATCGAGCTCCGGCTTTGACGTGAAATGAATTTGTGAATTATTCGATGTGGCCCCGCCTGCGTCCACCTTCGTGCGCCGGACGGTGCACAATTACACCGAAAAACCATGAACACGCAACTGCTGGACGGATGATTTGTGGTGGCGGCGCTACTGAGAGCTGCAGCAGATGAACAAGCACATTACAGAATTGTGAAGTCGATGAAATAGAAAGCTCGGAACAGCATTTACTCCGTGGGGGAGGGGGGGACTGTGTGTTGGAATGGCTCAGGGAGATCAGTTTTTGCTACCGAATTTAAATGAAAATTCCTGCGGCCCTGCACAGCTCTAGTTCTCTTCTCTCTTCTTTTTGCATCGAACACGTAACGCATGCAACGCTGGAACATCGCATGCAACGAATTGCCGGGAGCCGTCAGGAAGTACAGGAACCGCCACTGCTACTACTGATGGAAGTTTGTGTCGAAATGTCAAAAAGCACAGAAAATCGAATCGGTACGCTACAACGAGCGTTCGCCGGTAGCAAATTGACTCGCGAACAAGAGCACCAACATTGGGGCTACCTTCGACAGCGGCCTACAAACTAATTATCCTTAGCTGCATGCCGCATCTCAATCTCTGATCAGGCTGCCAATCAAGAGCGGCGCATGTCGAAGCTTGACACTGCGACGCAAAACAAACACACGGCTGCCTCGCAGGATGCATACGTACACGATTCGTGAGCACTGCGGCGAACAAGCGATCAGAAGCCCGAACTGGCCGGAGATCGTCGATCGCCGATAGACCGGGCAATCGATGTCAGTCAGTGCACCGGTCATCGAGTCATCGCGGCAGAATGCAAACGACAGCATTTCTTAAGGCTACAGCGTATGAGTCCGCATTACGCCGCGCAGTGAGTTGTGACTTGTGTCGGGACACTGATGCGCTCCTGCATTCGTTCTGGGTGCGATATTGAGTGACAGGAGCAAACTGAGATTCCCCTGCTGCGACTCGATTAGCTTCAAAGATTCGCAAATTGTACGCATCTTTGCGTAGCCGCATGTGGCGTTGCTGCCAACGCTCCTCTGTACTACGGTCGCCCGAGCAAGCCACTTAGTTGCTGCATGTACCGCTGATGCGATGCGACAGATCTTTCAAGAAGTCAGTCGAAGGTTTCACGCCGAACGACCTCTTGCGGAGCGGTGCGGCGCGCATTGCTAGGAACGGCAAACTTGATGCAAGGCAAGACTTCGTGTCCGCGCTGCTGCAAATGCACAACTGCAACAACTACGCTCCTTGCTACTGGCTGTTGGCTGCTTCTTCTTGCCGCATGCCGGACTCTGCGACGTGTCAGCTTATAATTATTTCATCCATCCGAGGCGTTAAACTCGTATCTTTTACTTAATTATTTCTTGATGCGCAAATATTTGTTAAATTAAAAAGAGGAAGGAGCCCGGAGGCGCAGATGGAACGTGGGCCTCGGGCTTATTTAATCTTTTCGAATACTTCTGAACAACCTTCAACTCATGAACCAGCATTTGGTTCGGGCAAAGGGTTCGGACGAAGCGAAAACCAGGAAATTATACAATACTTTCCTTTATTTTGTTTGACGTTCGAGGATTCCTTGCTTTACTTCACTTCGTCTTCTCTTCAAACAAGAAAATTTTTTATTTCGGTATTTTTTTTTAAAAGTTAGGATCTCTGGGATCAGAATAGCTTCTGTTCTGACCAAAAAAAACTTTTTTTGTTAAACTTAAGCAAAACATCAAAATGTAAGCGTAGTGAATCATCCCACTTAAAAACTTTTGATAATTTTTTAACACTTTTTAATGATTCTTAATGTACAATATACCTAACGAAAAGTTGGTTTGGGACACAATAAAGATCCATATTACAGTCACATACATAATAAAATTTTGTATGGCGCAAGACAGATTGTAATCTCGCTAAAAGGCCAATAAGATCAGCCAAATTTTGACCAATTAGGATCAGAAAGGTTGAAGTTACCACTAATCCAGTGACGTCAGAAATAACTCGAAAAATTATGGCCTCTAAGGCATCAATTGCTGCTGGTTTATCAGCACGTTTATGTATGACAAATCATACGACCTTGTAGGCCAATTGAAAGGTTTTTGAATTTAGTAAGTCGATGGTTGCCGTCGCCGTATGGCACGTAGCGGCATTCTGTTGAAACCACATCTTGTCCGGATCAATGTCATCCACATTTTCAATCAAAAAAGTACCGAAATCTGGAAATACAGAACAAATCCAGGATAATATTTTGTTGGAAGTCTAGTGTGAAGCATTGACTTCAATTGGTGGAAACTCATTTGAAAACTAAACTCATTTGATGAAGTCATTCTTTTGAAACGTACGATTTCCATGTAAAGTGGTCAGGAATGACTATAAAACTGTGGGAGTGAGCTCCTCTTTAATGATGGATCGGCCTCATGCCTCTGAATTATCTGTAAAAGCTCTTTATTTATTGAGCAATTTCTCTCATTATATGGCTGTAATGTTTCGGAGTAGTTTGTTTTAGATACAGATACATTTTATTATAGATTAGAAGATTTACGAGTACAGAGGTAGAGACGACTGCAGAGGTAGTTATATATCTTTATAATTCTTAAAACAAGACATGGGTTGTAGAAAGGTATTCTATTCTCTTAAGGTCTAAATTTTCGCATGGTCTTTGACTTCCTTTTGGTAGCATCCTAAGTAATTATGCGCGCGATATAACAAAATTGTCGTGCTCTTCTCGGGTCGAGACCACATCCTGAGACGAGACAGGATTTTTAGTTTAGCATTTCTCGAAAATATTTCAGTCGACACGGGACAACAAAGTCGAGACGGCCTTTTTAGTCCAGAATCCTTTTGAAAATATTGCAGCCAAAACGAGATCCGAGAAGAGGGCGAGAGTGCCTAAGTTTGGAATTTCTCGCATTTCTCCATCGTGTCTTCGGAAATCATGTCGTACTCAAACTCAGGTTGAGTAACAAACAACCTTTAAATCTCGATCAAACTTTTCTATAGCCGCTGTCGGAGTGTTAATCAATCACGTGTGTGGCGGAGCTAGTTCGGCTGCGTCTCCCACCAGTTGGGAAAATCGAGCAAAGCAAAAAGCCGCTCGTTCCTAATGCGGCCAAAAGCGAACCATACTAATTCAACAACCATCGCCTCCAATGGTGGCCTCAACCAAAACGAATGAATTCGTTTCATTTCGCCAATTGTTTCGTCAAATAATGCAAGGGCGACGCATTTGTTCAGCCGGTCAGAGCAGCGACGATAATATGCAACTAATGAAGCACGTGCATGGCCGACGACGATGGCGTGAGTTGGTTGCGAGCTGAATTCAACTCGCTCATACGCTCTGACGTCTATTTAGCACCTGATGTTGTTTTTAAAAAGCTGCTTAAATGAGCTTTTAATAGAGCCGTGACGTAAGAATGAATCCAAAGTATGTATTGACTTTGGCGCTGTTGTTCATTTTACGTTTTAGTGTAAGAAGAAATGACAACTTTTTGCGGGCTCTGCACCTTTGACGGAAACGCGGGCTACGCTCCCCCGAAAACTAATATCTCTCTATATCGCTTTTTCCGGACTTTATGGAAAAAATTGGCGGCAGTCAATTTAAAAAGTATGGATGGATCTATATCTATATCAAAAACAAAAACAAATACGCAAACCAGTCGTTCTTTGGCCAATTGGGATCTAGAGTCGCTGGAAATGGACCCGTTGTTTTATCGAAAAATGTTGTTTAGTGATGAGGTTCAGTTTTGGCTGAATGGGTATGTTAATAAGCAAAATTGCCACATATGAAGTGAGACCAATCCACATGAGACCCTACACACTCTACATCCTAAAGTCCCCTACATCCAGAAAAATTCACCATTTGTTCCGTTTACACGCGGACCATTCGACCTTACTTCTTCAAAAATTTAAGTAAGGCCATGATTAAATAGGAGCTCACTTCCACAGGTTTATAGTCATTCTTCACCACACGTAAAGTAAACACTCTTCGACTGGCTTTACATGGAAATCGTACGTTTAAAATGAAAGACTTTATCAAATGAGTTTAGTTTTTAAATGATTTTCCACCACTGGAGCAGGCTCGACTTCTCTTCGCCTCTCCCTAAGCTGATTCCATTACCATCGACTGTTCCATTGCTGCAACTGCCACCGCTTTCTAGTCGATGGGGCTGACACTGCTCACTGAACTGGATCGCATACGAGTAGAGTCGCAGTTTGAAGGAAAACGCGCCTCAGCAGCTTTGCTCGTCATGACAACACGTGACGCTTAAGCAATGGCGTCAATTTATTTCGTCCGGTGCAATGGCGGACTTTTAATTGCGCTTCGAAGCATGGTCATAAATGCATTCAGCATGTACCTACTTTGATGCGGGCATCGGGGCGCTTAAACGGACACAGTACATGCAGCCTGAGGTGGCCAACCCCGCAAATGATTTATTATGCGCCCACATTGATAAAAATCTCATGGGCTAATCCAACCCAAGCGACCAGTTAACTTACTGCTATTGCAAACTTTTTGGTTACTTAACTGGTGCGATAGTTAAATTTTTCTAGCGAAAATTGTTAAGTTAAATTTGGGTAAAAGTAACCCAAAAAAATAGTAAAACTAACCCAAACAAAAATTAAAAGTTTTTTAAAAAACACAACTATATTATAGGAAATGCAACCGTAACTAACTGTAAATTTAACCTAAGCGATTATGTAAATATTTCTAAATGTTCTTACTCTTATGTTAAGCACTAAAAGTGCGTATAAGAATTGTTACCTTAAGTCTATACAATTGTAAATTTTTGTACATAAAGAAAAGCATTCAATAAAGAATTTATAACGTAACGCATGCGAGTAGCAAGTAGACGACAAAAAACGCGCTCATGCTGTCGAATCAGTGCTGTTAAAATATTATAACAACTTTTGTAAATAAATACGATTTGAAATTAACTTTAATTGAATTAGTATTAGAAAAATGGTGAAACCCAACATCAACATTGGGATGATTTCTATTTGTTATACAATGCGCGGCCCGCAAAATATGGTGCGCCGGCCCGTATGCGGCCCGCAAGTTAAACACCCTTTTCCTAAAGCTTAGAACTACTTAAAACTGTCATATGCAGCAAAAACGAAGGCCTAAAAATGAAGAAATTTGCATTGTATCAGCTGTGCCATAGCTCTCGAAGTGATTATAGAGATCCTGTTAAAGCCATCAACTCTATTGAACAGCTCTGGGTGCACAGTGACAACATATGTATGTACAGCAAAAATCTTACTTGGGAAGTTTCTTTCTATTGATTGGTAGATTTTACAAAATTTTTTTAAGAAAAGAATTTTTTGCACGAATATATACCCAAACATCGTTAAAATAACATTACCAAGTTTCTTAATTTATATAAAATTATTTGGGAGAAAATCCCATACGTTTAATATGAAATTTTAAATTTTTTTGTGGGATCATTATTATCTGCTCTAGTTTTAGACATTTTTTCTATTACTTCGAAAATCAAGTTTTCAAATTATTTTCCCACTCAATTAATTTAATTCCAATTGTAAATCATGGATTGTTTATGTGGCTAGGTCACATAAAATCGATTATTCTCCATTGTTTCGAATTCCGAATTTTCTACGGATATAAAATAAATTGGAAGTTTTTATTCTATTGTCAATTGACCAAACTTTTAAATTGATTAATGTGAAGATTTCATAATCACAATATTGACAGGCAATATGAGACTTGAAATTGTCAGGCAATTGACGACCCAAGTATTTCAGAAGAAAATTTCCAGAATTGTCTCAAAATTGTCTGGATTGTCTTAAATACGTCAAAAAACGTCGTGTACTATTGACTAGAGATGCCATCTTTAAGTATTTTACGTCTGTTTTAAAGAAATTTTTAAAAATGTGAAAATTCTATGTGTGATTTCGAAGTTTTGCGATAATGGCAACCATGATTTTTTGATCTTTTTTGCAATGATAGAATGATTATTTATTAGATTTTTTAGAAATTTGAAGTTTACAGAAGAAAAAGAGCCCAATACTCAAGTCAATTGTATGAAAACAACTGATTTTTAGGTGTCGTCTACATTGACATATCCGATTGTCTGGCAATTGTATATTTTCAGCTTATGAAATACCTTGTCAGACAGGCAATTTACAAAAAGCATTTAAAAAAGCAACAACAAATGTAGTTATTGCCTGAAATTGTATAGAAATAGTATTTGTGATTTTTTGAAATTGAATTGCCTTGAAATTGTATTTTTAAAATGCCTAAACTTCAAATTTAAGAAAAAAATAAAGCAGATTGAGCGAGAATTATGTTGTGTGGGATTCTAAAATGACTACATAAGTCTCTCCTCAAATGCTTGTTTAATTTTCTGTACAATCATTAAATATTTTTTAAATTACATTTTCGTGAACGTCAAGCGTATTTAAAAAAAATCTTTTTGTTATTCTTGAATTCTGTGTCCAATATGCTTTTGTACTGATTTTGTTGTAAATGCTTTTGTACCATAAATATCTTAATAATTTCAAACTACATTGTTTTTTTCATTAAAAATAGCTTCATTTCTTTTAATAAAATGACAAATGGGTTAAGAACTTGGCCGCAACTAAACCATCGAACATTGTTGTACGTCAACATCCCTGAGTACTGGCACTCAATTTCCTCTAAAAATTTTGCAAATTGTAGTTTATTAACACCTCTTGGGTTTACTAAACAAAGTTGATTACTTTTATTACGACTGCTAAAGCACATAGAACTTGCTGGTGAAGTTGATACAATGAAGCAACGCACAGTGGTTCGTCTAGAACAAGCTAGCTGGACAAAAACAATAATTTACTATCGTGAATATTCCTATCGCAATACAAAGAGAGAACCCACACAACTAGAATTCTGAACAATTTTTTCCCCGGTCAACCTACTATGATGACTTACGCGGGTAGGTATATAGGAAAACGTAAATTTTTAAGGAAAATTTGCTGCGGGTGTTCATCTGATAATACGATTATTATTTACGTTAAAGAAGTTCTGGAATATTTTTGAATTATGCAGCTTTAAACTGAGGGTTAGTAGTATTCTTTAAGGATAAATTTAATAGTTATATGTTTTAGGAATAATTTATAAATACAATCTCAAAAAAAAAAAATTTTTTTTTTCCTTCTTCAACTTCACAAGAAGAAAAGTTAAATGTCACCTCATGTACCCGCTCTGAAATTTATATATATTCTACGCGCGTTCATCTATTTTAACTCGGTATAAAATTTCATTGCGATATATTTGCACATCTATGTTTTTTTAAAATAACAATTGCAGGAAAACGAATAGATATCGTCATGAAATTTGGTACGAATATTCTCTGTTATCCTAGGCTGTTTGATATTGAAAATAGGGAAAGTCGGACTAGTGTCACGCCTACTTTTTATAGGGAATATGATTCATCCGTGCTTATAGCTCAATTTCTCAGCTGGTAGAGTGCATTTAAAGATAAAATTTTTAGTCTGAGACGAACGTCTCAGACGTAAATATATTTCTAAAAATGGGCGAAGTCCGCCCACTGGTGACAGAAGCGACGATTATAGGAGAACGAATTGAAGCATCGTCATAGAAGTTGCCATGAATGTTCTCTCCTACGCTACGTAGAGCTCTTTGACATCGAAAATGGAAAACATCCTACTTCTGTTACGCCTACTTTTTAAGTATATATTTATATATATACACACATACAAAAAACACTACAAATGTATATAATTTACATAGGAGTGACTTGAACGATTCAGTGAATGATTCGTATAAAGAACTGACGACATGTCGTCACTGTTGCAACAGTGGCGAAAGTATATGAAAGTGTATGTAGAAAAAAATTTACACATGTATGTATGCATGTATGGGTGTAAATAATTTAAAATAATTTGTATTGAAAATGTCTACTTTGATTAAATTTACACTTACTGGTCCTCATATCTTTTTGTCAGCAAACATTATTAATTTTCTTGAAAACCATACCACTTAGAACCATCCGTTTTTCAACATTTCAACAAGAATTTATTGGGATATTATGCTTAAAGAAAAAAAAAATTTCTTACTTACTTTTTTTTCTTTTTTCATCGATTAAACATATGTTTTTACGTTTTTTCTATAAATTTCTGGTTTACCCCCTCCCGTCTAAACGGGGGGAAAGCAACCCCGGTCCTATAAAATTTTTTTCTTGTCACTAACAAATACAAAAAACCCCAAAAATAATTTTGTCCAGCTAGCTTGTTCTAGACGAACCACTGTGCAACGTCCTGAAAATCAACGTGTGGGTCAATTAAAAAACCTGCGTGGGTCAGTGTGAGTATCGAAACTATAAGAAAATTGAATAACAAAATAAAAGAGAAATTATATTAAAATTATTTTACTTACCAGAAAACAATATCTATACGTATAAATACTCGTATACATAATTCGTAATTGAAAACCACTTGTGTAGCTGCAAAATTAAAGCACTTGCTTTGCCGCAACGAAGAGACTGCAGGTAAGGACTGCAGGACTGTAAGTAAATTATATATACTTATTATTATGAATTGCAGTATAGCTTTTCACAATTTTCCAAAATTTGGTAGAAAGATGCCGCCAAATTTTAAGACAACCGTTTATTTTAAAAAAATCTATTCATAAGAACATATTCTTGGTGTGTATGAAAAGCTTAGAAAAGTGCGAAAGCTATGCAAAGCCGTGTGTTGCGCTTAGTGTGATTCACTTTGTATGGTGCAGTGGTTTTTGTCATAGATTTATGTAGTCATTTTAGAATCCCACACAACACAATTCTCGCTCAATCTGCTTTATTTTTTTCTTAAATTTGAAGTTTAGGCATTTTAAAAATACAATTTCAAGGCAATTCAATTTCAAAAAATCACAAATACAATTTCTATACAATTTCAGGCAATAACTACATTTGTTGTTGCTTTTTTAAATGCTTTTTGTAAATTGCCTGTCTGACAAGGTATTTCATAAGCTGAAAATATACAATTGCCAGACAATCGGATATGTCAATGTAGACGACACCTAAAAATCAGTTGTTTTCATACAATTGACTTGAGTATTGGGCTCTTTTTCTTCTGTAAACTTCAAATTTCTAAAAAATCTAATAAATAATCATTCTATCATTGCAAAAAAGATCAAAAAATCATGGTTGCCATTATCGAAAACTTCGCAAAACTTCGTTGCAAAACTTCGAAATCACACATAGAATTTTCACATTTTTAAAAGTTTCTTTAAAACAGACGTAAAATACTTAAAGATGGCATCTCTAGTCAATAGTACACGACGTTTTTTGACGTATTTAAGACAATCCAGACAATTTTGAGACAATTCTGGAAATTTTCTTCTGAAATACTTGGGTCGTCAATTGCCTGACAATTTCAAGTCTCATATTGCCTGTCAATATTGCTATTATGAAATCTTCACATTAAATTAGATAAATATAATTTCGCCTGAATGTAAGTGATATTTTTTTTTAAATTGAGCAATAAATTTATTGTTAGGTATTTTTAATACATAGCGGGAAAAATTAGAGTGCAGGGAAACGAACAAAAAGAAAAATAATATATTTATGGGAAAGGACAGATACCCCTTGTATTGGTATGTACAATTAAGGTTAGCATTTATTTTCATTCGACCTACCTCCGCGGGCCATGACATCACTCTTGGCGAGCCGCAAATAACCCGCGGACCGCGTGTTGGCCACTCTGGCTACAGACCATGGATAGCGAACCTATGGCACACGTGCCATAGACGGCACGCAAGACAATATTAATGGCACGCACAAAAAATATGATTTTTTTATTAATCATAATACAATTTTATTTTATAAACTATAAAAATTAATTAGAACGCACACTTTCGAGAACGTCTTTCCCTTACACAGGCAATGATTAGATTAGATGGCCACTATCGGGCTCCCTCCCACTCAAAGAAGAATTAGAACACGTAAAAAATATACAACAATTAATAAAACAAAACTAAATACATAGTGTGAAAACTAAAAAATCTTAAATTGCTATTTAATATAAAATTTTACTCGTGAAAGGTAAATTGAATAATGAAAAGTATTATTTAAATAAAAGCTAAGATAGTTTAAAAACATTTTAAAAATGAACAATTTTTTTTATCATAACTAATACATATTATACAAAGCATTTTTGGATAAATTATTATTTATGAAGACTTTTTATTTTTTATGAAAATTGTAAGTATTCTGAAAAAATTGGTCTCTAAATTAAATTAAAATAAGAAGATCCCCCATATAACGTTTCTTATTATTAACTCAAATTTTTCAAGGAATTAACTTCGGCTACTTTCAAAATAAACGTCTAATACTTCTATTATTAAAAAATTAAAGAAGTATTAAAGAATTTGCCACTGAAGGGAGCTACGCATTTTTTTTTTATCTCAATAGTGAAGCGACCAAGTTTAATACAGATTCCACCGTCATATTCTATAGAATCTGCCGCTTGAGAGAGCTGCTCACTTTTTGGTAGAGGTTCACCTTTTCGGATGAGAGTACTCTCATTTTCTTTGAGAGTAAGATCCAAGTGTCAGAGCCGCCCCTAAGGAACGCCCCTCACACCGTTCGGTCCATTTTCTCACTAAAACGCTAAAGTAAGCGGGTAAATAAATACACGTATTATATGGAATAACTTTAGAAACTTCATATTAAAAATTTTGAAATTGATTTTAAACTACCTTCCCGATGAGCTATACAGAAATAGATGAAAATGCTATAATATGCTCAGCTTAACAACCCAGGCCCACTTGGAAGCAGAAAATTTGGGCCCGCTTTCGAAAAAACCTAAAAATGTTCTTTCTCTTTCGATACAAATTTTGAAATTGTTTTTAATCTAACTTCCCGATCAGCTATTAATTCATTTACAATGGCGCTTTTCTCAACAAACACGTCATTATAAGGTGTGGTATATCAGTGGGTGTGTCACGCCCATTGACATTTGTTAGATGACTTTAACCAATACGATAAACACAGCAATGAAATTTGAGCTTCAGATCCGAACTACACGCTGAGAAATTCAGTTCTCAAATCTAATGCATTAATATTAACTAAAGAAGTAGACGTGGCAATGTTTAGATTTTCTTCGTTTTCGTGATAAAAGAGCCCTGGGTGAGAATATTCGAGGCGAATTTCATGACGATGCTTGTACTCGTTCTCTTATAATCGTCGTTTTGTCACTAAAGGGCAATCGGAAATAAGATTTTAACTTTAATTTCACTTTACAAAATGAAAAATTGAGCTATAAGCACGAGTGAATTCATATTCGCTATAAAATAAGGGCGTGGCACTGGTCCGATTTTTCGCATTTTCAATACCAAACAGCCTAGAATGACAAAGAATATTGGTGCCAAATTTCATGACGATACCTCTATTCGTTCTCCTGTAATCGTAATTTCTACAGACGGACGAACGGACAGACAAACAGACGTACGGAAAGGGTTAAATCGAACCAGGAGGTGATTCTGAGCCGGAATATATATGTATATATACTTTTCTATACCTGCCACGCTTCCTTTAATGCGTTACAAACGGAAGAACAAAAAAAAAAACACCCTTCGGGTGTAGTGTATAAAAAAATAACAAGAGCGGTATCTTCGGCCTGGCCGACGCTCATATACCATACACCCGCATCTGTCGAAGTGATATGAAGTGGGCGGGGGACACCTACTTTTTTTTAATTTACAGGAAGCAAATTTTGATCTACATCCTCATCTACAACACCGCTTTTAAAAGCCAGAGACCTCGTTATATGGTATAGTATAAAAGTAGGCGTGCAGGCCTATTTTTTAGAATATATTTTAGTCTTAGACGGTGGACTCGTGAATGAAACTTTAGCTTTAAATTCGCTCTACAAGCTGAGAAATTGAGCTAGAAGCATGTAAAAATTCACATTTTCTATAAAAAGTAGGCGTGGCACTAATCCGATTTTCCTCAATACCAAACAGCCTATGATGGCAAAGAATATTCGGGAAAAATTTCATGTCGATAGCTTTATTCGTTCTCCCGTAATCGTGATTTCTACAGAAATCGAATCAGGAGGTGATTCTGAGCCAGAATATATATACTTTTCTACACCTGCCACGCCTCCTTTAATGCGTTACAAACGGAAGCACAAAGTGAATATACCCTCATCCCTTCGGGTGTAGGGTATAAAAATACAAGAATTATAGTTTATGTTTGACAATTTCAGTGTGCATTTAGTGCACATTAGTTACATATTTCATTAAGGTTATTTCTAAATTTGTGGCACGGATAATGAAAAGCGTTCGCCATCCCTGCTATAGACGATAACGGCCTACAATAGAAATGGCGTGCATGCGGCCGATACACAATTCCACTCTGCACGACAGCAACAATAACGTTATTTATCTAATCAATCATTGTGAGTAGATGCACGAAATGGAACCCGGCACTGGAGCTGTGCTCAACGAGCATACATACATATATATGTAGTTGCTGTGCTTGACGGAATCGTTGAGTTCGGGCAGTTCAGGTCGCAGCCCAGACCATTCCAATTGGAATTCGATTTACTAAGCACGCGAAAGAGATCGCTGCTATCGTGATCTTCTTCCAACTGTTAGCACCATACGCTCACGGATACGCTCACGGAACGCCCTTCAATCGTAATATTTTGAGTGAAACTGCGATGAGAGAGAAACCCTGAGCAACGAGTATAGATAGTAAAGAGTTATTATGACTCAAAATATGTGGCTACCGTCAGATTTTCATGTGCCATTATTGCCATGCAGTCAATAGCGGTGCTTATGTGAATGATAGCAGGGAAATTTGGCGTGAATTTGTTCTACTTCATAAACGATTATGACATAAACGACATAAACGTCGCGCGATGCCCTTAAATAGATTTCGCTTGACGTTGTAAGAATTTGTTTAGTGTTGGGAACTATCGAATGATTTCAACTATCGATAGTTAGTTACTGAATGATTTTAACTATCGAATGATTTTTTTCACTCATTCATTCATTCATTTGATCTATTTCTAAAAACTATCGAGCGATTCATTCTTTGAATGTTTTTCGAATTAGGTGTAGGTAGGGGTGAAAAAATTTTAATCTGGTAAGTAAAATAGCTAAAATTTGTTTCTAGCTGTGCCAATTCGTCGAATAAATTTAATTTCAATTTAAAAAAAAATAAATAAATCTTTATTATTTAACTTCGTATAATGCTTAATGCTATTTTCATCGTAAGCTGTCTAGCCGGTGTTACGGATTCCACATATTTGCTAGGCAACATCCAACTTAATGTGCCCCGTCGTACGTCGAGACGATATGAGCCTCTTCATTTAAGCTTTTGCAGATCGTCATACCTACAGCATGAACCTCTTCGGAATGCCTGTTCGAATTTTAATAATGTTTATTCTGCAATTAATTTTTCCGATTCTATTTGTTTAGTTAAACGGAAAATTTTAAACTTTTTGTGTAATTTCGAAATCTTTTATATTTTCTTGTTTTGAATTTTTTACTTGTTTGTAAACTATAAGGCAATGAATGCTTAGTTTGAATCTTAATAAATAAAAAATTAATAAATAATAAAAATGCTTTAAAAAAAAATCTGAGCTACGCACCGATTCGTAACTTGTTCCGAAATCCTTTTTAATTTTAGTTTTAAAAAAGTAGATAAAACAGGATTTATAATAATTAAAATGTATAAAAAATTATACATTTCAGTTTAATGATTTAACGGATAACTAGATATAAACTAGTATAAGAATGCTTTTTACTTGAAATAATTGATATTTTTCAAGTTTGTATTTTAAACTTCTACTTTTGAACTTCTACTTCACTCACGTTCTTATAGTTATTTTCGCCCGTATAGCCACAAAAATTTAAATAAAAACAACCGTGTGTCTCTGTTTCGAGTATAAACAAAGAAACAGCTCTCTTTCACTCATTTCCACTCTCGTCATTACAAAACACAATAAAAGAACAACAACTGAACAACAACCAAGTAACCAACCCCGGTCAGGCAAGCTCATTTCCGCCCCTTCCGCTTCCAAAATAGCTAATAAAACATTCATAAAGCGACACAGCCTGGTTGTCTACGCATAGTGCAAGCCAATTGTGTGCACTTTTTCTCGGCCTTCACCGCACACATTGGAAATAATGACAGAGAGCACCAATGCTAATACCAAAACCAATAATCAAGCCAGATAACTCTTGTGCTATACACACCCTGCTCTGCCGTCCATCCACCCTTCCGTTTCACTCTAATCAATTAATTATTGGAAGTACTAAGTTCTTAAGCAAATGCGAGTAAATGAGACCTTCAGTAAATGAAATGAATAAAATTAACAATGAACCATTTGCGAGAAAACCAGAACTACGTCTCCTTACATCTCTTTCTTTCACATGCCTATTTCCTTGATCGAAATATGGATCGGGAGTGCTCACCCAACTCACTCACGCGACAGTTCCTAATCTCACTGCCTGTGCTACTCTTACATACAACACTTTAGTCCCTCGTAAAACTGCGACGGAAACGGCAGTGCACAATGAATGTGTGTGCACTTTCTCACTTCAACTATACTTCAAGTGAAAGAATCAAATTATTACAATTCCAGTAAAGGTTGCATTACTGCGTTTACTTGTGTAGTCGTAAGAAGGGTGTTTTTTTTATTCCGCGTTTAATTTTTGCTTCTATTGGTAATTTATGGATTGTAATCGGTATTTTTAGTGCAGCTTTCGAAAATTTTTCTCAGTGGATATAATTTGTTATCGCTGAGCCTGAGCGTTATGCCTGGGCCACAAAAAAATCACCCCGCTGGAAGCGTTTAGTCGCTACCAGCGTCTTTTATAAGCGTGAAAGGTTCAACAAATACATTTGTTTCAGTCGCTCGACTGCTGACTCTTGCAGTACAGAGCGAGTTTGCGACCCGCGCATTAATTCTCTCCGTTCTCCGTTGCAAGAGAATTCAGGTGGAGAATGATGACCTGAATTCTCTTGATACATTTATATATACATATGCGCATTCAATAGATCAGTGGCGTCGGGGAGCACAACGATGGCGGGAGTACATGTTATCCGCTGTAAAAGTTGTGGTCTCGTCACCACCACTGATTCTGATTTTGAGTGAACCTTTCTACTCGTAGTCTTGATCCGAAAGAACTGTGAGTTTCAAAATACATTTTTATTTCGGTTAATAACATTTTAAGGTTAAACAAGAAGCTATGCAGCTAAGTCCCATTAAAAGATCCGCGGCCATTACCATGGGGAAATGAAATAAGGGTCAAGATTATTGGCCATTGGGGAACTCAGTTGAGCGGGTTTGTCCAAGCATTTAAGGAGAAGACGGAAATTCGTTCCAGAGAGATAACACTTAAATAAGAGTTCAACTTTATTGTTGCCACATATTTTTACTCGGGAATGTCATTGCGGTGTGGTTTTGACATATAGAAATTTAGACATTTAGATAAGAACCTTATTCGAAGCTAACTATGTATGTATGTACTTTTTTAAATAAAAACAAACAAATTAGTTTTATGTGAATCCATTGGTCACACGAACTTTTCGTTAAACTCACCCAACATTGAAAAGAATAACTGATCAAAGGATTACTGAAATCAGATTGAGCTTTAACCTTTTTTCTACATGCCAGTAGTTTAAATTATATAAAATTTGTATCGGGCGGCGCTTGGGCAAATCATTTGAAAGTCTCCCTTCTTAAAGTCCATCTGAGACGACTCTGGAGTGTGACTTTTTCGAGAATTAGTGCTGCACTTCTCATGCACGCGTCTGTTAACGTCGTTTTACAGGCAGAGTGGTTTTGTTGTCTTCCTGCTCATTCACATTGTTGTACGAAATAGAAACCTACTGGCTGGTTGGGGCGGCCGCAGTCAGTGTCGTGAATGTGTGTCGGACTGTCAGAAGTTTCGTGACGGAAGACTATAGTTTCAGGTACATGAAGCGTTGTAAAAGAAGAAGGTACATGTTGTGTAAAAGAAAATTACGCCAATAATGAAAGATCTTTCAAAGCTTGTAAAAGTGGACAGCGAGTTGTTTGTAAAGTAACACTAAAGACCAATCTATATCTAGGCATATAAAAGGTTGAAAGGTTTCACGAAAAAGAAATAATAAGAAACGAAAATATCCTCGAAAGTGCAGAAGTTTTAATTATTACATACTATAATATTATCCACCATTAGCTTTTTTGATTACACCGGCCAGTAAGTAATACTTTCAAAAATTTGCCAATTCGTAAATCGTGCGACCACTGCTGATTCGGTTGACCATGTTGATAAGGTCGCGCAACAGTAGTGAAGACCATCAATCGCCGTGTGCTCCCTGGAGTATGGATTCAGTACCGGAACCGTCCAACTTGAGGACAATAACTGCGGCTGTTGGGGGAGCTGCTGGAGCTGCCTGTGTTCCACTGTCATCTACGGTACTGGTGACGGCTATCGATCAAGCAGCTAGATCAGCAGCACTAGCCCCGCCGTCGGTACCACTTTCACCCAAAGGTAAGAAATAGACCAAATATACATAGTTGAGTTTTACGTAAAAAAAGAAGAAAAGGCCGAATCCTGATTGTAAATATGGCAATGCAGAAGTCCGATAAAAATAGTCATTCCGAAAATAATGGAAATGTTGAATCAAGCTACCATTTTTTAAACAATCGAGAACGGATAGTAGTTTTCAAGCTATTTTGAATGCAGCATCAAGCATAGCAAAGGAAATAGATTGCGACACAAAATTTCCACCAGTTGGTATCGTTAACGGTTAACCCGTCCAAGAAAAAACAATGTTTGATTACGAATGTACTGACGAAGTTATTGAATCCCCCGAGCGTCATTACAAGTTAAATTTTTATTTAATAATTTTAGATACCGCGACTTCTAAAATAAAAGAGCGTTTCGAAGAGTCATAACGACACATGTTTTGAATTTTTAAATGACATCCATTTTTTAATGTCCATAAAAATACTAAAATAGACATTTTTAAATGAAGTATTGTTCAGATTTACAAATTAAATTTGATTCTTATAAACGATTTTATAAGAAAGGAATCAAACGGTATCAACGCTTTAGATTTGTGCTATGAAATCGAAAATCTTGCGCCGTTTGTCATGGAACCAAATATGAACGCAGTAACCGTTCTCGATTATATATTTACAAATATAACTGTAGCATTAAGGATATCTTCGACAATGCTAGTAACAATGGCATCAGGGAAAAGATCGTTCTCCTAATTAAGACTAATTTAAAATTATTTGACATAAGCCACGTCGCAAGACAGACTTAGTAATTTAAGTATGATTAGCATTGAAAGTAATCTTGTTCAAGAATTGGATATTACCGATATTGTTAAACGGCTCCGGAAAATAACGCCCAAATGAAATAAGGCCCAATCCGGGCTTTATTTCTTTATTTGATTTTAAGAAATTTTCAAATTTTTCCGAAAAATGAAATAAAGCCCAAAAAAAATGAAATAAGGCCCAATTTTGCGATAAATGCTGAAATGCGTTCGCTACGACTGCTGTTGGACTTACTGGACGGGATAATATACAAATACTTTTCGGCAAGGAGATGGTTTTTCTGGCTGAGGGTCTTAATTCCGTCCACGGCCGAAGGCCGGCATGCAGAAGGACACTTTGCCTGCGCAGAAGGACCCTGGATAGAGAAAGACTTTTCAGCAAAGAAGATGGTTTTGTTGGCTGAGGGTTTTAATTCCTGCCACGGCCGAAGGCCGGCATGCTGAAGGACACTTTGCCTGCGCAGAAGGACCCTGGATAGAGGAAAAGTTTTCAGCAAAGAAGATGGTTTTGTTGGCTGAGGGTTTTAATCCCTGCCACGGCCGAAGGCCGGCATGCAGAAGGACACTTTGCCTGCGCAGAAGGACCCTGGATAGAGGAAGACTTTTTAGCAAAGAAGATGGTTTTGTTGGCTGAGGGTTTTCATCCCTGCCACGGCCGAAGGCCGGCATGCAGAAGGACACTTTTTTCCTGCGCTGAAGGACCCTGGATAGAGAAAGACTTTTCAGCGAAGAAGATGGTTTTTTTAGCAAAGAAGATGGTTTTGTTGGCTGAGGGTTTTCATCCCTGCCACGGCCGAAGGCCGGCACGCAGAAGGACACTTTTTTCCTGCGCTGAAGGACCCTGGATAGAGAAAGACTTTTCAGCAAAGAAGATGGTTTTGTTGGCTGAGGGTTTTAGTCCCTGCCACGGCCGAAGGCCGGCATGCAGAAGGACACTTTGCTGCGTAGTAGGACCCTGGATAGAAGAAGACTTTTCAGCAAAGAAGATGGTTTTGTTGGCTGAGGGTTTTAATCCCTGCCACGGCCGAAGGCCGGCATGCAGAAGGACACTTTGCCAAAACCCTCAGCCAACAAAACCATCTACTAGCTGAAAAGCCTTCCTCTATTCAGGGTCCTTCTGCGCAGGCAAAAAGTGTCCTTCTGCGTGTTGGCCTTCGGCCGGGGCAGGGATTAAAACCCTCAGCCAACAAAACCATCTTCTTTGCTGAAAAGTCTTTCTCTATCCAGGGTCCTTCAGCGCAGGAAAAAAGTGTCCTTCTGCGTGCCGGCCTTCGGCCGTGGCAAGGATTAAAACCCTCAGCCAACAAAACCATCTCCTTGTTGAAAATTCTTCCTCTATTCTGGGTCTTTCCGCATGCATTAAAGTTCTGCATTTCCGCATTAAAGTTCAGTCGACGCCGTAATTTTGGTCGTTATTTCATTTTCAAAAATTTTATAATTTTTACAAAAAAATGAAACAAAGCCCACAAAAAAATTAAGTAAAGCCCTAGTTCAATAAAGTTTCAATAAAGTTTTTATTGAAAATAAAATAAAACCCAAAAAAATTAAATAACACCCAAATTTTACGATTTCAAATCTTCATATAAAAAAAAAGTGGGTTTTATTTCATTTGGGCGTTATTTCCCGGAGCCTTGTTGAACAATTTGCGATTAAGAGAGCCAGATTAAATTAAATTTTGTTTTCTACACATGTATGTCTATGTATAGGCGTTACAACTTGTAGGATTATAAAAATCTTGTTAGATTATGTTTGTATTGAAATTTATAAAATATCCACACCTGGACACCTGGAAGACAAGCCTATGCTTGTAGGCTTGTGATATTTTGCAGACAAATATTAATTTAAATTTTATTTATAAATTTTTGTAAATGACCGCTGCGGGATTCGAACCCTCACTCTCAATATTACTAGGCGAGCACTTACTACACTAGACTATTGAGAGCCGCTTGGTTTGTTATATTTTTTTTTTATATCAATCACAATTTAAAATCAACGAACGACTGAAAATTGGAATAAAATTTAAGTATTGTTGAAAAGTCATAATAACAAATGCAACGATTGCTATGCTTAATTTTCAATTTTTGGTTGCTAACAAGTCAACCTGCAGGACGTGTCCCTTACAATGTCCGACTGGAGACAGCTTGCATTCCGTATCCCTAAACATGTCGCCAATAAAAAATTTTGCCGACAAATAGGAATTTGTCATGCAAGATGTCTTCGAGGACGATGTCTCCGACGACGCTTTGAACTACTGGGATATTTTGCGGTACTTTGATACATTGTAGGTACTTGTTAAACTATATATGTTGAAGTTTATAAAACACTTTGCGGTATTTTTAATAAATTATATTATATATTTACATCATTATTACTTATAATGATCATATTTACTCAAGCAAGTTCAAAGCTTCGTCGAAGACATTGTCCTCGAAGACATCTTGCAAGACAAATTCCTATTTGTCGGCAAAATTTGTCATTGGCGACATGTTTAGGGACACGGAATGCAAGCTGTCCCCAATCGGACATTGTGAGGGACACGTCCTGCAGGTTGTCTTGTTAGCAACCAAAAATTGAAAATTAAGCATAGCAACGAGCATTTGTTATTATGACTTTTCAAATAAACTTCAATTTTTTTCCAATTTTCAGTCGTTCGTTGATTTTAAATTGTGATTGATATAAAAAAAAAATATAACAAACCAAGCGGCTCTCAATAGTCTAGTGTAGTAAGTGCTCGCCTAGTAATATTGAGAGTGAGGGTTCGAATCCCGCAGCGGTCATTTACAAAAATTTATAAATAAAATTTAAATTAATATTTGTCTGCAAAATATCACAAAATAAAGCCCAAGGGACGATTCTGGTGGTGCTATGGTAGTTTCTAGGCTATTTTTTTTTTTTTTCTGCGGCGACATTTTCGTTAATTGCCATCGAAGACAACATTGGCGACATTTTCCTTAATTGTCGTCGAAGACAATATTGAGGACACTGTCGCTCTTGTTGTCGTTGAAGACAATATTGAGGACACTGTCGCTCTTGTTGTTGTCGAAGACCATATTGAGGACACTGTCGCTCTTGTTGTCGTCGAAGACAATCGAGACATTCGTATGAAAATGTCCTCTAAGACGAACATAGGCTTGTCTTCCAGGTGTCCTCGACGACGGCCATATGTCTTGCACGCGTCTTCGAAGATGTCTTCGAGACATGAACTACTAGGTTTAAGTGTGTGTGTGTGTGTGTGTGTGTGGATATGGGCCAATGTGCATAAAAACTTTGTCCGGTATAGGGGCGGCAAAAATTCTTGCAACCGGGCGCCAAATTTCCTTGGCACGCCCAAGGAAAATTTTTTTGATATACCACCAAAAAAAAAACACCCATTTTTTGATATACCACCACACCACTCTTTTTAACTTCACAAAAAACGGGCGCGGCCCGCATCTTCTTTCATTACCTAAAGTACGATATTGTATACATGTATATAATGTTTATATTAATGTATCGGCTGCTTATTCATTTAAGTAGCTCTTCAGTCTGTCAAAGTCGAGGTTAAGGTACATCCAGAGAAGCAGGTATCTGATCTCTAGAATTATAGATTCGTTTAGTCTGTTCAATTGCCAAGAGTACCTTTCTGAGCTAAGTGTTTTGTTCCTCAGAAAAAGCTCGACAAATACGACACCCTTTGAAGCGGTCCATCAGTGACGTTATTGCAGAACATTGCCACCCTAAACTTAACGAAACTTCTTACAAACTTGAAACGAGGTATAAGTGTATTACTGGTATTACTATTCGTAGATGCGAATTAGAGAGCTGCATACGTCGACTTCAAAGCCAATTAAAACAAAAAAAAATGTTCAAACATTGCCTGTTGTTGCTTTTTTGATTTCATAAACAAGTGTAACTGTCATTGAAAAAGATTGTCATCGCGTTTTTGAACAACTGAGCAACAACAGAATCACTAAATGTATACTGCGGACAACAAAAAAATACTGCGACAACGAAAAATTACTGGCGAGAAGAACGAAATTTCTAGTTTCTTCAGGTTCTTTCTACATTCATACATTTTATACAGAAAAAATATTAAATCAAAAAAATAATGTAATAAAAAATATAGTTTTTAATAGGAATTCTTATAGGTATCTTGTAAAGCTTAAATTTCAAAGGGCTATAACTCTGAAACTATATGAGAGCGGCCAAAATTGTTGTTCTTGTTGGAATTTTGTAGAAAACAACAACAACAGAAAAAACAACTAAAACGAAGCAAAATAGGTGTTTTAGGATTAAGCCAAAAAAACTTAGCAACGCTCAAGCAAGAAACTGCACACCAAATTTATTCCCGAGAAACTTCACAAATTTTACAAGTAAAATTGTATGCAAAAACTGGTTTTTAGCTCTTGTCAATTTTGACCAAGACCTAAGTGTGATTTCATTTCAGCATACCAAATTTTATCTTGTTTACATCAAAAAGCATGTAAAACAGCGACAACATACGTACTATCTTAAAACGCCCTTGACTTGATATTGTGATGTGATTCAAGCATCGCAATCCATGAAAACTACGAAAAACACAGAACAGATTGAGCGAAAATTGTCTTGTTTGTGGTTGGAGCATTCGGGCCTAAGTGTTCTGCGAGGAATGCAATTAGATAAGAATAACGTATGGTCCAAATAATCGGCCTACTGAATACCTTATCTCTGCCGAACGCTCAGTTCGCTACACCATCGAAAAATTTGAAACCTAATCTTCACTATTAGGTATCTTAGAGTAGGTATTATTTAGGTATTATAGGTTTATTAGGTATTAATAATAAACCTATAATTATTATTAGGTATTATTAGGTATATTAGAGTATCTTCTAATATGCTTTGATTCACATTTGAAATAGATACAAACAAAACAAACAGTTCAGTTATAATTTTATATCATCATTTGTTTTTTATTAAACTGAAATATCAAAACCTACGAGTATATAGTTGCATCAATGAAATAAATACAATACAATATACTATACTCGTATCTAGGTACTTTTAATGTGATTGCCGGAGGCGGGAGCTTGAGCTTCAGCTGGAGGCTTCATGGCCCTGGGCCAGTGCTGCTAAGGCGGGCCTTATTTGGTGACAAACCGAGTTTGTTTTTTATTCCTTAAAATGAAATATTCTAGCTAAGCATCCGCAATATGGTTTAAATAATTATGGAGAACCTGCCCATACTTTTACAAAAAAGTTTGTCAACCTTTAGCACACTACAACTCTTATTTAGTTCCATAGTTTAATGAAGTATCATCTGAATAAAATGAACTAATAACTGTACAATCTCTTCAAATCCTAACATTCCTTACGAAAATGCAGAGTGAAAATGTTTTAATCGGCCCAATTTTTGTTTTTTCTTAATACATCTAGTGGAATACTCATATGTGATAGTCGATGCTTGGTGAAAATGAATGTGGGTCAATTCCCCGAAGCCTCTCTGCGCCGCACCCGCAATGATCGGTCTGCCTAAGTTCCGATTCAAGTAGATCGAGTTTTTTCTGTGAACTCCTTTTTTTGTTTTTTTGTTTGTTCAGTGAGGCTGCGCGACACGAATTACTCGGCCCGGCACCGGCAAGCGTCCGCTTCCACGTACTCTTTGGACTCGAGGACGCATTGCCACTTCCCAGAAGTTAACAACTGAAATTTGATAGTTATAAAAATGTTGCTGTCCGTATTTAGCCTATAAATTATTTATTGTTCATCAACCAACACCTTTCAAACAAAGCAACTGAACACTCGGTAAGTTTTCGAATGTCATGGTCGAGGTGGTTTCTTGTCGAATCGGGCTCGCACAACCGAATGCGTCCTCGAGCACTTGTGCCGGCAGAGCCTCTAAATTTAAAGGCGTGCATTCCTGAAAGTGGGTCACAAGAGAACTCAGCATTTATGGAGCCGATATGGGCCATCACTAGCGGGGAGAAACAATTGTGGGCATTTATGTTGCTAATGCCTAAAGACGCGAATAATCGTTGCTGCTCTTAAAACACCTGAGATCCGGAGGTACGAGTATTATCAAAATATGTACGAGTATTACTATGAGTAAGCATTAAACGTGATGGAAAATATTCTAATCCTTCAGGATTATCTCAATGTGTAATATAAGAAGATATAACTGAGTTTCCATTAAGCAGGCAAATGGTTGATAAAATTGATAACACCCCTTCGAGCGTTATTTTAAGTTTATGCTTAACCCTACAAATAGGTCTGGCTAGACGATCTATAGTTATATTCAAAATGCTTTTTTACTTCAGTTTTGAGGCAAAAATTCGAAGACGAGCAAAAACACGTCCGAGCAAAATAGCTAGCAAAAATTAACTGAAAATTCAAAGTGGCCGAGCTTGTCAGCATAAGTGAGGGACATGAGTAGCAACATAACGCCACAAAAAAATTGACAATCGAATATACGTAACCCGCGGGAATTCAAAATTCGCGATAGGTTTCGACCAGACCTTGTATATTAATTAAGATATTATGAGTGGGTATTATTCATGCTAGGTCGTTTTTATGTTTCTCATGCTAAACGGCGTGAATAATTCCTTTTCGGGTTGCAATAGAACGGGATGGTCTAAAACCAAGGGTGGATTGGTTTTAACCAGTCGTATATAATTGCTCAATAGTTTGGACCTGAAGGGCACTACAGTCAAAGACTCCTTGAATTCACACTCCTAAGAATTTTACAAATACAATTTTCACCAGAGAAATGGAGGCTGTGATAGTTAATCATGTTTCCTTTATTTTCATCTCAATGCTATATTTCACTGTAGACCTATAAGACTGCACAGACCGCGGGTTAGTCCAGAACAACCCACAGTCCATAGAACAACGAAGTGCTTAAAGATCTGTATACATAAGAGCTTTAATCTTAGACTCTCCAAACATCAAAAAATTATTAGTGGTGCTATGCACCTAGATGCAATACACTGGTGGCGGTGGTAATATTACTGGTGGTAATATTACACACGAACATGTTATATCGTATACTCTCTCATCTTATGTACTCTTTTGGTATGCAGTTTATGTAATACCGTATACTCAACATTTGGTTGAAGCCAGGACTAGATCCGAGAACGAGCAAGGACTCTTCTTCAGTCAAGACGAGATTGCGACGCGAGACAAGCTTCCTGGCCTGCTTGTCAGCATAAAGTATAAACAAACTTTACTTATTAATAAATTATTTAATATTTATGCAATTATTTATCGCATCTTAAAATTAACATGCGATTATGTATGAACACCGCAATGCATACTTTTGCTGTTGAAGTCGTCCTTGCGAATGACGAAAAAAATTAAGAAATGCACAGACAGAGAACAAGACCTTTACAATGTTACGCTTATATTCCTCGAATCTTCGCCCCCGTTTTCAAGCAAGGGGCGCCGAAAAGTACTCATGTGCATTTCTCAGTTAAAACAGCAGCAGTAGGCATGATCGAACTGAGAGCACCCTAGGATTTAACAGTGAGCCAGCGAAGGGAGTTGCTGTGGCTTCTGTGATGGTCTGTACAGGTGTTCGGTTAGTACCTGAACTGATTCAGAATGACTGACTGACTTACTTTTAACTTTGGCAACCTCATTTCTCGCCTTGTTAAAGCGTGCGTGTGTTTGCTGCTGCTGCATTTTCAGTTTCGTTTGAAGGATGAGGCTTGAAGTGCAGTCAAATGAAAATTCCAGGAGTTTTTGGGCGATTAACGACGATTAGCGTTGATTCAGCAGAGCTGCGCAGCGGGCAGATGGAAAGGAAAACACGAGAAGCAACAGCCTTCTGCTCAAAAGAATGAAGTGTTGTAATGGGCGAAACCCAATGCGGCATCGAAGCGGTTCAGAGAAACCCAAAAGAGCAAATTACGTGTATTTCTTATGGAAAAATTGAGAGGAGCTATTTTGCTTTCTTGCTCGAGAGGCACAAAAATCACGGCAGAGCTTTGGTAGAGCTTCGGGCAGAATACTACAAAATATTCCGACTTCTCTCTCTGAACCAATTCAACAATGTTGCTTTTTGCGTCAAATAAAGAAAGAACGAAGCAGTGTTGCGTTTTTTGTCTTGAGCTTATTTTTAATTACAAAATCAATGTAAAATAAATATTGTTGTAAAAAATTGCAAGGTTAATATGTGCTTTTAACTAAGAATGTCTTTCTTTGCTTTTACTGTTATATAGAATTATAAAATAAATTAATTTGGTATAAGTAAACAATAGATTCCCAGCTCCGATTTTTTTTTTTAAATTTTTGGGGTATAACCCTCATCGCCTCTAGTCCAAAGGTGATGAAAGTTTTTGCCACTCTCGTGTAGTTTATAAGTTATAGGCCTTGGATAGCCAAAAAATAAAGTGCTATATCTTCAAAACAAGTTGAGACATCAACGTAAAATTAGCGCCGTTTAAAAGGATATTTCAGGGCCGTTCTTTTATCTAATAACAACTTTTGTGATTACTGCTACTATTATGGAGATAATTTAACTTTTAAAAAAATGTTTACTTCGTTTTACAAAATAATTTTTTGCTTCCTTAAATGACAATTAAGGTATAAAATAGAATCACAATTTTTATAGCCCATTATTACCTTTCAAACGTTATATAATATGTTATATATCTTATATATCTAACATATATACATATCTTATATGTTAGGTATCTTTAGTATTTTTGAGAAAACTAGAGTGTGTTCTATGACAAAAAAAGCACTGTTTAAGGTTATAATAACAATGCTTTAAAAAAAAAATAGGAGCTAGGCACCTATTCCTAACTTGTTTCAAAATCCTTTTTAATTTTAGTTCACAAAAAGCATAAAAAAGATAAAAGAGGTTTTATAATTATTTAATAAAAAACTAATAAACTTCCGTTTAATGATTTAATGATTTAACGGAAACGGATAACTAGATATAAACTAGTTTAAGCGTGCTATTTACTTGAAAGAATTGATATTTTTTGTTTTTATTTTAAATTTCTACTTTTCAACTTCTGCCTCACTCAGGTCCTTATAATAATTTTTCGCCCGGTTTTCGCCCGTATGCCACAAAAATTTAATTAAAATAACAACCGTGGTTCTCTGTTTTGAGTAAAAACAAAGAAACAGAGCTCTTGCAACAGTCGCTCTTATGACGAGCGTAAATGAGGGTAACTTGGGTCGCGTCACGTGAGCAGCCATTGGGTTTACAGCTTAAAAGTCAGATCTGCTAGCGTTAGCGGTCGCGTCAGCGTTGCAGCCAGCGACTCAGTAGGTGCAAAAATTACCAAATCGGAAATTTATTATGGAATAGAAAAGAAATGATCTGTCAAATGGAATTTTAAATTAATTTTAAAAGCTCGCGCTTTCATAGCGTGATATTTTTTGCACATACGCACAGAAATAATCAGGTAAAGTTAAGGAAACTCCAATCGTTGAAATTTTTTTTCGTTCCCTTAAAAATGATTTAACAGAACAGAGTTAAAATCTTCTCTTTGGTAAGGTAACTCAAAGCATTTGTCCTCTACGCTGCAAAAATTTCAAATTTTATTCAATTTTATTTTATTTCAAATTTCTTTCTCTGATCCTAAGGCCGAATGTAGCGAGATCCATGTTCAAAGGTAATAAAGATGGAAAAAGGGATCAATAGGAATAGGCAAATGAAATTAATTTCGGAAGTGCCATGGTGTAAGAAAAATCCTGAAGAGAACGCGTTTTTACGCGCATACCTCAGCATCATATCCAGCTACTAGGCTACTAGATAGTGTAACAGTTAGAAGAAGAAGAAACTAACAGTCGCCAAGAGCTCAAATGCAAGCAGCTTGCGACCTCTTCTCAGGTTGTACTACTGCGCAGCATCATCACGCGTTCGCTCCTCGGTCTCGTCAGAATCGGCAGCGTAAAGCAGTCCAATGTGAGCAAAAAGGCCACAACCAGGCTGCGCGCCCGGCCGCAAAAAGAGCAAAAAATTACCGGTAGCAATAAATCAAACTATCAATTGAATTCCGAGGTGATCATCAACACTGCTTGACTGGCGGAATTCAACACTGAATTCAACACTGCTGGCAACCTCTTTGCGGCTCCTGCATCAGTGAGCGGCTAATCGAGTTGCGGACTGATCCCTTGCGCATTAGAAGTGGTGAGTGCGCAAAAAAGAACTCGGCGAACTGCCGCGCGCGTCCGATTCGCAAGCATTTAAGCCGATTTACCAATTTGCTAAATCGAATGTGCGCACACTCGCGTATCGCTGATAAATCATTTTTAAGATCGACTTGACTTTTGTACGTGCTATAAGTGGAGCGCAGGCACGGGCGAACGAACATGGCTCAGGCGGCGTGCGGCCAAATAAACAGCGCAATGGCTGCGGACGTCTGTACCAAGCGGAGGTATGCGGATAGCCGCATAAATCAGCAAATACTTGAACAACAATTGGCTGGCCATACACGAATCAGCTACAAATTGCAACTAACAGCAGCAACTTTCCCTTTTTGCTTTGCGACCAGCCCGTGAGAGCCCCGTAATTACTGCCTGCTCGGAATCCATGTGTTAACCGGCCTTTCGCTGCGAAAATGTCCGATTTCCCTTTTTTATGCCGGAGTAACTCGGTGGTCGCACAGAAGTCTTGAAATGGGTTAAGACTTTTCGAAGCATTCCAGCATTTTTTGTCTCAATGACCGCAAATAATTGCTGCGATGGGAAACACACCATTGCGATGAAATCTATGGGTTGTAAGGAGAGCTGTTTGTTCTTGGTGATGCTTTAGGTACTTACGAATGTTTTGACGTGTCAGAAAATTTTAAGAACCTCAAACATAAATCTCTAAAAAAGAAAAACTTTTTAAAAAATTTGTCGAACTTTACAAAAAATCTGATGCGTGCAACACATGACTTCCTTGTACGACTATTAATTGAGTTATATGTAAAATTCTACATGTAACCTTTAAGAAAAGTGCCCCTTCGCCACAACTCTCGTATAACTAAAATCGGAAGTACACACTTAGAGGTTATAACCAGAGATAACGGGATAGGAAACTGCGTCAAGACCCATCGTATATGTCAAAAAAAAACGAAATTCGGTATTTAGGTGAAACACGTATAGTGTATGAGTCGTGTATATGTAGTACACCACAAGACGTCACGTTTATATGACATTTCTTTTGTTTATTATTTTAACAGATGAAAAATGTTTAGCTTGTGAAAATTGTTTAGCTATTTCGCAAAGAAATTAGTGTTTTTAGTGAATTTTAATAAAGTTAAATCATGCACTGGACCTCGTAAGTAGCACTTGCCGGGGCTGTATACGAACGGCTTGCCATTTTGGAGCAGGATGATTGGCCTGCAACGGCAGGCATGGACATTTCAGTGCAGGGAATTTTGTTGCGACCTCTGGTATTTTTCTCCGGCCAATCGGAGTTGATGGGTCATGTTTTGAGTGGTACCGCATCGGATCCGATATCAGCATATCAAGGCACCACCTTGTCGCAAAATTATGAACACTATGTGATACTATCGTCGGGAGCCACGGTCTTTATGGCGTATACTCGGGGCTCAGCCAATCGAAATGACTGTCAATTGAATGGTAGTGGAATGGAAATCAACTTAGCATTTGGAATCGCAACGCAAATGGAGAAATTCAAAAAAAGTACTTTGACTAATGATTAAATTATTATTTAAGTGTTTTATGTGATGTTTTTGTATTTTTTTCTAGTACGGGCGTTGCTGTACTTGGCCACACGGTTGCTCGATTTACTCACGCACAAATCCGCCGGATCTACTTTAGCTTTAAATCAAAAGAACAATGAAATGTGCAACATATTATTTTTATAATTCAGACTGTATATTTAAATGTTACTACATAATATTGTAGGAAAAATTATTCATCTAATAACTTAAATGGTATGTATCGGATAAACACTTAATGTGGTTGTATGCATAAGTAAATAAATACATAAAAGAACTTAAATTCTTATTATTTAAAAGCAATTCTTTTTTACCCTACACCCGAAAGGATGAGGGATAGATTCACTTTGTGCTTCCGTTTGTATCGCATTAAAGGAGGCGTCTGCCTGTAAGTCTGTCAGTTCGTCCGTCTGTAGAAATCACGATTAAGGGAGAACTAATAGAGCTGTGAAATTTGGGACGAATATAATTGGTCATAATAGGCTGTTTGGTATTAAATACAATACCAACATGGTTGTTTGGAACACATATGCAATCTTGCGTCCAGAAGATTTATAACTTCACAACCATGTTCGTTATTGAACTTTTAAAATTTAGCTAGAATGTTTAGCTATTGCAGCAAAGATTAAAGGAAAGAAAGTTACTCATAACTACTGAAAATAAAGAATACACCTAAACAAACAAATGGCGGAATTCTGTACATTTAGTTAACATTATTTGTATCGTTAAATACGATATCCATGAATAAAATAGAAGATTTCATCTAAAATTTATTCATTTCGTCAATTGTGGTGAAAAAATCAATGATATTATAAAGCAGCGTTACATTTTACGTTAACAAAAGGAAATTCAGAAAGTACGAAAAAGGTAAAAGTACTGTAGTACTCGGTGTAAAGAACACAATAATTTTCTATTCTAGGAAGTAATTTGTACTCCGCGAAGCAAGAATAAACGTTTTGTTAACAGTTCAAGCACATTTATGCACTAATATATTTGCTAATTAAGAAAAAAATCAAATTTATGTGATATTGTAGCATACCGACAACACTGCTTTGCTACCAGAATTCATAAGAGGCGCAAAAATAGATGCGTTCTATACAAACGGGCAACACTAGTATCGGCAAATTCAATGGCGAGGTGAACGAAAAATTTGAGGGTATACCAATGCCATTTTATGTCTGCTTTTTTATTTTAATTGGATAATCAATTTGATTTTACAATGATTTCTTTTGCTTGAATTGTTCATATAATAGATCATACAGTTTCTGGTATAAAATAGTGGCGGATTTGAGCACATAAAACAATTTACATTAGATTTTTTGTTGTTAATCTGCACTTGCAATTACTTCTAAACTTAAAATACTTTTACCAAATAGGTTATAATTAAGTAATAAACTATTTAAAAGTAAAATGGATATTAAATAGACTAAATATTGGCATAAATAAATAAATAAAAATGTATGTCTTCGAATTCATTACTTATATGAATAATTAACTAAGTTGCTATCTCAAAACAAACATTTCGACTTAAAAATCTGAATTGTCATTGGGGTCTCAAAGCTGAACCCTCTCCGTCTCGATTACTCTTCATCAGGGTCTGTAATGTTGAGTTTCTCTTGTAGTAACCCCTCCGCCGCGAACGTCTCACCCACAACAGGGGCACGTAACTTTCAGTTTCCTATACAAAAAACCCCGTTCCCTTTCCTCGACACTCTTCATCCTGGGTCTGTAATGTTGAGTTTCTGAGCTCAATTTTCGGCTTTTTCACGAACACTACTTTACGATTAGACGTCAAATCGCAGATCAGAGTTGCAAGTTTTTCGAGCCTTGACGCAGTTTCCTATCTCGTTATCTCTGGTTATAACAGTCTAAAATACAAAATATGAACTTTTTATGGCTACTTTTATATACAGAGCCGCCCCTAAGGGCGCGCTTAACCCTTACACGGTTCGGTCCATTTTCTAACTAAAACGCCTAAACCCGGGCTTATGCTGAGGGTAAATAATTACACGTGTGGAAAAACTTTAGAAATTTCATATTAAAAAATTTTGAAACTGATTTTGAAATATCTTTTAATCTAACTTCCCGATGAGCTGACGATGAGACGAGTCAAAACACGTCCAAGCAAAACAGCTGTCAAAAATTAACTAAACATTCAAAGTGGCATTCGAATTTCAAACATTCGAACTTGCCAGCATAAGTGAGGGACATGGGTGCCATCATAACGCCACAAAAAAAATTTAAAATCGAACACACGTAACACGCGGGAATTCAAAATTCGCAATACTTTTTAAACAGAGCTGATATGTCGTTTTTGCTTCTCCTGTAAACTTATGAAAAGTGATGTTACGTTATTTCGCATTTTAGTTGACGATATGTATATATATTTCACATTAAAAATATTTTTTAAAATATTATATATATTTTACATTAAAAAATATATTCAACTAGAAGTACCCAGCCCCGCGTTGCTGTGGCTCATTCTGGTTAAATGGTTAGAAAGCGTGTGTTGCTTCCGACCACAAATGAAATACTCCTCTTACAAACGTTGCAACCCCTTTTCACCCCTTCAGGGGTTGGATTTTGAAAAATGCCGAAATATGTATTTGATAAATTATACCAAAGAACATTAAGACCAAGTTTCAAGCAAATCTGACCACAAATAAAATATTCCTCATACAAACTTTGCAACACCTTTTCACCACCTTAGGGGTTGAATTTCGAAATATCCTTTCTTAGTGCTTGTATACATCATAAAGGAAACGTCTGTGCAGAAATTTCAGCTTTCTGGGTCCAAGCGTTTAGCCTGGGCGTTGATGAGTCAGTCAGGACTTTCATTTTTATATATAGAGATAAATGAATACACAGGGGCGGCCTGGTTAGACATATACATATACAATATTCAACAAAACCCTACAAGAAAAGTGCCCCTTCGGCACAGCCGACTCGGCGCGAAACAATCCTAAATACAAAATTTAAACTTTCCACGGCTAGCCGTTTTTGAGTTATGCAAGATACGTTCATACGTACAGACGTAGAGTGGTCCCGACGAACCAAGTCAAAATGGATTCACTTGGATCCATGAATCCACTTGAATGGATTCAAAATGGTAAAAATGTATATTTCCGTTAAAATCTGGAATTCGAAATGTTTTCGCGATTACAATACTTCCTTTATTTCGTACAAGGAAGTAAAAAGAGTCGAAGATGGTATTGAACAAAAAAATTTTTATATCTATAAAACGTTTTTACAAGAAATAAGTAAATAGTTTAACGAAAATAATTCAAAATTGGGAAAAACACCACCATTTTCTCAACATTTCTTGACACATTACCCATCGGGAAGCTGGTTAAGAATCAATTTCAAAATTTGTAACGAACATTTTCAAATGATCAAAATTTCTTGCCTCAAAGTAGGCGTGGGTGGTTGGTTTATGGTATATGTTGTCATCCAGTTCTAAGCTGTGGTTAAGATTTCGATCCTCAGCTTTTCAAAGCCATTTCAAAATTTGTAGCACACACGAAAGATCTTTTTTATGTTTTTTCGAAAGTGGGCCCAATTTCTTTGCTTTAAAGTGAGAGTGGGTTGTTCAGTTATGCTTATTATTGCATTGTCTTCTGTGTTTGAGCTATGGTTGAAATTTCGAGTCTCTAGCCTCTCGGGAAGTTAGTTTAAAATCAATTTCAAAATTTGTACCGACAATTTGAAAAAGCCTAACTTTCCTGGTTTAAAGTGGGTGTGGGTGGCTAGTTGATGCTAAATATTGTATTGTCGTCGGGTTCTGAGCTATGGTTAAATTTTCAAGTGTTTAGCTAATCGCGAAGCTAATTTAAAATCATTTTTAAAATTTGTACCGAACATGAATAAAAGCGACCTAATAAAAACGTTTAAAAGAAGAAGAGTCTTTTCGATTGTGTGTGATCTTCCCTTCGACCTTATGCTTTTGAATAATAATCCCCTGCTTCTTCAGAACTAATGCCCGTGGACTGTGTAGAACACTGTAACGGACACAAATTCTGAAGTTATGGACTCTATGAGAAGGCTTTGTCTCGTATTGAGCTTTCGCTGGTCAGACAATTTTCGAATCGTGGTAGATGATCTAATTTTTTGTTTTTGTAATTTTTCTCCTTCGACTGCAGCGTCGACGGCCGTCCCACAAATTAATACAGCTCTTCCTAATACGTCCTTCTTCTTGCATGAAACAAAATCGGCAAGAACACCAACGACGAAGTCAACGATCAGATAAAGTGCCAATAGCTGCATAAAAGCTTTGACGTCACAGGAATCAAGAAATTACTCTGCGTCACTCAGAGAAGAGTAACAACAATGTGCGCGTTCTTATGCTAACAGTCGCCGCTTGGCCCGAGATTGATGAAATTTTGCAAATTCCGTTGTTCTCAAATTAGCAGCTAAAGATGCGACAACTGAACGACAACAACAATAGTCGCGGCCGCGATGCGTCTGCGGCAAACACTGCCACCGGCATGCCCTGCCTAAGGTGTTGAGAACCACCCTATTATGTCCATAAAAACAGCTGTCCGTGCCGCTGGATGCCAGACACCGACGAACGTGGTCGCCTGTTTTGTCCACACGGCCCAAAAAACAGCCGACTGCTTTTGGTGTTTGTGCACACTGCGGAATTATTTCGTGTTCGCATTTGTTAAGCAATGTGCCTCGCCTCCGCCGCCCCGTGCCCTTCACAACCGTTAAAGGCTCATGCGAAACGCACCATCTCTGCCTCATTTACGTTCCAGAAGCTGCAAAAAAGATTACCCGGAATGGGAGAAACGTTGTAGTTACGAATGCACTGCTTGATGGGTTATCAATGCTGTCCTTGCGGTATGTATAGTGCGGTATGTAAAGGACGCATGTACGTGAGGCGTAAATAAATGTTGACCCGTTTTGAACTGCTTACTCCAACTGATGTTGTTCGACTTTGTAATTCTATGTTCGCTGTTCAAGATTTACACAGGAAAAGTTGCGATCGCAGGACAATACGCGTAGATGGATTCCACAGCTTCAGCAGAGACGCTTCGGAAGCTAAAAAGAATTAAGTGTGAAATCTATATAATAAATCTAATAGAGGTCTATTGGACCTATGTATGTATACTGATCGCATTTTTGCACCGATTTTCTTTTTTTTCAAATCAAGAGATGAAAATTTCGTCTTGGTCAAGCCAGTTTGTGAAGTTTTCCATATAGTCAATAAAATTGTTGTTACCGTCGTAATATTGTTTTCGAAATGTACCCAAATTCCGTTCCTATAATGTGTATCATTTCAATATGCAATATATACCTATCTACATTGTATCTTCGATGACGCTAATGGTTGATTTTAATTATACAAGAATACGAATACTTTCACTGACATTGATTCCTCTCTTTCAGTTGGCCCCTCCAGACCGCCAGAGGTAGCATCTGGCTTAGTAGCTGCTGCAGGGCCAGGCACTCTCTTTCCGGGTGGCCCTCCATCGCCCTCCACGCTAAGCGTCCTGGTATCGCAACACCGGCTATTGGAATTGTCGCAATTCGGTCTACGCAGCTACGATTTTGCGCAGCACATGCTGACACAGCAAGGCGCCGTTTCCAAACTGCTGGGTAAGAGCCGCGCCACTGCGTTATTCAAACGCAGCTAGCGAACAATTAGTTTATGTAAATATTGAAATTCTCTCCGAGGTGCACTAAGGTGTGAAGTAGTAAACCCCCCCCCTCCCTCCCAGATGTCGACACACTACACCGATGTGAAGGCTGAATGAAAACATAAATCAAGCTAATTGGGGAGCCGCTGCTAAATACGGTTGCAGGCATGCGACTGCGGAGGGAGTGAGGCCAATTTCGAAAATATCTCACAATAACCACGATATATTGAGCGGCATCAAAAATTGTATTAGAGTATATTTCTTGTTGTGTGCGCTGAGTGCGGGAACGTAGCGCGTTACCCAACAAAACCGCAGCGCTAATTGTTTGAGAAGTCAACGATGAGTTTCCGGTTTTCATACCGTTTTTATACTGTGAAAGTTTTGTCTCACTCCGATCTTATCGCATCCGACGCAGCATCGTTCACACATTAGTATTCAGTCCAAAGCGAGACTTTTGTAAACCGCTGAATATTTGAACGGGCGCTTGTTGGTTGTTGCATCGGTCGGGCCCGGCGTGAAACTTTTGACCTTTCGAAGTTTCGTCTCTCTCTCTCTCTCTCTCTCTCGCTCGACCTTTCGAAATCTCGACCAAGTTATTTGTTCAAAACACAATTTGATTTCAGTTATCAGTTAACATTACCAGCTTGTGCAGTTAGATTATTGATATCTCCTTTCCTCCCTTGTTTTCTGTAGGTACACTGAGACCACCCGGATTAATCGGTGGATCAAAGCCTAAGGTTGCAACACCAGCCGTTGTGTCCAAAATTGAGCAGTACAAAAGGGAAAATCCTACTATCTTTGCGTGGGAAATTCGCGAGCGACTCATTTCAGAAGGTAAGTTCTCACGACCACACAGCCCCAAGAGCATGCCCTGCGTGCTCGAAAGGTGCCTTCAAACCGCAAGTAAGAATAGCAAATTCCACGTATATATACGCGATGATTATCGCCACTGAAGTTTTCATTTGGTTTGATCTGCTTCTGATTGAGGCCCATTCGGAAGAGTCCCTCCTGAGCACTTGACAGGCTTTCAGATGTACCTCCGTATGCGAATGACAACAAGACCATTCTGCGCTCAAACGCGATTGCAATCCTTTGACGAATTTATCGATGTCCAGATGCTTGCAGCGGCTCCGACAATTACGTTACTGAGCGAACGGATACTCTGTCTGTCCCGATGGTTGCCTGTGACGAAACTTTACCAATAAAGACGCATTATCTGCGTAATTTATTAGCATCCGGATGCCAAGAAGCAACGAGAACAGACTGGAATTAGGCGCAACGAGCTTTCGGCTTAATTACGAACATTTTTTAGTACAAAAATTGATATGTAAACACAATTTATGGCAGAATATCGGGGAAATATACAGAAAACTACGATTGAAAAGGATTGTAGGGATGTAAATTAAAAGTCACCATAGCCACGGTGCCAATAAATAAGTGCTAAGTGCTGAGAAGCAAACTGGTACTCTCTTGCCTGGGGGGCAAGAACCAAGTTCGTTCATGCTCTTCTTGCGAGTCCTCAGTCCTCCTCTGCGAACACGTCAAAAGTACACGCCAGAGTTAACCACAGTAATCAACCGGCAGACAAGTTGATGCGACATGGCGATAGCGCTTCACTACGCGAAGTGATCCGAACTCCGGCCCTCATTATGGGGTCCACTTCAATCTCCTTTGTATCATTGCTGTCATTGTTTAGAGGAAATCAATCTCCTAAACGGGGCGACAGTGCGTGAGTCGATTTCGAATTATTTTATTTGTCAACAACGCTGGTGTTCCCACAATCAACTCAATTTGCTTGTCTGTGGACGAATTCGACCGACCATTGGAGATGCTTAGTAATTGACTGCACCTAACGTTTAGTAAGTAGGCGCCCTTCTTTCAGGTACAGCGGATTTTATTCTTTGCAGGGAGTAATAATTTTTTATAGTCTCCTAAATTTAAAAAAAAAACGTTATACTAATTTAGAGGATCTCTCTAAACTCTTCTAAACGAAAAGTTTGTTCGTTCGTTTCGGCTCGTTAATGGTTAAAATGCATCTAATAAGTTGTTTCGGGATGTTATGCAAGACAATTATTCAACGCCATTGCAGGATTGCAAATCTGCTGCATGCACAAGTTGTAATGTGAATGAGGTTTGACCATACACGAGCGGTCTGTTGATTTTTAAGCACGCTGTTTGAATCCATCATTTCTCTCTTCACCGCGACATATTCATTCGCTAAACTGCTCGCACACTTCAACAATTTCCATCTCTCTGTCGCTTCAGGAGTATGCACCAATGCAACGGCTCCATCAGTGTCGTCAATTAATCGCATTCTGCGGAATCGAGCAGCGGAGAGAGCGGCGGCGGAGTTCGCGCGCGCGACCAGCTATGGCATGTATCCAGCGCATCCGTACACCAGTTTTCCTACATGGCCGACGAATGTGGCTGCTCACCATATCTGGCAGCCAGGCATTAGCCTGTGCAGCGCACGAGCACCGGGCATGCAATCGGTCGCGGCGTCGACTGGAGGCCTGCGGGTTTCGCCATCGGCGTTGTCATCAGAGTCCGGCAGCCGGGACACCATGTACTCGCCGAACGACAATCAAATGATAGGTATTAAATCGTATACAGAGACCTCAGTGATCGGTCCCTCTCATTCTGATAGATCACATTACTCATTACTCATTGCTATAGATATCGAAGGCGAGGACTCCAATTCAGTGGACAGTGACCAACCAAAATTCCGACGAAATCGGACGACATTTAACGCCGAACAGTTGGAGGACCTGGAGAGAGAATTCGATAAATCGCACTACCCCTGTGTCAGCACCAGGGAAAAGCTGGCTGCTCGAACCACGTTGAGTGAGGCCAGAGTGCAGGTAAGCAATGCCTATTAATAGAATGACACAGACAAGAACTCGGAACGGACCCTGAGGACACAATAATTAAGGGGAAAGGTGCCATACACATTTTGCTGAATGGATATTATGACTGAATTGCAATTTTCGTGGCCCAGTAATCGGATAGATTATATAGAAAATATATTATTGTAATATATAAAAATTCCCTGTATACAAATCGCCTCAAACTCCGAGACGATATCCTGCGACGAGTCAGTATTTCTGAGTCGATACCAGGCATGGTTTTTCAATAGGGGTGTTTTCATAATAGCATGTCGCCTCGACCACAAAATGCACAGAGCCAAAACACCACATAAAATAGAAGAAAAACAATCAGATTTCTCTATACTTTTCATCCAAGAAGGAAGCCCTATTAAAACCATAGAGAAAAATCTGATTAAAATTTAAAAAGACAGTCATATTAAAATACAAATTCAATAAGAAAATCTTATTGTTTTTCATACAGACGATCTTATTAAAATATATATTTAATAAGAAAATCGTATTGTTTTTCTTAGTCTTATAAAAATAAAAATGCTTAATAATTTTTATACCCTACACCCGAAGGGATAAGGGTATATTCACTTTGTTCTTCCGTTTGTAACGCATTAAAGGAGGCGTGGCAGGTATGGAAAAGTATATATATTCTGGCTCAGAATCTCCTCCTGATTCAATTTAGCCATGTCCGTCCGTCTGTCTGTCTGTCTGTCCGTCCGTCTGTGGAAATCAAGATTACAGGAGAACGAATAGAGGTATCGTCATGAAATTTAGCACGAATATTCTTTGTTATCCTACGCTGTTTGGTATTGAAAATGAGGAAAATCGGATTAGTGCTACACCTACTTTTTATAGACAATATGCACTCATCCGTGCTTTTAGCTCAATTTCTTGACTTGTAGACCGAATTTTTCGCCAAAATTTTATTTCCGAGTTCCATCTTAGACTAAAATATATTCTCAAAAATGGGCGTGGCACGCCCACTTCTATACTATACCATATAATGAGGTCTTTGGTAGGGAAAGCGGTGTTGTAGATGAGATAATAGATCAAAATTTGCTCCCTGTAAATTTAAAAAAGTAGGTGTCACCCGCCCTCTTTTTATCACTTCGACTGATGCGGGTGTAGGGTATATGAGCTTCGGCCAGGCCGAAGATAACGCTCTTACTTGTTTTTATTTGATTTTATTCATCCAAGATTTCAAGAATATTAATCATGATACAGGTATCCCTCCTATAACACGGTAGATACGTTTCTACAAAGTCCTGTGTTGTGCGAAACCGTGTTATATGAGACTAGAAGCCAGTACAAAAAATGGGGTTATGTTCCAAAAGCTATTAAAAAAAATTTTTTTTAATTTCATATAAGTAACTTCATGTTTATTAGGAAACAAAACAAAAATATACATTTAATTTAATTTAATTTAACATAAACTTAATTTAATAATTTTCTTCGTCATCGCTGCTCAGTACAATTAAATGAGAACGTTTGTTTGGTTGTTTGGTTGTTTGGTTTGTTTGGTTGGATTACCTTCACTTTTTGAACTTTCTTCTAGATTTTGTGCACCTTCTGTCCGTTTCAAAAATTGGCTTTGCTTGCTTGTCCTTACAAGCTTGTTGTGAATTGTATAATATGGTGATAAGCTTTTTGCAGCTCCCTTTAAAATTTTAAGGTTATTTCAGATGAAGGGTCTGCACTCAAGAAAGATAATTCTAGTTTTTTTGCTAAGAATAGACCGTCTTGTAATTTTTTTATTGTGCATTTTAAAAATTAATATTTTTAAAATTATTAATTTTACAATCTTCACTTAAAGAATAAAAAATTTTCCTAATTGCTATCCACGAAGTAAACTCTTGCATCACAAAATATGTACTCAAGTTTATTAGGTAAAAGAAATACATAGTTTATTTATAAAAATTTCGCGTATTTCCCGGAAAAAAAACCGTAAAATTTTGGTTATTCCCATATATTGGGTGTTCATAGTGCATAATGTAATTTTCTAAATAATTTTAAACAAAAATCTCGTTCTCGTGTTGTAGAAGTACCGTGTTATAAGAGGGTTTTGGGGAATTTTGCTTTTCCTGTTAGAGTGAAACGTGTTGTAAAATACCGTGTTATGGGAGGGTTACCTGTAGTCACAAAATTTCACGGTTAAAGCCTGAAAAGTAATATGCTATTATTTGTTATTTGTTTGCACAGTATATCTATCTAATCTAATCTTATTAAACGAGCTAAAATTGTATATGTATGTATATATTTGTAGCTTTTTTGAGGTCGAAAACGGCTCTAAGGATTTCTTTGTTTTTCACATATTAGCGAGATTGAGAGATTGCAAATCGATCTGTCGAGCTGTTTTTTTCGAAAAAATTCATTTTGGTGGTTTTTTTTCTCTATTAAAGTGTGTTAATAATTTATTGACATTTATTGACATTGCTTTGTTTTTGTTTTTAAGTTTTGTTCTGTTCTGAATTAAAATGTCAATCAAATATTTTTCAAATATTATTTGACAATACATTTCAAATATTTTTCAAAGATTTTTGTTTTGTTTTGTAAAACTTCAAGAAATTTATGAACAGGGTCAATGTTTTCAAGGCAAAAATGTTTATAAAAATTGAAAAAATTTTGAAAGTATACAGGCAAATTGTTTCCCTTCGCTTAAAACCGATAGAACGGCCTTTTTTACTATTCACACTGCAAAAAATCAAAACTCTTTTATTTTTAAAATTTTTCGCCCCATTAAACCAAACTCAAAAAACTTTGCAGCGTTTGGAAAAAAGTTCCGAGCAACTGCTCGGGGTCCCAGGTTCTTGTATATAAAGGGTGTTTATAAAGACGAAAGCACTCACAACTGAGAAGCATCGTCCATTATAAACAACGCCAATGTAAACAAATAAGAGCGTTATCTTCGGCCTGGCCGAAGCTCATATACCCTACACCCGCATTGGTCGAAGTAATTAAAAGTGGGCGGGTGACACCTACTTTTTTTAATTTGCAGGGAGAAAATTTTTATCTATTAACTTATCTACAACACCGCTTTTCCTACCAAACACCTAATTTTGTAGTATAGTATATAAGTGGGCGTGTCGCGCCCATTTTCGAGAATGTCGTCTAGTCTAAGATGGTGGACTCGGAAATAAAATTTTAGCTGAAAATTCGGTCTACAAGCCAAGAAATTTAATTAAGAGCACGGATGAGTGCATATTTTCTATAAAAAGTAGGCGTGGCACTAGTTCGATTTTCCCCATTTTCAATACTAAACAGCGTAGGATAACAAAGAATATTCGTGCCAAATTTCATGACGATACCTCTATTCGTTCTCCTGTAATCGTGATTTCCACAGACAGACGGACGGACGGACAGACAGACAGACAGACGGACGGACATGGCTAAATCGAATCAGGAGGTGATTCTGAGCCAGAATATATATACTTTTCTATACCTGCCACGCCTCCTTTAATGCGTTACAAACGGAAGAACAAAGTGAATATACCCACATCCCTTCGGGTATAGGGCATAAAAAAATTAATACAAATTATAGATCTGAAGTAAACCTGACATCAAAAATATTACTATCCGGCCAGACCGACGATATTATATATAAGAAGTGTTTCTTATTAAAAGAAGTATATAATAAGAATTCTTCATACTTTCATACAGACTTGTATATTTCATGAGTTTTTGACGTTTTCAAGTTTTGAAAAATATTAACTATAAGACTAACTTTTTGTTTCAACACAATAAGATTTTCTTTATAAAATTAATAAGATTTCTCTATGAAAAAAACATATTATTTGTATGTTTTAATAAGATTTCATAGTAAAATCGCTCAATAAGGAGATCTTATTATTTTTATGTGGTACTATTTTTCTCTGTGTGTAGTCTCTTATTAGGATGACTATATTTTCTATTTTCTAGTCGACATGCTATTATGAAAACGAGTTTTCCAGTCGAGAAGATCTTTAGCTCTCATAAAAGTCGCGGTGTCGTTAATATTGTAACCGCAGAATACCGCGATGCGCGATGCGTAAAACTCTCCCTAAGTGTTTTCTATAGGAATTTGACGACACAGAATCGCGCGATGTGTCGCGATTCGATAGATCTATTCTATCGCGCTGCTCTCTCGGTTTTTATTGTCTTTGTTTTTACTCACTCTCAGAAAAAAAATGGCCACCTCTTACCGAAAAACCTGAGGATTTGTTGTTTCGCTGCTTTTACTCGTTGCTTTTGTATAGAAAATGTAAACTAGAACCATATGTTTTAGACTTATGTTTTAGATGTTATGTTGTACTATCTGTTCTTTCTAGGGAATAAAAATATATTGGAGAAGAACAAGATTTGTAGGGCAATTGGTGGCGGCGAACGAATTGCAGAAGCAAGCACATGTTTCCAGAAATATGGAACGTAAACAAATTTTTAACAGCCTCACGCGATGTCTATTTAAGGGCATCGCGCGACGAGAGAGAGATTCGCGCATCGCGGTATTATGCGGTTACAAATACTCGTAATTGTAACCGCAGAATACCGCGATGCGCGATGCGCGAATCTCTCTCTCGTCGCGACACATCGCGCGATTCCGTGACGTCAAATTCCTATCGAAAACACATAGGGAGAGTTTTACGCATCGCGCATCGCGGTATTCTGCGGTTACAATAAAGGTGAACACAATAATTGAAAATGTGTTCTCATTGGACTTCTATGGCGTAAAACCAATTACCATAAAAAATTTCAGCTTCCTGGGCCTCACAACGGAAGCACAAATTGAATATACCCTTATCCCTTCAGGTGTAGGGTATAACAATAATAAAATAGTTCCTGATGCAAAGAATTAGAAATTAAAAGTGGCCTATTCTGGCATTGAACCGGGTCTAGGCATGGACAGAACTCGTTGGCACGTAAAAATGAAAGAAGAGAAAAACAAGTTCGCCTGTAGAAAACAATGCGTTACTGTTGTTGCAATTCTTTGCTTTTAAGTCGTAGACCTACTCCCGTGAGTAAAATCACACTGCTGAGTTGCAAAAGTTGATGGAGCTTACATAGCCGAAGTTGTAAACATGCGAGTATCCAACATCAATGGCCATACGATCTGCTCAAAAAGTGATCTCAACGATCTACCAAACCATCTACCAAACCATTTACTTTTTAATACTACAATTTGTTGTTGCTGAAATTACTTTGAGCAGGAAAAATAGGGTTGGGTATAATTACTGATAACTACGCATATAAGTTCATAACAGCGTGTTTACGTTTGTTGTAAACTGTGAATTGTAATTTGGTACGTTTTATTTATGTAAAATTTGTATGCATGTGTGTTTATTAAATAAGAAAAACAATTACTCAGGGCTTGCCCTAAAAACTTTCCTTTCTTTATAGAATGAATTTCCGAAAGGGCTTTTTTAGCAACTAACAAAGTTATCTCTTTACCTTGACGAATTAGGTTTGGTTTTCCAACAGACGAGCGAAATGGCGACGACATCAGCGCATGAATTTGCTGAAGCCGCGCGCTTCCATATCGCCCCTTTCGTCAGCCAGCCAACAAACATCACCGACCAGCCAGCGGGAGTCCCTCGCCGTTGCGCAACGCCACAACGATACCAGCTCCCCAACGTCACACGATCCATATACTGACAACACCAGCGCTACATTGCCGCCATCTATAAGCGTTTGCACGCCTACCGAGGGGCGTTTGAATATTCCCAGCCAACCCAAGATAGCTTTTGCGAGCAAACCGTTTTCCAAGGGCCTGACAAGTGCGTCGGTGGCAGCCATTCCCGCAGCAGCGGCACTCGTCTCGCACACAGCATCAGTTCCATTACTAATGGGCGGTAAGCACAGCGCCTTCCACTCCCTGGCGAGTCCCTCAACTCCGGCCGCAGTCCACGCGTTTAGCTTTGCACGTCAATACGTGGCCGCCGCTGTGGAAACTACACAAACCTCTGGCAACTTATCGCAGCGCCCTTGGCTAGATCCAACTGACTCGGATAAAGACATCAGCGTCGTCGTCCCAGACAATGCAAGTGATGGCTAGAGCAGAAGGCAAAACTTATCATTTGCGATGGTAATATTCCCCCAAAGACGAAGCAGTCTGATTAAGCTAAGCATTTTCCTTGATTGAAAGGGTCCAAACACACTTGCAACAAATTATCGTATAAATGATGGTCATCTATTCGAATGTTCAGTGGAATGTTCGAATGTTCATGTTTCCTTACTATTATAATTATAATTATTATATATTATGTATTATATACGGTTATAAATTATTTTACGACGACTACTAAGAATTTGAAGTCTTAAGAAGTCGTTGTAAGTTGTTGTATTATTAAACCATGTTTGTTCTAACAGAAAAAGAGACTATTAAATGAATTGAGTCAAGAAACATACGAGTATACAACGGATATATGATTGTATGGTTACATAATTTACATGACAAAAAAACTTATTGTTGTCCATAAACTAATTTTGTTGGGATTGGTTTATGAAGGTCTGAAGGTTTTCGATGAAATAAAATATCGAGTGCTGCCATCTGAAAACTGACGTCTCTGTCGTAAAGTTCGACTTTTTTGTCGGTATTCATACTCCAAACGTTTTGACGTACAGACGCCATTTGTGTTGTTTACAGTGAAAAGTGCTGGCAAAAGTGCTCCGAAAATTGGTTTAAGCGTATGCAAAAGTGCAGAAGATCTTCATGGAGAATATTTTCAGAAGATCTTCATGAAGAATATTTTGAAAAACAATAAAGCCATTTACGATGAATAATTTTTGTTTTCTTTTTCTCTATTCCCGAAATATAAAAGGCAACCCTCGTATCAGGGACGACGCGGCGGATTGTGTAGAGAAGATTGAGGCGCTAATCAGTAGAGACAAATCTCTTCTCTTGCGTGGTCGGCGCAGAGTTCGGGCGAGTGCGGACACACTCGATTCGTTGTTATAATGAGCTGTGATCAATTTGGATTTAACTGCATTCCGATTTCGTCCAAAATGCCGTGTCACGCATCTGATCTGCTGAGGTGCAGTCCATACCACGCATGCGGCACGCTGTTGTCATCGTCGTTGTTGTTGTTGTGATTCGACTTCTGTCGCAGCTCGCATCAACACTTGTTCACATTTTAAAAGTTTCCTCGCGTTTTTAATTCCGTTCGGAGCTTAATAAAAACGGGTACCCTTTATAGGGCGAATTATTTTCTGTTAATTGCCAGAGGCGTTTGACTTAAGTGGTTTTCGTGCTTCTTATAAATACGAGTATCTCTTAATTTTTCACGTGGTTCTGTTTGTCTGCGACAATCGGAGTGCGGCAATCGCTTCTTCTTTTGAGCCTCAGTGTTCCATTTGGCACGATTTGTAAATCTGCACTTTGCCTTCCGCGTCCGACGGACTCTCTGCCGGTTAGAACTGTTGCTTTGCAAGGTTGCATGACGACACCGATCCAATTGATTAGTTTGTCCTTAGAGCCACCCGTCCTTCACACCTACAGACCGAATGTTGTGGTCCTATACAACATGCCCCCCCCTAGTCCAGGTTCCGCCCCATGCAATGTGGAGCCTGGCTCGCTGATAGCTTCAGAGCTGTGGTGCCGAAGCATTTCGCATCGATGACGCACATCTCAGCCCAGAGCTCCTGAAGAAGTGATTCACTTAACGCTTTAATGTGCCAGATTAATCCGGGAAACTCGTCTGAATGTCTGCATGAGTCTCCACACTGTCAGTCGTTGAATAAATAATAAATATTTACTTAATTGGGGTGATTTGGTTGTAGACGCTGCAGACTTTGTGGCATCAGCTTGGGATTTGTTTTGACCAAGTCCTCGATTGCGTGCGAACCTTCCGAAACTTTGTCACACGATATGGTGAGAAGGAAGACTATACAAAGTTATTCGAAGGTAAGTTTCGATATGCACGACCGCTAGCAAGAACAGCTTATACGAGTAGGTATGAGACTGAAATTAAAATTGGTAAACATTTTTAATAAACCTTCACGCTTTGATTTATAACATCCAAAAGTAAAAAATCAAATTACCAACGTACAAATAAACAGCGCAGAAAAGAACCCGTTAGTACCCGTAGAACCCGTTAGTATTTAAACGGGCGTCACCCGAATAGAAAAATGAATATAACAACCACAAAATCAATTATTATGTATCAGGTAGCAATGGAAACGAGTTTTAAACCTTGCGTATAGTAATAAGGGGTGACACCTGAGCAGTAAAAATTAACAGTACAAAACTTTTATTGAGTAATTTTCAAGTAAAAATGGAAATATTGGGTAAACACCCCCATCCATACCAGTCCATTAGGACTTGATAAATAACACAAAAAATTTGAAAACAGGTCTGTATCTTAACGCAGATTGAAGTACTTTAAGTTGCTACTTGAAAGTAAAGAAATAACTTTTCAAGTCGAGAGAGGGAGAGGAAGAAGAACAAGCATGAAATCTGTAAAAAAAAAAACTGCTCGAACTTTTTCTTTAAGCGAAATGTTTACAGCCAAGAAAGAAAAATGACAAATGCCCAGAAAGCGTTTCTGTACTTTTCTGTGCATTTGTCCCTTTTTAACAATTTTGCCATTAAAGTTCAAGCTATTCTCCCATTTTGGAGCTTGGGCTTCAAAAGTACGGAAACAGACATAATGATTGTAGAAATATGGCCACCGTGTCTGTTCCTGATTAATTGAATTCTGGACGCCCAATTTTGGGCCACTTTCAGCACCGTAGGCCGTATGCCACACATAACGTCCCATGTGTTAGGTAGTTTTAAAATATTGTATTATAAATAAAGATTCATGGCCTTCGTAGCCGAGAGTTTAGTTTGAAAATAAACGTAAGCCAGTGCGTTCTTATCGGATCGCCCTCGTATATTAAAGAAATTTCACTTTCGCTCTCGGCGTTTTATATGAAAATTAACACGCGTAATCTCACGTCGGGGTCAACAAAACTATGAGTCAGATACTGAAATTTTGACAGTAGCTGTCTACAAGAATTTACTACACGATAGTAAATTTCTCTTGCGATCGTGGCGACCATCGGGTCGTATGTAATTTGTGTTGTAATTGTGTATTGTGCTTTGCTGTATAAAGCGTATTATACGCATCAGCAGCAAGAAAACAAGTCTATCGTATAAACCGTCGATGGACGAATTGATTAGCTTTCTAACGGTACTAATATCTTCTGAATATCTCTTGTAGTTTCGGAGATATCGCTGGTTATATTTCAAATTTCAAAGGGCTCAAGCCCCCACCCCAAAAGAGAGCGACAATTTTTTTATGCTTGTTGTGGTCAGAAACAAAGCAAAAAACAAGAAAAACTATAAAAAAAATGGGGCTGGTACCAAGATGTAAATTTGTTCCAAATATTTGAGAACTAGATTCAACTGTCAAAAAGATCCGTTTCGTTTTGACTACATTTTCGGTATTCAGGGAATCAATGGAACCATTATTGGTTATGGCCAAACCTCATAAGGTAAAACTTATACCATGGTGGGTGATGAAGAGAATCCTGGGGTTATGATTTTAGCCGCGAAAGAATTTTTAAACAAATTGAAAAAGAATCAGATCTTGAGTTTTTTTTAAGATTTATGGAAAGATTTATGGTTTGCTCAATAAAAGCAATCTAGATTTAAAAATTCACGCGACATGGAAATACTAGCGATAACTGTGAGGAGTATATTATAACATGCGAAGGAGAATTGCTTCACTACTTTTACATGGGTCTTAGGAAAGGACAAATGTCTCTGGAGAAGTTTTTTAAGTGATGCCTGCCTTGAAAAGGATCAAATCCACGGAGTGCCATACAACTGGAGTCAGATTAAGCGCCGACCACCGGCCCAATCAGTAAAACAAAAGGGAACTCGGATACACAAATTACACATTCATAACATTTGCATTCTTTACATCTATGTCCCATCTATTCAACCAACAGGTGTCAATTTGAATTCATACATAAAGGCATTACTTCCTTTGGTTGAGGGTCAAGGCAACTAAACGGCACGGCACACCTCTGCCGTTCTATAGGGCACGGTACCCGGTTGCAGTGCAACTCCACATCGAGCAAAGGAAAGGACAGTGGGAGAACGAATATGAACGACTGATCTAGTTGTTCGCATGCTATTATTCGTATTATAATAGAATCTCGTAAATCGATCGTAGCGAAAATGATTCTGTTCATCAGAGTGTTTTAAATTTTGTTGTCTTGGCAGGTTCCGAACAAGCTTATCGAACAGGTGCTCGAGTCGCGTGGCACAGCCGATCTGCACAGACATCTGTATCGTGTATAGGCGGCTTAAAGAAGAAGTAACGGCATTACTTCGTTAGTTTTGTTCGCGTACAAGTAACTCGTTACTTTCCTCTCGTTAAAAGCTAACTGTGTAATGAAGTAACGATGTTACTTTTTAGTTAGTTTAATTCACGTTGATTTAACGTCGTTACTTTTTAGTTAAAATTACCCAGTTAATTACCCAGGAATTTAGGGCCTGTGCGAATTGACACTAAAATTTATTGTATTATTTCTGAACAACGTAACGTTAAACGCTAACTTTCGCTTCTAACCACTTCGTTGCTAAATTCTAATTTCTTATCTTTTCCAAAGCGTTTCGTGAGTTACAGCTTTTAACTTTACACTGTAGATGCCGACACTGTCTTCCTCTTCGTTGCTGTTGTTGTTTCCCTGGCTCAAAACCTGAATTCTCCTTTGTTTGTAAACAAACGAGTTGAATGTAAACAAACACTTTTACATCCGGCTGTGGATTGTATTGTCATCTCTTTCCGGTATTCACAAACAAACTAAAAACTCTTGTACATACAGAAAGCATTCGGATGCCAACTCGGTAAATTTTGTATTACAGGTAACCCTCCTATAACACAGTATCTTACAACACGGTTTCACTCTAACACGAAAAGAAAAATTACCCAAACCCTCTTAAAACACGGTACTTCTACAACACGATAACGAGATTTTTGTTTAAAATGATTTAGAAAATTACATTATGCACTATGAACTAGAGCTGTGCGCGAGCCGTTTTGAAGGCAGCTAGGCACAAATCGGCACGACTGCTGTTTTGTGACTGCCGTATGAAAATCGCAATAAACAGCAACTGCTGTGGTGCCTTTACCCGACCGACATTCATTTTTACAGCTTGTTCGAAAATTTGCAGTTGCTGTTTTAATGTTGATGCATTTCTCTCTCGTTCCTTCCGCTTAATCTCCAAAGGAACGAAAGAAACGCAAACAACTCACCCTCTTTCCCTCCGCTCGAACTCGAAAGGAACGAAGGCAAGCATTTGCGCCGCTCGCCACTCCGTCGATGGTGCTTTGTTATCACCAGAAGCGTCTGAAAACTAATTAAGAAATTACGAAGAAAAAACATCCCCTCTTTCCCTCCGCCCAAACTCAAAAACCATTCTTATCTATTTTTCCATGTAATTATCGTCTTTTTCTTACTTTGTTTTTGTTGTAAATGGTCCATAAATTGTGGCCCCGAACAACGATTGAAAACAATGAAAATATGTTCTGCCACATTTTCGAGAAAAACGACAAAAAAAAAAAGAAACGAAAAAAAGGGAGAGGCACGCAATGCTTTTTTTCTAACTAAAAGCCTAGGAGACGGCTGAACGTATGTATGTATTTAATTTGTATGTGCATTCCGTGTGTGTATCCTCTCTTATATCTATTTAGCAATTGTTGGCATTAAAACTGTTGTGTCATTTTCGTCTGGCAATTTTGTTTTTGTTTCCAGCAGAGCACAAGCAATAAAGGCTATGAGTAAAAATCTGAAATGTTTTATCAATTTTTACTGATAAAACGTTGTGTGTTTTGAAAGTGGTTTTCAAACGGCTTGTGCACAGCTCTACTATGAACACACAATATATGGGAAATTTTACTGCTTATTTTACTGCTTTTTTTTTGGGGAAATATCCGAAATTTTTCTGAATAAACTATGCCTGAATGTATTTTTTTTTACCTAATAAACTTGAGTACATATTTAGTGATACAGGAGTATTTCGTGGAAAGCAATTAGCATAATTTTCTTCTTCTTAAGGTGAAGATTGTAAAATTAATAATTTTACAATAAAAAAATTACAAGAAGGTCTATTCTTAGCAAAAAAACTAGAATCATTTTTCTTGAGTGCAGACCCTTCATCTGAAAAAAGCTTAAAATTCAAAAGGGACCTGCAAAATTGCTTATCACCATATTATACAATTCACAACGAGCTTGTAAGAGCAAGCAAGCAAAGCCAACTTAGATTTTTTTAAACGGACAGAAGGTGCACAAAATCTAGAAGAAAGTTCAAAAAGTTAAGGTAATATTGTTCAACTAAACAAACGTTCTCGTTTAATTGTACTGAGCAGCGATGACGAAGAACATTAATCAATTAAGTTTATATTAAATTAAATTAAATTTTTGTTTTGTTACATTTTTGTATTAGTATTTTTTTTTTTTTGTATATTTTTGTTTTGTTTCCTAATAAACATGAAGTTACTTTGACACTTAAATTTAAAAAAAAATCTTTTTAATAGCTTTTGGAAAATAACCCTCCTTTTTTTACTGGCTTCTAGTCTCATATAACACGGTTTCGCACAACACGGGACTTTGTAGGCACGTATCTACCGTGTTATAAGAGGGATACCTGTATTTTCAATACGAAGAACATACAAATATAAAAGTTTTTACAGTAGCACTTAACTATCAGTGTTTACACTACTAATATAAATCTATTGAAGATGTTACCGTAATAATTATTATGATTATTAAAGATCTCAATAGGTTCCGGGAATTAACGCCCAAATGAAATAAAGCCCACTGTTTGTGTTCATAAAAAATTAAATAAGGCTCACTTTGGGCTTTATTTCATTTTTAAAAATTTTCAAATTTTTCCGAAAAATTAAATAAAGGAAAAAAATGAAATAAGGCCCAATTTTGCGATAAATGCTGAAATGCGTTAGCTACGAAGCAGCTGTTGGACTTACTGGACGATTTAATATACAAATACTCTTCAGCAAGGGGATGGTTGTTCTGGCTGAGGGTTTTAATCCCTGCCCGGCCGAAGGCCGTCACGCAGAAAAACCCTGCATAGAGAAAGACTTTTCAGCAAAGAAATTGGTTTTGTTTTAATCCTTGCCCGGCCGAAGGTTGACGGTTTTAATCCCTGCCATACAAGACACTAAAAGACACCTGCCATACAAGACCTGGAATACAAGACCTTGCATGCAGAAGGACCCTGGAAAGAAGGAGACTTTTCAGCAAAGAAGATGGTTTTTTTGACTGAGAGTGTTAATCCCTGCCACGGTCGAAGGCCAACATGGAGAAGGACACTTTGCCTGCGCAGAAGGACCCTGGATAGAGGAAGACTTTTCAGCAAAGAAGATGGTTTTGTGGGCAAAGGGTTTTAATCAACAAAACCATTTCCTTGCTATAAAGCCACTCAGCCTACCATATCCTTGCTGGGAAGTCTTCTTCTATCCTTGGTCCTTCTGAGGGCCGGCCTTCGGCTGTGGCAGGTATTAAAACCCTCAGCCAAAAAACCATCTCCTTGCCGAAAACCTTCTTTTATCCTGGGTCCAACTATCTCCTTGCCGAAAAGTCTTCTTCTATCCTGGGTTCTTCTGCATGCTGGCCTTCGGCCGTGGCAGGGATTAAAACCCACAGCCAACAAAACCATCTCCTTGCCGAAAAGTCTTCTTTTATTATCCTGGGTCCTTCTGCATGAATTCGGCCTTGGCAGGAATAAAAACCCTCAGCCAACAAACCATCTCCTTGCCAAAAAGTCTTCTTCTATATTGGGTCCTTCTGCATGCCGGCCTTCGGCCGTGGCAGAGATTAAAACTCTCAGCCAACAAAACCATGTCCTTGCCGAAAAGCCTTCTTCTATCCCAGGTCCTTCTGCATGCCGGCCTTCGGCCGTGGCAGGAATTAAAACCCTCAGCCAACAAAACCATCTCCTTGCCGAGGAGTCCTCTTTTATCCTGGGTCCTTCTGCATGCCGGCCTTCGGACGTGGCAGGGATTAAATCCCTCAGCCAACAAAACCTTGCCTAAAAGTCCTCTTCTATCCTGGGTCCTTTTGCGTGCCGGCCTTTGGCCGTGGCAGGGATTAAAAGCTTCAATAAGTCCAACACTTACTCCATTGCACAAGTTATTTTGCAGCCAAAGTCTTTTTGCGTGAGCGGCCTTCGACCGTGGGAAGGAATTCAATCCAAAAAAGCTAACTGCAATTTCATTACTGCATTAAAGTTCAGTCGACGCCGTAATTTTGGGCGTTATTTTATTTTCAGAAGTTTTATAATTTTTACAAAAAAATTAAATAAAGCCCACAATAAAATGGATTTTCAGTTTTTTTGAAAAGGAAATAAAGCCCCAAAAAATTAAATAACACTGTGACGGCCACAATTCTTTACGAATTCTGGCGCACACAACAATCAATACAGTTTGCGTTTATATTTTTTTTTACATTGTGAATTGAATTATTTCTATTGAAACCACTTACCCACATGTACTTACTTTGTTATGTAAACCGAACTAAATTGACTTACTTACCATTGTAAAGCATACACACTATATTATAAGAGTAGATTAAGTAAGTGTACGCGAGAGAGAGAGATGACCGTAGTCGCTACGCGAGACTCGCCATGAAGAAAACACAACACAACAACAAGAAGAAGAAGAGTTGGTGGGTTGTCGAAAGCATGACAAGCGAACGAGCAGTCAGTCGGCTACGGGCACACATCGAGTACGGACAACACTAAGAAACGCGCTGTTACGCAACGAATCGCAGTCGGCTACGGGCACACGTCGGGTACGGACGGAACTAAGAAAAGCGCTGCTACGCGACGAATCGAAATCGACTTGCATACCGACGAACTAATACGAAATCGCAGAGAACTAAGACTAGCGAAGATTGTGAAACATTATTGAGGATCGGAAAATTCGCGCGTTTGTTTTCTTTTTCCCTTTTCTTTTCCGTCGCGTCCTTCGGTCTACAACAAATAATCGCACGGCCTCAGGATCGACGGTTTTGTAGATCTCACGGCCTCAGGGTCGGCAACCGCGCGTTTTTCTCAATCGGTTAACTCCCAACTCGGTAATTCATTCGTTAATTTTTCCCTCCACGCTAATTTCGACTAGTAACTCGTTTCTTTCATAGCTCGTAGAATAAGTTATACAATCTCTCGGCCTCAGGGTCGGTGATTACGCAAGCTCTCGGCCTCAGGGTCGGTGTTTGTAAGTTATATAGTCTCTCGGCCTCAGGGTCGGTGATTACGCAAGCTCTCGGCCTCAGGGTCGGTGTTTGTAAGTTATATAGTCTCTCGGCCTCAGGGTCGGTGATTACGCAAGCTCTCGGCCTCAGGGTCGGTGTTTGTAAGTTATACAATCTCTCGGCCTCAGGGTCGGTGATTACGCAAGCTCTCGGCCTCAGGGTCGGTGTTTGTAAGTTATACAATCTCTCGGCCTCAGGGTCGGTGATTACGCAAGCTCTCGGCCTCAGGGTCGGTGTTTGTACGTTATATAATCTCGCGGCCTCAGGGTCGGTGACTACGTAGTTTAACGGCCTCAGGGTCGGAATCTACACGATAGTTAGCGTCGCACGTCTGGGCTCGTCAGAGTAGTACTTAGTCTCTCCACTCTAATTTGATAAGCAATCGTTTCCCCTTTCCATACTCGAACATTACGCGCGTATCCGCCGCGCACACGCTCATCGCACTTACGCCCGCGACGCGCACACATTTACGCCCGCTACACGTATGGTCACCGTGCGCACGCCCACTGTATACACGTACACGCTTCTACTCGCCGCATACACACTTTCTACTTGAACGTCCGCTGTTCGCACACTTTCTTCGCGTACGTCCACTGTGCACGCGTTCACTGTACGCGCGCCCATTACGCTCGCACTCATCACGCGTACGCACGACGCACACAAACCTATTGCGCGCGCACTTATTACTCGTACGCTCGTTTCACACATACCCGCCGCGCACACGCTCACCGCGCTTACGCCCACGGTGTACGCACACACTTACGCTTGTTACGCGTCACGTCCGCCGCATACGGGCACACGCTTCTACTCACCGTATACGCACCCGCTGCACACACGCCGATTTTTCACGCATACGCTACGCATACGCTCGCTACGCTCGCACGCACGCTCGTACGCTCGCCGCCAGCCAACTGTTCCGCGCGTATTCATTATTCGTACGCTTGTTCTATTTACGCTCGTCACGTATACGCTGCTGCGCGCCCGCTTGCTGCGCACGTATTCTCGTTCGCTATACCCACGCTTACGCATTGCACGCTAAACGTGTGCATTCCATTGGACGACGGCATCGCTCTCTCTCGCCCGCCCACTGGGTTCGAAAACGATAATTGGAGAAAAGGAAATAAATACTTTGTTGAAAAAGGAAATAAATACTATATTTAAAAAAAAGGAAATAAATGTTATTTTGGAACTTAGGGCGTCTCAAAACAAATTTTGTTTCGTTAACCCCCGGTCACTCGCTGAGCCTACCCCGGCTATAGACCCGACCCAAAGGGTTCGTTACATGGCGCCCGAGCAGGGACCGCTCTAAGTTGAAAATACAGGAGAATTTGTTTCTTCGGTTTGCTGACATAAAGAGAAAATTGATTTTTACGTGAAACGCTTACAATTAGATACGTACACGATGGTCAAGGTATCGTGGGTCCACTACTTGCGTAAGGAAGATCTCCAGGGTTACGCCTCAGAATTCGGTTTGAGCCCAGAAGGCACGGTGGAAGAACTTCGGAAACGCCTTACTACTTTTATCGCTACCGAAAGCCACGATGAAATTACGGCAAGTCGCTTAGAAGATTTAGAGAGGAAACACCGCAGAAGTGTCTCACCAGGATCAGAAGCACTAGTAACCACATCGCCTCTCCAGTTACAAATCCCAGAACATGAACACCTGCTAGTTCATGTACCCTCGGCATCGACCAGTGCATTCTCACCGCAAATAAAGAAGACGACCTTAGAACCTGCACAAAACGTACAAGCTGGAACGAGTTATTCGCCCCGGGTGACGCAACAAAGCCATATGCAACCGTCACAGAGCCAATTCGCGCCATGTTTACAGTCGTCTTCGACGTACATCGTCCCATTAATAGACCGAGTACGTAAATGGGGAGTAAAATATAATGGCGAAGTTAACCCCTTGGCATTCATTGAGAGGATCGAAGAACTGATAGAATCCTACGCGTGCGATGCCAATCTGCTTCCCAGAGCGATGCCAGAGCTGCTTCAGGGTAGAGCTCTAGAGTGGTACCGGAGCAATAATCTCCGCTGGGCCAGGTGGAGTCAGTTCAAGAACGACTTTCTGAAGTTTTTTCTTCCTCCGAGGTACTTCGAGAAGCTTGAGGACAACGTTCGGCAAAGATACCAACAGACAAACGAACTATTTCGAGATTACGTGGTCGCACTTCAGGGACTCATGCGTCACACGGACCTGAGCCCAACTCAACAATTAGAAAGGGTGTATCGAAACAGTCACCGAGAAATCCAGCTTTACGTCAAACGCAGCGAGTTTACCACTCTTTTAGAACTCATTGACCTGGTCGGAGATTTTGAAAATCTAGTCGTCAACGATGAACCACGGCCGAGCCAATCACCAATCGATCCGAACGTGACACATAGACAAGTGGTCGAAACAAACATCAACGTTAGCGCCGCCTGCAGACGCTGCGGCCAAGAAGGCCATCGAAAAGCCGAATGCCGGAACCCGGTACTGTATCACTGCTGGGTTTGCGGACGCAGAAACACGCTCACTAAAGAATGCTGCCGAAAGCAACAGGGAAACGAGCAGAGTCCCCGCATGAATCGAGGCAATGCGGAGACGTCGAGCCGGAGCCCTCGAACCCACTAATGTCACTACGTCTCGCAGACCAACGCATAATGGCCACAGTCGCTCTTGATGACTGCCTCATGCATGCGACCATCGACACTGGAGCGAGCCGAAGTTTTATTAGCGATTATTTCGCACAAAAGCTCCAAAATTCCAACAATATCATTCCCGCCAGAGCGATAGTCAATATGGCAAACGGCCAAACCCAGATGGTCGACAGGGCGTTGGATGTCAACGTCTCCGTCGGTAACGAAACTCACCGCATGGCCATCCTCATTCTCCCGGAGGTCGTCGATGACCTCATCCTGGGGCTGGACTTCCTATCTGGAGTCGGGGCCGTCCTCGAATTCGCGGGGTTAATGGTAAGGTTACGCGCGCCGACTCAGGCTCAAGGGGACGTACGCGCGAATCTGTCTCAGATACTTAAGACTTCTACGGAGGAAGAGAAGATTCAGGAATTTCTACGGGTCGAACTACAACAGTGCGAAGCTGTGCAAGGCGTAACAAATGTCGCGGAGCACAAGATCGTGATGCGGGATGATAGGCCTATCAAACAGAGATATTACCCCCGTAACCCCGCTATGCAAAGGATCATTGATGACGAGGTGGACGACCTCATAGCTAAAGGATGTATCGAGCCATCGTCGAGTCCCTACAGCGCACCGATAGTCTTGGTCAAAAAGAAGACTGGCCAATGGCGCTTGTGTGTGGCCTACCGACAACTCAACGCTCAGTCAGTCCCGGACGCTTATCCACTCCCGCGGATCCAACACATCCTAGATAAATTGAGAAATGCCAAGTACATCAGCACTATCGACCTGAAAAACGGTTATTGGCAAATCCCAATGGAAGCTGGAAGTAAAGCCTACACATCATTTACGGTGCCTGGTCGCGGACTCTACCAGTGGACGGTGATGCCCTTCGGTTTACACTCGGCAGGTGCGACTTTCCAACGGGCCTTAGATCGAGTCATAAGTCACGACATGGAACCCTATGCCATCGCGTACCTCGATGACATCATCGTGATCGGATCCAGTCTCGAAGAACATATGACCAACTTGAGAGAGGTCTTGCGTCGACTCCGCGAAGCGAAGCTCCGGATTAACCAAGACAAGTGTAAGTTCTTCTGCAAAGAAATAAAGTATTTGGGCCACGTCGTGAGCGAACGCGGGATACATACCGATCCCGACAAAATCAGCGCTATCAGAGAACTCCAACCCCCAACGAACGTGCGGGAGCTACGTAGGTTCCTTGGTGTTGCGTCGTGGTACCGAAGATTCGTACCCGATTTCGCACCAGTCACGCATTCCCTCACTGCCTTGCTTCGGAAAGGCAAACACTTCAAATGGGCCTCCGAGCAACAACGAGCATTCGACGAGATCAAACGGCGTCTCACCGAAGCCCCCGTCCTCGCATGCCCTGACTTCCAACAAAGGTTCTTTCTTCAAACAGACGCTTGCGATTACGGTATCGGGGCGGTTTTGACCCAAAACCTGGACAGCGTTGAGCGTGTCATAGCATACGCCAGCAGGCACCTAAACCAGGCCGAGTCGAATTACACTGCCACAGAGAAGGAGTGCCTGGCCATTGTCTGGGCAGTACGCAAGATGCGTCAGTATGTGGAGGGTTACTCTTTCACCATTATTACTGACCACCTGTCCCTAAAATGGCTGAACTCCATCGACAACCCCTCTGGGCGGATCGCCCCTTGGGCTCTCGAGCTACAACAGTATCAGTATGATATTCAGTACCGGCGCGGCAAGCAGAACGTCGTGGCCGACGCCTTGTCTCGACAACCGGTGGAAGTTGCATGCGCAACGATAATTGAAGAGAACGAAGGAAACAAGTGCAACTGGTACGAAAGGAAGAAGAACGACGTCCTGGCCCAGCCCGAGAAATTTCCCGATTTCTGTGTGCAAAACGATCGCTTATATCGTCATATTCCAGGTAATGATACACCGTGGAAAATGTGCGTACCTAAATACTCCCGAAAACGTGTATTGGAAGAATGTCATGACGCGCCTACTGCGGGTCACCTCGGGATGAGAAAAACCATCGCTCGCGTAAATGACAGATACTATTGGCCTGGTATGCGTCGAGAAGTGAAGAGTTACATCAGGAATTGCCAAATCTGCCAACGCTACAAAGCCAGCCAAATGAAACCAGCGGGTAAAATGCTCACCAAATTGGTTGAGGGCCCGTGGGTTACAGTCTCCGCAGATTTTGTAGGCCCACTTCCGAGGACAAAACATGGAAACAACATGCTATTAGTATTCGTAGACAAGTTTTCGAAGTGGGTAGAAATGGTACCACTGCGCGCCGCCACGAGCGAACACCTGATCAAGGCGTTCCGAGATAGGATTTTGTCTCCTTTTGGTGTACCGAAGATCCTAATCTCGGACAACGGAGTCCAATTTACCAGTCGAAACTTCCGCAAATATCTCAAAGATATCGGGGTACAGCAACAGTGCACAGCGCCATACACGCCGCAGGAAAATCCTACTGAACGAACCAACCGAACGCTGAAGACAATGATAGCCCAATTTACCGGAGAACAACAGAATACGTGGGACGATCTGCTACCCGAATTGAGTCTTGCGATTAATTCTAGCGTGTCCGAGTCCACCGGATATAGCCCCGCTTACCTAGTCCAAGGCAGGGAACCACGTCTGCCACACGCTCTCTATGATCAGTTTACCTCGGGAACGGGCCGAGACGAAGAGAACGCTGATGAGCACGCTCAGAAACTGAAGAAAGTTTTTCTCATAGCTCGCCAAAATATGGAAAAGGCAACCGAAAAACAAACGAAGCATTATAACCTCCGGAGACCCACCATCGGCCAACAGGTACTACTGAGACAACACCCGCTATCGAAAGCAGCGGATAACTTTGCGGCGAAATGCTACGATGGACCGTACACGGTGAAATCTTTTGTGTCCCTAGTTATCGTGAAACTCAAGAAAAGAGAAGAAAAGCTCGAGCGGACGGCCCATGTTTCAGACCTAAAAGTATACCACTCCGAAGCGCAAGGCGACGATCTAGAAAACGGCGATATACCCAACGTGGAACCAGAAACGAACCCTACCTTATTAATAACTACATGCACACCCAATCAACCAATCCTGAGGGAAGCCGCAGTCTATAAAAGGGAGCGAACATCAGCAGCAACAGTCAGTAGTCACTTGAACGTCGCGGTGAACACAACGTTAAAAACGATGCAGGAAGAAAAGAAGAAATTCAACCGTACGCGCGCGCAGTTCCGTAGCCACTTAACGGAAGAACAAGAGCGTCGACCGAGGACGCGTTTACTGAGTCCAGAGTGGAGGGCGACCATCGACGATCCCCGAGCCAAGGTCCCTCGAGTGAGACTCCACCGAGCCAGTGCCATGGAGGTTAACCCCGACCCCGGAGACAACGCCGAAGCACCATCGACTTCCCGAGCGTCGTACTGCCAGGGTCCCCGAAACTTGCCCCGGACCAGGCGCGACGTACCACACGACGATGAAGATGAGCCCATCCCGACGATCGTCATCTCCGAGAGCGAGTCCGAGACGTCCGAGGACGTTAGAGGCCACGCAGATCCGGAAGACGAAGAGATGCCACCACCGTTGGAAGAGTTGGACGATGATGTGGACCCGAACATTGAAGAGGAATGTTTGCTGGTAGAGATGGAGTATGACCCCGTAGAAACTGGAGAGGAGGGCACACCCCTAGCGGACGAGGGTGACGAAAACGACGTGCCGACAGGGGAAGTGGAAGATACGAGCTGTGTAAGCGAAGTCGAAGTCGACGCCCCCACCAGTGAGGATTCCGATGTCGAGACGGAAGACGAAGGCCCCGCCTGCGCGACGATCCTGACGGAGTTACACAAGACCATGTGGCAGGGGCGTGGGAGCCTTAACTATTGTGTGGAGACGCGTACTGTTCTGACGGTGTTCGACCCGCAATACGCACCAGAACACGCCGGCTTCGGCGACCCAGTGGTGGAATTCCCTTTCTCCCCACGTAGAGAGGCCATAGAAGAACCGCGTCCGTCGACGTCCGCTCCGACTCCGACACCGACACAAGAGGAAGGTGACACTTCGCCATCGCCACTCCCATTTGCCCTCAACGAAGAAGAGCCGCGTCCGTTGACGATCACTTCGACCCCGACACCGACGCGAGAGGAAAACGACCCTCCGCCATCGCCACTCCCATTCGCCCTCGACGAGGAAGATCTACGCTTAGTCACGGAAATTGGAGAGATCTTAGGACAACGAGAGAACCAAGGGCCTTCAGAGATCATGCCCGGGGAGGAGACGAACAAAACCCTTCCCATAGACAACGATGACTCTGAAGAACCGCAGGCTATCCACGCCCAGACGTCTACCGCGCCAGATGAGGCGGCGCCCGATATCCCAGCGGAAGGTTTCAACACAGGCATCGCTTCCGCTTTCCGCCTCACTGCTTCCATGGGGCCGCCTCCGCCACCACCGAGCGACGAAGACTGGATGGGAAGCCTGCAGGAGGCAATGGACCTCATCACCGGAATGGAAGGAGCGAACCCTGCCGAGCTTGTCTATCCGGAAGATCAGCCGATGTTGCAACAAGCCATAGCAGAACTGAAGAACGAACATGTGCCAGGCCGTCGCCGTTATCAGAAACGAGTCATCGGCGGCAGAACGTACACGCTAAAGATGACACGCGGCGGCGCCATAACCTACCGTCTGCACCAGTGAGCGGAAAGAGGAGGACGCAGCGTGATGGCCAAACAAAGAGAATAAGTAATTTAAGTTTTTCATTATTTTTTTTTCCCCTTATTTTGCCTTAATATATACATAATGGAGCAATAACTAATTTAAAAACTAACGAACTTGAATTTAACAGAATGATAATTGATTAAATACTAAAATGAATTTAAACTATGAAAATTGTGTAAATTAATTTTAAGTTAAGTTCTTTCCATTTTCGTTAGCCTTCACTGCACTAAGAAACCTATCTTACCACCTTCATTAAAACGAAAGAGGGGAGGTAGTGTGACGGCCACAATTCTTTACGAATTCTGGCGCACACAACAATCAATACAGTTTGCGTTTATATTTTTTTTTACATTGTGAATTGAATTATTTCTATTGAAACCACTTACCCACATGTACTTACTTTGTTATGTAAACCGAACTAAATTGACTTACTTACCATTGTAAAGCATACACACTATATTATAAGAGTAGATTAAGTAAGTGTACGCGAGAGAGAGAGATGACCGTAGTCGCTACGCGAGACTCGCCATGAAGAAAACACAACACACCAACAAGAAGAAGAAGAGTTGGTGGGTTGTCGAAAGCATGACAAGCGAACGAGCAGTCAGTCGGCTACGGGCACACATCGAGTACGGACAACACTAAGAAACGCGCTGTTACGCAACGAATCGCAGTCGGCTACGGGCACACGTCGGGTACGGACGGAACTAAGAAAAGCGCTGCTACGCGACGAATCGAAATCGACTTGCATACCGACGAACTAATACGAAATCGCAGAGAACTAAGACTAGCGAAGATTGTGAAACATTATTGAGGATCGGAAAATTCGCGCGTTTGTTTTCTTTTTCCCTTTTCTTTTCCGTCGCGTCCTTCGGTCTACAACAAATAATCGCACGGCCTCAGGGTCGACGGTTTTGTAGATCTCACGGCCTCAGGGTCGGCAACCGCGCGTTTTTCTCAATCGGTTAACTCCCAACTCGGTAATTCATTCGTTAATTTTTCCCTCCACGCTAATTTCGACTAGTAACTCGTTTCTTTCATAGCTCGTAGAATAAGTTATACAATCTCTCGGCCTCAGGGTCGGTGATTACGTAAGCTCTCGGCCTCAGGGTCGGTGTTTGTAAGTTATATAGGCTCTCGGCCTCAGGGTCGGTGATTACGCAAGCTCTCGGCCTCAGGGTCGGTGTTTGTAAGTTATATAGTCTCTCGGCCTCAGAGTCGGTGATTACGCAAGCTCTCGGCCTCAGGGTCGGTGATTACGCAAGCTCTCGGCCTCAGGGTCGGTGTTTGTACGTTATATAATCTCGCGGCCTCAGGGTCGGTGACTACGTAGTTTAACGGCCTCAGGGTCGGAATCTACACGATAGTTAGCGTCGCACGTCTGGGCTCGTCAGAGTAGTACTTAGTCTCTCCACTCTAATTTGATAAGCAATCGTTTCCCCTTTCCATACTCGAACATTACGCGCGTATCCGCCGCGCACACGCTCATCCCACTTACGCCCGCGACGCGCACACATTTACGCCCGCTACACGTATGGTCACCGTGCGCACGCCCACTGTATACACGTACACGCTTCTACTCGCCGCATACGCACTTTCTACTTGAACGTCCGCTGTTCGCACACTTTCTTCGCGTACGTCCACTGTGCACGCGTTCACTGTACGCGCGCCCATTACGCTCGCACTCATCACGCGTACGCACGACGCACACAAACCTATTGCGCGCGCACTTATTACTCGTACGCTCGTTTCACACATACCCGCCGCGCACACGCTCACCGCGCTTACGCCCACGGTGTACGCACACACTTACGGTTGTTACGCATCACGTCCGCCGCATACGGGCACACGCTTCTACTCACCGTATACGCACCCGCTGCACACACGCCGATTTTTCACGCATACGCTCGCTACGCTCGCACACCTCGCACGCACGCTCGTACGCTCGCCGCCAGCCAACTGTTCCGCGCGTATTCATTATTCGTACGCTTGTTCTATTTACGCTCGTCACGTATACGCTGCTGCGCGCCCGCTTGCTGCGCACGTATTCTCGTTCGCTATACCCACGCTTACGCATTGCACGCTAAACGTGTGCATTCCATTGGACGACGGCATCGCTCTCTCTCGCCCGCCCACTGGGTTCGAAAACGATAATTGGAGAAAAGGAAATAAATACTTTGTTGAAAAAGGAAATAAATACTATATTTAAAAAAAAGGAAATAAATGTTATTTTGGAACTTAGGGCGTCTCAAAACAAATTTTGTTTCGTTAACCCCCGGTCACTCGCTGAGCCTACCCCGGCTATAGACCCGACCCAAAGGGTTCGTTACAACACCCAAATTTTACGATTCATCATATCATCATCAATCGAATCATCATATAAAAAAAGTGGGCTTTATTTCATTTGGGCGTTATTTCCCGGAGCCATCTCAATACATGACGATGAAGCCAAATGAACTGTTTAATGATTTCTTCCTCAAATATATAATTTTTCAAATAGTAAAAGAGGGTATTTTCACTACTCCTATAATGGTATAAATGTATACACATATAAAATTCCGGGTGTGAAACTGCGGATAATTTAAAATTACTATATGAATTTATTTTGTTTTTTGGCTAGAAATTTATTTGATCTTAAAATGAAATAAAACGTCGATAAAACGCTGATAAAGTAATCTTACGAACACCAAAACAAAAACTTATCAGTTTCCCGGAATGATTTCACCAAAGGACTGAATGTCGCAGTGGAATAAAAAATTATCAAAACATTGCAGAAAATTTCCCGGAAATATGTACATATATACGGACTTAAAGTATACAGGCAAATTGTTTTCCCTTCGCTTAAAAACGATAGAACGTCCTTTTTTTTACTATTCACACTGCAAAAAATCAAAACTGGTATTTTTAAAATTTTTCGCTATATTAAACCTAATTCATAAAACTTGGCTTAATTCATAATTCATAAAACTTACTTCATAGAACTTGGCAACGTTCAAAAAAATTTCCGAGCAACTGCTCGGGGTCCCAGGTTCTAAAATTAATATGCAAATAACTTGACTTCATAGCCCGAAAAAATAAAACACTACAGCAATTAATTATAATAATATAATATCAATACAATAGTACAATATAATACAATAATAATACAATACAATCAATACAACACAATCCAAAAAATCGCTTAAGTTCTGTGATACATAGAGGTTTCCATTTATATAAATTTGAGTTGGGCTTTTGATTTCCAGATTGTAAAAGGGTTGCTGCCCGTAAGTTGACCCATTCTGTTATTTTTTAAAGCAAACTTTCATAAAAAAATATCTGCCTCTGACACATTACTATCCAATTGAATTTTAATTCCTTCTTGACCCCTAAATTCGAAAACCTCTGGTTCAAAACTTCAATAATTTCATTCTACATAATTTTTAGAGTTAAGATTAGAGGTTTCCGAGTTGGGAATTGCTGGTGTCCGATTATCATCTTCAATAATTTGCAAGTCACATCATTAACGATTTACATTATTAACGATTCATCAGCAGTACTTTCCAGATTTGAATCAAAATATTCATTACCTGTGTCAGAAAATGATTCGGGTATGCTGCTTCCATCGCTAGCATTTAAAATTTCATTTATTTTCCAGAGTCGTAAATTTTTTGAGCTCATAGCTAAGGAAAATAAACAAAAAAATAAACAAAATTTGGTCATAATGGTTTTCATAATAAAAATTTAACTACTTACCTTTATAATAGTACCACTTAAAATTTCAATAATTTTTAACTCTATAAGCTCACATCAAAAACTGATATGTAACTTATGTATGTGCCCATAATTATGAAAGTGAATTAAGTCCACGTTTTTTGTGTTAGTGAAATTTATGCCTGAATCACGAAAAAATTACTCATAGCAAACTCGCTCTGTGCTGCAAGATTCAGCGGTCGAGCGACTGAAAAAACTGTAAGTGCTGGACCTTTCACGACTATGTGAAAGTTCGCAAATTATCAGTACCTTTCTTTAAGTACCTTTAAAGCATTCTGCATTTTCAGAGAAATATTTTTGTTCCTCGAAATGTAATTCTTTAAAGTTTCCAAAGCCCAGGGCTCTTGTTAGACCCAAGGAAAGAATCTTGTTTTGATATTGTGAATTGAAACCTGCAAACATGACTTCACCACATACAACACAAAACAAAAAATGGCTGAATTGTCGAATCATCTCGACAGTTAATTAAATCAAAAATTTATCACGCCCTCCGCTGAATTGCAAAGACTGTAAAGAACACGATCGATTTTCGTGTGCGCGTTCGATATTCACGCTGAGCGCTAATGATCATGCGCTTTTCATCGCCAGAAAGTGCGCAGACGGCTTACATCAAAGGTAAGCTTAACGCTATCCAATCAATTTGAAGAAATCCCTACGCACCAAACAAATCCATCGATCATGATCGCAAGAGTATCCAAAACAATACGCTAGTAGTGGCCGTAGTGATGCAAACATAGCCGCTTTACAGCAAAGAGTTGAGAATGAGCCTGGAACATCAACTCGTCGACGTTCGCAACAATTGGGCAGCACCAGAGGCACTTTACGCAACATTCTGCATAAAGATCAAGAATTAAAGCTGGCCGACCATTATTTGCCTCGAACGTTTGTGAATTGGCTGTTTGAAAAACTGAACGAAAACAACGCATTTTTTAACAAAATCATCATTAATGATGAGGCCTATTTTCAATTAGGCGGTTATATAAACAAACAAAATTGTCGTATATGGGGCTCACAAAATCCACAAAGAGTCTTCGAAAAACCATTACATCCAAAGAGAGTGACCGTATGGTGCAGTTTGTGGTCAGGCGGCATCATCGGCCCGTAGTGACCTTTGGGTTCAGCAAGAAGGCGCCACGAGCCACACAGCCGGCCGAACTATTCAGTTATAGTATGAGAAATTTCCCGGTCTCGTAATTTCTCGATTTGGCGATGTCAATTGGCCGCCTCGTTTTTGTGATTTAACGCCGCTGGATTATTTTCTCTGGGACCTTTTGAAAGACCAGGCTTACGTAAACAAACCATAAACAACTGACGCTTTGAAAGATGACATTCGGCGCTGCATTGACGAGATAAGCGAAGCTTTATTGCAAAATGTGGTTCAAAATTTTGTGAAAGGAGCAAACGTCTGCCGACGTGCTAGAGGTGGACATTTGGCCGACATCATAATAATTCCCACCATTATTAATTCCAACTTCTATTTTATTTTGGTATCATTGAAACTGAATTTGTCAAAAAAAGTGTGTTTTTAAGCCAATTTACTTCCTAACCTTAAATTTGCCAACCCTTTATTATAGATTCGCATATTCTATATAATATATACTTATAAATATACTTACATGCATACATATATACGAGGTCTGTTCAAAAAGTATTGCGAATTTTAAATTCCCGCGGGTTCCGTATATTCGATTTTCAATTTTTTTGTGGCGTTATGCCGCGTTTACCGTGATAGTGATAGTCATCGCACGAAAAATGGGCGTGACACGCCTACCATACTATATAATAAAGTGTTTGTTGGGAAAAGCGTAGTTGTAAATCAGTTAATAGATCAAAATTTACTATCTGTAAGTGATATGAAATCGGACGTCACCCACCCACTTTTTAACATCACTTCGACAGATAGGGGTGTAGGGTATATGAACTTAAGCCAGGCCAAAGGCCAAAGTTACTTGTTTTATCTTAAACCTTTATTACTTTACACACATTTAGTTATGGTTTGTGTTAGTTTAATATTGATTACTTGCATTCGCTTTGCTTTTCCTTTACTATGATTTCCTTTTGTTGATTTATTCTTTTTGTCGACTATGCTAACAAATTAGTATGTGTTTTACATACTAATGTTTTTAAAATTAATATTTTAACAAGCAAAACCCGAAAAACTTTGTTTTGCCCTAGACCACGGCTCGGCAACCTGCGGCTCGCGAGCCGCATGCGGCTCAGTAGAATCATACTTGTGGCTCTTGAATAGTACAAATTTTTAAACTGATTTTAAATTAACTTGTGTGATGAGCTAGAGACTTTAAACCATAGATTAGATCTGGATGACAATGCAAAACCAAGCATAAACTAACCACTCATGCCCAGTTTCAGGCAAGAAATGTAGGCCTTTCTAAAATGTGGCTACAATTTTTGTTCCATGTTTTTTAATATTACCAATCTGTGTGTACTCATACGTATTTGGTTGGCTCTTTGAAAAAATAATTTACCACATCCGGGGGAAAAATGGCTCTTAACTCCAGAAAGGTTGCCGACCCTTGCCCTAGACTTGCATAGACAAATGAGACAAATGTCCCGGGGTTGTAAAGGATCAATTAAGTTACAATTGATAGTTAGTTACTGAATGATTTTAACTATCGAATGGTTTTTTTCACTCATTAATTTATTCATTCGATCTATTTCTAAAAACTATCAAGCGATTTACTCTTTGAATGATTTTCGAATTAGAACGTGTGAAAATTAATAGCTTTTTGCTCGGGTTAGTTAGGGGTGAAAAAGTTTTACTCTGGTAAGTAAAAAGTTTGTTTCTAGCTGTGCCAATTCGTCGAATAAACATAATTTCAATTTCCAAAAAAAACCAATAAACATAAATCGTGCACAGCAGTGTAAAAGATTAAATAAACTGATATGTGAAAAACAGGTAACAATTTGCAGCTCCTACATTTAATTAATGTACAAAATTATTATTTTAATAGTTTTTAAAATTATTATTTAATTGGTTATATTAATTTATTTTTAACAACAATAAACTTTGATTTTGACTTTCAACCCTTGATTTTTCAGGGAAAATTAATGGTTGTCAAAATTTTGATGATGATTTTGATGAACTTACTAAACAATAACGACAACACGACCCAATTAATTAACAATCTTAAATCAATATTTAAGCCGACATAAACAGCTCACAACATTTTTTAACAACTGGTAAAATTCAACCAAGGGCAAAAATCGGTCACAACTTTCAGTAACGAAATTAATTCATTAATCACGAAACTAAATAATATACAAATTAGATAACTATGTAGGTACTGCCTGCAAAGAAACAATTCTAAAATCGAACGAAATTATAGCCTTTGTAGTAGGCAATTTTATTGTTATTGTTTGAAAATATCGTTTTGAAAAGATAATTGAAAATTACTTTGACGAGATCGGATCGTGTTTTAAAAGTTTGTAGAAAAATAAAGAGAAACTGAAAAACTAAAGAATATTGAAATATGAAAAATAAAAATCTATATTAAACCTTCAATACATTTAAAAATGGTTTAAGGAGCAATAGTATAAACAGATAATAGATTCCCCAGCAGGGTAAAGACATTCAATAAAGCTACAGCCATAGCCGAAGAAAGTAATGAAACCGACAATAACAGAATATTCAATTACAGAAACAGACAAAATTATGGACAAACATATAGTACGCAACCAAACAAATCCTACAATTTTACAGGAAACAATACACATTTTAGGAACAATAACAAATTCTCAGACGAGCACTACAATAATAATTATAACAACAATAACAGAAACAATAGCAATAATTACAATAATCATAACCGCCGTACAAGTAACAACTCAAACTACAGAAATAGCTAAAACCAAAATATACGTAATAACCTTACAAATTATAACAACAATACCAGATACAATAGATCTACGCGTGTAAATTATATACAAAAAGAACAAAAACGAAATAAACTCCAGTGCCTACTCGGGAAATGCAAACTGGGCAGTTTGGGGAAAACAAACAAGGTATTTATTTTAAATAATAAGAATTATGCTAGCAACCACATTAATATAAAGTCTGGTAATAAGGTACTAAATTTTTTAATAGACGCAGGTATGGACATATGTTACCTATACTAAAAAATAATTATCAGCGGCTAGGGTATCAACAAAAATTGTTGACAAAAACAACTAGTGCACTATATATAGATATATCTAATCTAAATATTAATACACTAGGAACAGCTAATATTAAGTTACATTTAGGCAATGGTATGATTACACACAAATTTCAAATTATAAACCATGATTTCTCAATACTGGTAGACGGCATTCTTGGTAGAGACTTCATATGCAAATACCAAGGAAAAATAGGCTACGAAACGTTACCTGTAACAAAAACATACAAGTAAGAGCGTTAACTTTGGCCTAGCCGAAGCTTATATACAATGCACCCGCATCTGTCGAAGTGAGTATACAAATTGCGCGGGTGACGTTCACTTTCATATCACTTACAAATAGTAAATTTTGATCTATTAACTCATTTAAAACAACGCTTTTTTCAACAAACAATTTATTATATAGTATGCTATACCAGTGGGCGTGTCATGCTAGTTTTTAGTGCGATGACTCTCACCAACACGGCAAACGCGGCAATGAAATTTCACCTTCAGATCCGGTGGAATTCGGATTGACTAGCTGAGAAATTCAAATTGGATGCATTAATATTTTTAATATTTACCTAAAAAGTAGGCGTGTTGTTTCAGTGTTCAGATTTTTCCCATTTTCGACCTAAGAGAGCTCTAAATGGTAGAGAATATTCCTGCTGAATTTCATGATGATGCTTCCAGTCGTTTTCCTGTAATCGTGGTGTTCGTCATCAGTGGGCAGACCACGCCCATTTTTGGAACTATATTTAAACCTGAGACGGTGGACTTGGAAATAAAATTTTAGCTTCAAATTCGCTCTACAATCTTACAAATTCAGGTATAAGCACGCGAAAATTTATATTTTCTATAAAAAGTAGGCGTGGCACTGGTCCGATTTTCTTCATTTTCAATACCAAACAGCCTATGAGAAAAAAAATATCGTCCCAAATTTTGTTCTCCCGTAATCGTGATTTCTACAGACAGACAAACGGACGGACGGACATGGCTATCCCGACTCAGGAAGTGATTCTGAGTCACGCCTCCTTTAATGCGTTACAAACGGAAGCATAAAGTGAATACACCCTCATCCCTTCGGGTGTAGGGTATAATAATGAAGAGTATAACGTTTTCCACCTTAAAACTGAATCACCCGTAATAACTATACCCCGAAGTGAAATTCTACACCCCAAATATATAAAAGTAGAAAAGGGCACTATAGTGTGCAAATATATCTGACAGTATTTACATAGTAAATTCCATAATACTCGCACAAGGTATCAAACATATAAGGATACTTAGTACTTCATATTTATACTTATACTTAGTACTAAGAAATATCCATAATCCAACCATTCCTTGAACTGAAGTCACTTTAAAATTACCACATACATATTTAACACAAAATGTAAAAATAATTCTAAGGACAGATGGGAAAAAGTAAAGAATACGTTACAAATAGATACCAAAGACCATACCAACAAATTCCCTTTGACAAGATTGGACGATGTATTAGACATAATTGGATTAACCACAATAGACATGACAAGTTCTTTCCACCAAAAATAACTAACAAAACCATCAAAACCATTAACAGCATATTCAACGAATACAATTTGAATTGAAAATATCCTCCTAATAGTTTCCAACGCATGTTGACGATAGCACTTTCCGGCCTAGATCCGGACGCATTTCTATATGTTGACGACATTATAGTATTCGGTTGTACGATATCACACCATAATCATAATCTAAAATTTTTGTACGACTGGACAAATACAACCTAGAACCAAACCCTGAAAAATGTAAATTTCTAATACCCGAAGTATTATATCTAGGACACCTTTTCACTGCAAACGGGGCAATCGAAACGAGCATTTAATTAATTAGATTTAGTATATAAAGACCTTTATAGTAAAATCAGATTCAGGTTCAAAACTACAAGCTAGCGTGTTTGAATTCTCTCGGAGAAACTCGGCATTAAAAAAGTGCCTCTTCTCAAAAACCAATTTGGCGATCAAATGTTAAAGATCGAAATAAATTAAGTGATTGTAAAACATATTAAATTAAAAGTAAAAAGTATTTTTTTTTAAATATGAAAAACTAGAAATAATTAATTTGTATGTATGTACCCTGTTGCGCTGTTCATTGCAACCTCCCGTCTTGCGGATCCAATGAACCTTGCATGACTTAATAATAATGATCGCGCACAGGATGGAAATAATTCATTCTTTTCTCAAAAGCGCGTAATTATAGGCTCGCCACTCTTATGAGCTGAATTAAAATTCGTGGAGCAACCAGTGCAGCCAAACTAACACCAAATGTCATATTGGCCTCTTCTGCGCATATTAAACATATTTTATAACTATCTCGTCTCAAAATTTGCCCCAGGAATATTCGAATTGCTCCCGCGGGAACGGATCAGAGGTCAGAACGAAATCTAGGCGCTATATTAAAGAATATTCAGGTTCATTTTATCTTTACTCAACACGTAAAAATTGTACAAGAAAAGCAGAATTCGTTTATTTTTTAAGTCCGAAAAGATAAGGTCCTGATCTGAACTGGGTCTGAAATCAGTCTTGATAAACATTTCAAAACTGAGCAAAGTATCTACTTATGCTCCGCCTCTGTATTTTTCGTGTTAAAGAAGAATAAATGGTACCAGTGATTAATAAAGTGTAATCATTGATTTGTAATAAAAGATCTGCTGAAAGCTGCTGATCTTGAGGCCAAATATAATTGAAGAGTTTTAGCTCCATTCCATTTGGAGAGCTGAAAGTCAAAGTGCTGTGCAGAAGTAAAGATTATGGCGTTAACAGTTGATCCCAACCAGAACAAATTTTAGTACCGCATTAAACCAGCGGCGGTCCGAAGGAAATTCTAGCACGAGCCCCTTTCAAATAGGATTTCTAAACTAACTTTTTTTAATTTAATCTGAATTAAATTTTTACGGCTTTTTACATTTACACTCTTATTCCAAGAGCTCCGATATCGTTCCGAAAATCGTCTTTTTGTTGCAAAATTATACATGTTGCAAAATTATAAATTTTAATGCGAACACGATTCAGTAATTGAAGATTAGTTATTAATGAAAGTGGTGTCAAATATTTAAAAGAATTTGTAAATTTTTCTAATTTTAAGATCATTAAAGTGTTCATCAGTTTGCATTACCAGGACGAAAGGACAATTCAGTCGCAGAATTTCTGCAAATTTAAACCCTTTCTTCTTCAACCTTTGAAGTTTGACTAAGTTTTGAATTATGACTTTTGTGGTTTACCACCAACTGCAATCAAACTGCCTTTGTAACGCCCCAAACTAAGGCAGACTGGCGAAAGTTACCGCCCCATTTCGACGATGTGCTCTCATCCTTCCTCACCTACTACCGCATGGTGCTGGGTGCGAATGGCCATTGATCCCGCGCTGGTGGTCTGGTCTTATCAGGAGCTATGATTTCCGTCGCCACCTGTCAAAAGTAAGCAAAAACGCATTTGTTTTTATTCATTGTCGGTCGGCTGTGTTCTGATCGTGATCACCATGACCAGTGGCGATTTTGCACTCCTCCAAAGCGTTTGTGGTCATCCAAGCATCCAAGTGTATTTATGCTTGTGAATGAATTGTGTTGGAGGCGTTGTCTAATTGCAGCCTTCTGTCATAGCAACGAAGAGCAAGAATTGCGAACTATGCAGGCTGGGAATTAAATTCGAATACATCCGATGAACGATACGGACAACAAGCCCTGTTGCAGTTAACCGGGTGGTCATGGAAGAGTAATATGCCATTGGCGCTGTGGAGGTTAATCGATCAAACATTCCTGGGCTTTGCATCTAATCCATTCTGCCCGAAAGCAGATGCAAAATGCTTAGTAATAAAAGATTGTTCTACTGAATACTGTTCAAAAGAGTTGATACAAGAATGTTCTTTTAAGGATAACTCGTCGGAGAGTGCAAAAATTATTGTAGTCATTCTACAATCGCAACCAGCAATTGCGATTGTGTTGTCAGGCAATTCAGCACAATTTATTCTCAGGCAATTCTACTAATTCTATAAGCCCATTGCCGGCGATTGCTTTAAAACGTAAGGAAAGTCGCATGCTGCTGACCGGGGTTACTAATATGAAGTCGATTTATTAGGTAATTTTATAAAAATTTAAAGTTTCTCCACTAAAAATTCGATGTTATGGAATCTGGCAACTATAACAGCTGACAAAATAAAATAAAAATATCAGTTTTAGAAATTTCGAATAATTTGGAAATCTCTGAAACAAAACCGACTGCAAACTATCAGAATTTAGTGCGATTTGTGCTACAACCTTTTTCAATTGTAGTTCAGAATTTTTCAATTGTAATTCAGAAATTTTCAATTGTAATTCAGATATTCCATTTTAAAATCAGAATTTTTCAATTATAATTCAGAATTTTTCAATTTAAATTCAGAATTTTTCAATTGTAATTCAGACATTCCATTTTAAATTCAGAAATTTTCATTTGTAATTCAGAAATTTTCAATTGAAATTCAGAATTTTTCATTTGTAAATCAGAATTTTTCAATTGTAATTCAGAATTTTTCATTTGTAAATCAGAATTTTTCAATTGCAATTCAGAACTTTTCAACTGTTTATATATGTTTATGTATGTATATAGAAAAAATTTAACTATACAGGGTTAAAAGAATGTTATATTTTTATGGGTGACTGGAAAATCCCAAGGACGCGTGGATTTTAAAAAAAGGCGGAATGAAGTGGAAAATTCTGTCCGAAACCGAGGTAGAACAGATGATCGGATCGGTGGAAAGCAACAGTAGTATCTCATTCACGGAGATTGCGGATCGCTTAAACTGCAATTCGGTAAAAACATTAAAGGTCTTTAAAGATCATTAAACCTATATTCCCTAAAAAAGGTGCACCTCGTACCTGTTCCCTTGAACAGTGCTGAAAATGAGGAATACGCATACGTGGCCAACCCAAACAGATATATTCAGGAAGGCAAACAAATTATTTGGATTGACGGGACCCATTTTAATTTGTTCTGCCGTCACAGTAGAGGCCGCTCCAAATTTGGACACCGTGCCTGTTCAAGTTCAATCAACCACTCTGGTGATCGAGCAAAAGTTTTGCGTCTGGGACCATATTCGCCAATGCTCAATCACATTGAGGTAATATGGTCAAAGATCAAGACTTTTGCAAAATCACATATAAATGTTCCACCCGCGGTTGATACAGGGTTGACCGACAGCGACTGGCGTATTTAGAAGCCCTTATTGACAATGCGATTTTGACAATTAAACTTGATTTTCACGATTTAAACTTGAGCCATTTTTATAAGGAAAGTAACTTATTATCTACTTCTTTCGACAATTCGAAGGGGACAAAGGTCAGCAGTGTCCGGTGAACTATTAAAAAACGACTGTTAGACTTTTTCCAGTCACCCAATAAAATATAACATTCTTCTACCCCTGTATAGTTAAATTTTTTCTACATACATACATACAACAGTTGAAACATTCTGAATTACAATTGAAAAATTCTGAATTACAATTGAAAAATTCTGATTTACAAATGAAAAATTCTGAATTTCAATTGAAAATTTCTGAATTACAAATGAAAATTTCTGAATTTAAAATGGAATGTCTGAATTACAATTGAAAAATTCTGAATTTAAATTGAAAAATTCTGAATTACAATTGAAAAATTCTGATTTTAAAATGGAATGTCTGAATTACAATTGAAAATTTCTGATTTACAATTGAAAAATTCTGAATTACAATTGAACATTTCTGAACTACAATTGAAAAAGGTGTAGTTTAACAGTTTATCTTCTTGTGTTTTGGTACGCAACAAATGGTACAACGAGACTGCGAACGCATACTCGTAGAACAAAACCTGGATTTATACATTCGTATTATTTAAATTACGATATCAGTTATCAAAAAGCGCAATTTGTTTTAAATACGATTTATTGACAAATATTTGAGAATATTTTATATGTAATTCGCGAAAAAGAATGCTATCGGGAGTTGGGCGTGATATGCGTCTTCGACAAGAAAGAGAAGGTAGAGGAAGAGGACAAGATAGAAGGTTTTCCAGGTATAGAAAAGTATATATATTCTGTTTCAGAATCACCTCCTGAGTCGATTTAGCCCTGTCCGTCAGTCTGTCTGTCTGTCTGTCCATCTGTCTGTGAAAATCACGAGTACAGGAGAACGAATAGAGGTATCGGCATAAACTTGGACCGAATATTCTTTGTTATCCTACGCTGTTTGGTATTGAAAATGGGAAAAATCAGACCAATGACACGCCTACTTTTTATAGCAAATATGCATTAATCCGTGCTTATAGCAATATCTAATTTGTAGAGCGAATTTTAACCTAAAATTTTATTCCCGAACCCACCATCTTAGACTAAAATATATTGCCACAAATGGGCGTGGTTCGCCAATATACCATTCCATATAATGAGGTGTGTTGTTGGAAAAAGCGGTGTTGTAAATGAATTAATAGATCAAAATTTACTTCCTGTAAATAAAAAGAAAGAAGGTGTCACCCGCCCACTTTATATCACTGCGACAAATGCGGGTGTAGGGTATATGAGCTTCGGCCAGGCCATAGATAATCCAGGTAAGAGATAAAGGCTTTAACGAGGGCGGTCCGATAAGTAGCCTCACCACCCGATGGTCGCCACGATCGCAAGAAAAATTTACTATCGTGTAGTACATTCTTGTAAACAGCTACTTTCTACATTTCAGCCGAATCGGACTCGTAGTTTTGTTTTGACCGCGTGTGGAAACGGGTGTGTCCGCGTATTTTAGATAAATGGAAAAAGAGCAATATCGGTCGGCGATTCGATTCTTGTTTTTGGAGGGGAAATCGCGCAGCGAAATCAAAGAGCGCTTGGCTGCTGTGTACAGTGACTCTTCTTCGATGGCGACCGTCAAAAATTGGTTTAACGCGTTTCAACGTGGTCGCACGTCGGTTTTTGATTAGCCACGCCTAGGTGCCCCGAAAACGGCTACCACGGAGGATAACGTAAAAAAAATTCACGATCTCCTATTGGCAGACCGCCGATTTAAGGTGCGCGAGATAGCTGAGACAGTAGGCATCTCAAAAGACCGCATGGGTCATATCCTGCATAAAATATTGGGCACGAGAAAGCTGTCGGCGCGATGGGTGCAGCGTTTGCTTACTTCGGTCGTTTCGTGACTCGTCTGCGTCGTTTCGTGACCGTCGATGAAACATGGATCCACTGGTACACACCAGAGACCAAGGAACAGTCGAAACAGTGGACTTCATCCGACGAACGTGCTCCGAAGAAGGTGAAGACTGTCCTATCGGCCGGAAAGGGTATGGCCACCGTTTTTTTTTATTCAAAAGGTGTGATCTACATCGACTACCTGGACAAGGGCAAAACGATCACAGGGTTCTACTATGCTGAATTATTGGGCTGATTCGACGCCGAATTGCAGAGAAAACGGCCCCATTTGGCAAATGGGGTGAATTCAAACGGTATGAAGTTCAACACTATAGTTTCAACGAATGTGTGTTTACATTCATCAAAAAGTTGCTTAATATATGCGAAAAATGTTCATACAAAAGAGACTGCTATGAATTTAACCAAACTCATTCTAACAATATTAAACATATAGTGTTCAAAACAAGCATTTATCATATTGATGCCAAATCAACTGTGTTTACGGTTGAATCGACCACGGAACAGCTTGTTTTTGGCTCAGTGGACTACTACTACTTTACAACAAGTTTGATATGCCAATAATTTCAATCGGTTTTATAAAGCCAAAGAAAACTTAAATTTTTAAAACTCATCTTTTCGTAATGTTCTACACCATTTCCAATTGTAAATGAGAATTTGTCAAATGTAATTGAGAAAAATACAAATGAAATTGTGATTTTCAAATTGTAATTGAGAAAAGAGCAATTGAAATTGAGATTTTCTAATTGTAATTGAGAAAAGAGCCATTGAAATTGAGATTTTCTAATTGTAATTGAGAAAAGAACAAATGAAATTGAGAAAAGAACAATTTAAATTGAGGAAAGAACAAATGAAATTGAGAACAGAACAAATGAAAATAATACTGCAGACGTTGCTCTACAACGCCTCCTGAAGTGCTTGATGGTATCCTCATTTTTCGTTAGGCGTAAGCTTTGACCTTACTCCAAATCGTTTCGACAGGATTCAACATGTGTATATACAGTAGCGGACATAAAAATCCGGACAGCTTAAAAATTTGATATTTTTCTTTTTATTTTTTTAATCTCCAAAAAATATTTTTTAAAAAAACCGTTTGGAAATGATAATTTACGTGCATTAGCTATCTAAAATAGATACTAATATGGAAATAATTTATAGGCTTTTCATTTGAAGTAGTAAAATGTTTGTTTTGTATTTTTTCCGTTTTTAATAACATTTAATATGTACTTTTATAATTTTTTTTGTATCGGCAGTAAAAAAATGAAATCGCATTGTAAAACAACTAAAACCTTAAATAATCTAAAATCCTAAACCTAATATTCGGTCGAGCCTCCTTTGTTTTTTATAACGGTTCTAATTCGTTCAGACATTGAGTCAACCAAGTTCTGTAGTGTGTGCGTTGTGATCCCGTTATAACAGACTTCCTCTAAGATACGATCAAATTCAGGTAATGCTCTGGGCTTCTTCTTCGTTGCCTGCACCTTTATGATATGCCACAAGTTCTAAAATGGGTTGAGATCAGGGCTATTTCCAGGCCATTCCATTGCCGAAATCCCGACTTTAGCCAAGTAATCTTCGACCTGAAAAAAAATAAACCGATTTGACCGTTAGAACTTTTTAAAATGTTTAGCCAGGTATTCAGGCATGCAAAAAATATTAGTACTTACCAGTTTCGCACGGTGACAATGCGCAGAGTCGTCCTTGAATATGACGTTGCTTACCTGCGAAAAGAGCTGTTTAATCGAAGGGATGAGGTTTTCTTCAAGTAAGCGCTGGTCCGTAACGGCGTTCACTTTACGATCTAGTAGGGCGGGCTGTCAAACACCATGATAGGAGGTCAAACACCATTCGGCTAGCTCCCTGCCTCACGGTACGTGTAACACACTCGTTGCTGTAACGCTCACCTGTCTTTCGCCTCACGTACGAAATTTTGTCGGACCCGCAGGGGTTAAATTTACACTCTTTAGAGAAGATCACATTTCTCCAATCCACCTGCGTTAAATTTTGATGTTCCTTAGCCCATTGTAAGCGCTTTAGACGCATTTTCTCTGTCAAAAGTGGCTTTTTGACAAGGAGACGCGCGCATAAACCAGCTTCGGTAAGTCTTCGGCGAACAGTTCTCGTGCTGATTTCGGTTCCATTACCTTGAATAAAGTCCTTTCTAATATCCTCAGCAGTTTGTAATCTGTTTCGTAGACTAATGCGTTTTAAAATGCGATCCTCCTTCGAATTGGTCTTCCGAACCGTTTCGGAGCCTGGTTTCCGCTGGAGAGAATCGATTCCTTCGTAGTTTTTCAAAAATTCTCTGATGGATGACTTGCTGAAGCCGACACTTCCACTAATTTCCCGCAAAGTTATTTTTTCTTTCCGCAATGCTAAAATCTGCAACTTGTCAGCAGCACTAATTTTCTTAAAATTCGGCATTTTTTATATAGCATAGCAATGTGCTATGGGAAAATTCGCGGTTGCTTTAAAAGTATTTTCGAAGGCATTAGCAGAGAATATTTGACGGTATTTTTAGGCCTATTCAAAAGAAAAGGAACGTTACTTCGCCTGCTAGCTACATAGTAAACAATTACGATAAAATTAAAGTGTAGAATTTTACAAATAAAATAGATTTATATTAAGAAAAATTTGGCTTTCTTTATTTTTTATATTTATATGCTTTATATATACATATATTGAACTGTACATACTTCAATCTGTAAAATCGCTTGTTTTGGAACGGATCAAATAATGTGTTAAAAGGAGAAGGAATCTGGCATAAGAACATTTAAGATTATAACAATGTTTAATAAAGTAATTTCTGGCTGCGCACTAAATTGGGCTGCAGACACGTTAGGTAGGCCCTCACGAACAGGGTTCAACCTCTGCTTCACTGATCGCAACTCCTTATTAAGCGTTTTAAAATAAATCTCCGGATTACTCTTAGCCAACAGCATGAATGTCAGCAAACGCATTTTTTTCATGTTTTGCTCATGATTGAGGCCCTGGGACATTACGAACTCCTTGTGATCCTCATAGAATTGTATATAAGATGGCAATTTACCCGACACAAAAATCGATTAGATCGTGTATTATGTGTCCTTCTAGGAAACACACTGGCTTAAATGCCAGCAATGGATTCAATAAAAATTTTTTGGGATCGGCCAAGGCAGTGACAACACATTTCATACCACCTTCGCCAGAAACACAAGCCGTTTTTGCAGTACATGTTTCTGGTAATTTAAACATTACTTTGGCGTAAAAGTCAAGATTTGTATCCTTAGTAACATCATGCAGAAGACGTTAAAGTTTATGCTTTTGTTCGCCGGACGGAGGACAATTGGAAAACTGGGCTTTAAGATGATCTACTCCGAAGAAGACTTCCAAAACTTGGTCGCATTGTTTGGCAACTTGCACAAGATGATAAAAACATGATAACGTTGAGGCGATGTGGTATCCAAATTATTGAATAAGCGCCGCAATCTAGAAGAAATAATATCAAAAGAGAGACCATAAGCTATAATATGATATGTTTTTACTTACGATTGCAGACAAACTTTTGCAAATGTAGCAAATTTTTGTACCGTGTTTTGACAATTATCATTTTCACCACATAAACAAAAGAGGTAAAATTTTTGCAGTCAATTTAAGCGGGTGCCATGGAGTAGGATGTCCCCCAAATTTTTTATTTTCAAAAGTTTATATGTATATAAAGGAACATATTTACTTTAGACAAGTGACTCCAATTTTTTTTTTTTAATTTTTTGTTGTTAGTGCTCCTTTTCCTGACCCCAACAAGCCAAAAAAAAAATGTCGCTCTCCCTTGGGGGCGGGGCTAGAGCCCCTTGAAATTTGAAAAAAAACCCTTAATATCTCTAAAACTGTAGAAGATATTTAGATGTTATTAGTACCGTTAGAAAGCTAATAAAAATGTCGTTAATTTATGTAAAATAACTTTTTATCGACATATTTTTAGTTTTATAAATAAACGCAACTTAAGGTTTTTAATACTATTTTTTTTGATAAAATAATTTTTTCCAAAGAAAAATGTGTAATTAAACCAAGGAAGTATACTAAAAATAAGATAACATATATTTTAAGCTTTCTGAGGAAATTTATTTCATACAAATCGGTGCAGTACTTACGGAGAAAACGCATTTTTAAACGTAAGTATAAACTACCAATTTAGAATTTTACTACTATACATATTTTTAATAATGCGAACGTACTGAGTTTGCACCGTTGGGTCTTTTAAGCTATGACGCCAGTTATCGTTTTTCTTGGTATTGTTGTTGTAAACTGGAAACAATATTCAATCTGCGATTTGTCGCGCGATTTTTCTTAAAAATTTTTCGCCTGCGGCGGTTAATTTACATTGGAAAATTTTAAATATTTCATTTATATTTGTTTCATACATAATGCTTAATAACCATACAAACAAATCGCAGATTGAATATTGTTTCCAGTTTACAACAACAATACCAAGAAAAACGATAACTGGCGTCATAGCTTAAAAGACCCAACGGTGCAAACTCAGTACGTTCGCATTATTAAAAATATGTATAGTAGTAAAATTCTAAATTGGTAGTTTATACTTACGTTTAAAAATGCGTTTTCTCCGTAAGTACTGCACCGATTTGTATGAAATAAATTTCCTCAGAAAGCTTAAAATATATGTTATCTTATTTTTAGTATACTTCCTTGGTTTAATTACACATTTTTCTTTGGAAAAAATTATTTTATCAAAAAAAATAGTATTAAAAACCTTAAGTTGCGTTTATTTATAAAACTAAAAATATGTCGATAAAAAGTTATTTTACATAAATTAACGACATTTTTATTAGCTTTCTAACGGTACTAATAACATCTAAATATCTTCTACAGTTTTAGAGATATTAAGGGTTTTTTTTCAAATTTCAAGGGGCTCTAGCCCCGCCCCCAAGGGAGAGCGACATTTTTTTTTTGGCTTGTTGGGGTCAGGAAAAGGAGCACTAACAACAAAAAATTAAAAAAAAAAAATTGGAGTCACTTGTCTAAAGTAAATATGTTCCTTTATATACATATAAACTTTTGAAAATAAAAAATTTGGGGGACATCCTACTCCATGGCACCCGCTTAAATTGACTGCAAAAATTTTACCTCTTTTGTTTATGTGGTGAAAATGATAATTGTCAAAACACGGTACAAAAATTTGCTACATTTGCAAAAGTTTGTCTGCAATCGTAAGTAAAAACATATCATATTATAGCTTATGGTCTCTCTTTTGATATTATTTCTTCTAGATTGCGGCGCTTATTCAATAATTTGGATACCACATCGCCTCAACGTTATCATGTTTTTATCATCTTGTGCAAGTTGCCAAACAATGCGACCAAGTTTTGGAAGTCTTCTTCGGAGTAGATCATCTTAAAGCCCAGTTTTCCAATTGTCCTCCGTCCGGCGAACAAAAGCATAAACTTTAACGTCTTCTGCATGATGTTACTAAGGATACAAATCTTGACTTTTACGCCAAAGTAATGTTTAAATTACCAGAAACATGTACTGCAAAAACGGCTTGTGTTTCTGGCGAAGGTGGTATGAAATGTGTTGTCACTGCCTTGGCCGATCCCAAAAAATTTTTATTGAATCCATTGCTGGCATTTAAGCCAGTGTGTTTCCTAGAAGGACACATAATACACGATCTAATCGATTTTTGTGTCGGGTAAATTGCCATCTTATATACAATTCTATGAGGATCACAAGGAGTTCGTAATGTCCCAGGGCCTCAATCATGAGCAAAACATGAAAAAAATGCGTTTGCTGACATTCATGCTGTTGGCTAAGAGTAATCCGGAGATTTATTTTAAAACGCTTAATAAGGAGTTGCGATCAGTGAAGCAGAGGTTGAACCCTGTTCGTGAGGGCCTACCTAACGTGTCTGCAGCCCAATTTAGTGCGCAGCCAGAAATTACTTTATTAAACATTGTTATAATCTTAAATGTTCTTATGCCAGATTCCTTCTCCTTTTAACACATTATTTGATCCGTTCCAAAACAAGCGATTTTACAGATTGAAGTATGTACAGTTCAATATATGTATATATAAAGCATATAAATATAAAAAATAAAGAAAGCCAAATTTTTCTTAATATAAATCTATTTTATTTGTAAAATTCTACACTTTAATTTTATCGTAATTGTTTACTATGTAGCTAGCAGGCGAAGTAACGTTCCTTTTCTTTTGAATAGGCCTAAAAATACCGTCAAATATTCTCTGCTAATGCCTTCGAAAATACTTTTAAAGCAACCGCGAATTTTCCCATAGCACATTGCTATGCTATATAAAAAATGCCGAATTTTAAGAAAATTAGTGCTGCTGACAAGTTGCAGATTTTAGCATTGCGGAAAGAAAAAATAACTTTGCGGGAAATTAGTGGAAGTGTCGGCTTCAGCAAGTCATCCATCAGAGAATTTTTGAAAAACTACGAAGGAATCGATTCTCTCCAGCGGAAACCAGGCTCCGAAACGGTTCGGAAGACCAATTCGAAGGAGGATCGCATTTTAAAACGCATTAGTCTACGAAACAGATTACAAACTGCTGAGGATATTAGAAAGGACTTTATTCAAGGTAATGGAACCGAAATCAGCACGAGAACTGTTCGCCGAAGACTTACCGAAGCTGGTTTATGCGCGCGTCTCCTTGTCAAAAAGCCACTTTTGACAGAGAAAATGCGTCTAAAGCGCTTACAATGGGCTAAGGAACATCAAAATTTAACGCAGGTGGATTGGAGAAATGTGATCTTCTCTAAAGAGTGTAAATTTAACCCCTGCGGGTCCGACAAAATTTCGTACGTGAGGCGAAAGACAGGTGAGCGTTACAGCAACGAGTGTGTTACACGTACCGTGAGGCAGGGAGCTAGCCGAATGGTGTTTGACCTCCTATCATGGTGTTTGACAGCCCGCCCTACTAGATCGTAAAGTGAACGCCGTTACGGACCAGCGCTTACTTGAAGAAAACCTCATCCCTTCGATTAAACAGCTCTTTTCGCAGGTAAGCAACGTCATATTCAAGGACGACTCTGCGCATTGTCACCGTGCGAAACTGGTAAGTACTAATATTTTTTGCATGCCTGAATACCTGGCTAAACATTTTAAAAAGTTCTAACGGTCAAATCGGTTTATTTTTTTTCAGGTCGAAGATTACTTGGCTAAAGTCGGGATTTCGGCAATGGAATGGCCTGGAAATAGCCCTGATCTCAACCCATTTTAGAACTTGTGGCATATCATAAAGGTGCAGGCAACGAAGAAGAAGCCCAGAGCATTACCTGAATTTGATCGTATCTTAGAGGAAGTCTGTTATAACGGGATCACAACGCACACACTACAGAACTTGGTTGACTCAATGTCTGAACGAATTAGAACCGTTATAAAAAACAAAGGAGGCTCGACCGAATATTAGGTTTAGGATTTTAGATTATTTAAGGTTTTAGTTGTTTTACAATGCGATTTCATTTTTTTACTGCCGATACAAAAAAAATTATAAAAGTACATATTAAATGTTATTAAAAACGGAAAAAATACAAAACAAACATTTTACTACTTCAAATGAAAAGCCTATAAATTATTTCCATATTAGTATCTATTTTAGATAGCTAATGCACGTAAATTATCATTTCCAAACGGTTTTTTTAAAAAATATTTTTTGGAGATTAAAAAAATAAAAAGAAAAATATCAAATTTTTAAGCTGTCCGGATTTTTATGTCCGCTACTGTATATACACATGTTGAATCCTGTCGAAACGATTTGGAGTAAGGTCAAAGCTTACGCCTAACGAAAAATGAGGATACCATCAAGCACTTCAGGAGGCGTTGTAGAGCAACGTCTGCAGTATTATTTTCATTTGTTCTGTTCTCAATTTCATTTGTTCTTTCCTCAATTTAAATTGTTCTTTTCTCAATTTCATTTGTTCTTTTCTCAATTACAATTAGAAAATCTCAATTTCAATGGCTCTTTTCTCAATTACAATTAGAAAATCTCAATTTCAATTGCTCTTTTCTCAATTACAATTTGAAAATCACAATTTCATTTGTATTTTTCTCAATTACATTTGACAAATTCTCATTTACAATTGGAAATGGTGTAGAACATTACGAAAAGATGAGTTTTAAAAATTTAAGTTTTCTTTGGCTTTATAAAACCGATTGAAATTATTGGCATATCAAACTTGTTGTAAAGTAGTAGTAGTCCACTGAGCCAAAAACAAGCTGTTCCGTGGTCGATTCAACCGTAAACACAGTTGATTTGGCATCAATATGATAAATGCTTGTTTTGAACACTATATGTTTAATATTGTTAGAATGAGTTTGGTTAAATTCATAGCAGTCTCTTTTGTATGAACATTTTTCGCATATATTAAGCAACTTTTTGATGAATGTAAACACACATTCGTTGAAACTATAGTGTTGAACTTCATACCGTTTGAATTCACCCCATTTGCCAAATGGGGCCGTTTTCTCTGCAATTCGGCGTCGAATCAGCCCAATAATTCAGCATAGTAGAACCCTGTGATCGTTTTGCCCTTGTCCAGGTAGTCGATGTAGATCACACCTTTTGAATAAAAAAAAACGGTGGCCATACCCTTTCCGGCCGATAGGACAGTCTTCACCTTCTTCGGAGCACGTTCGTCGGATGAAGTCCACTGTTTCGACTGTTCCTTGGTCTCTGGTGTGTACCAGTGGATCCATGTTTCATCGACGGTCACGAAACGACGCAGACGAGTCACGAAACGACCGAAGTAAGCAAACGCTGCACCCATCGCGCCGACAGCTTTCTCGTGCCCAATATTTTATGCAGGATATGACCCATGCGGTCTTTTGAGATGCCTACTGTCTCAGCTATCTCGCGCACCTTAAATCGGCGGTCTGCCAATAGGAGATCGTGAATTTTTTTTACGTTATCCTCCGTGGTAGCCGTTTTCGGGGCACCTAGGCGTGGCTAATCAAAAACCGACGTGCGACCACGTTGAAACGCGTTAAACCAATTTTTGACGGTCGCCATCGAAGAAGAGTCACTGTACACAGCAGCCAAGCGCTCTTTGATTTCGCTGCGCGATTTCCCCTCCAAAAACAAGAATCGAATCGCCGACCGATATTGCTCTTTTTCCATTTATCTAAAATACGCGGACACACCCGTTTCCACACGCGGTCAAAACAAAACTACGAGTCCGATTCGGCTGAAATGTAGAAAGTAGCTGTTTACAAGAATGTACTACACGATAGTAAATTTTTCTTGCGATCGTGGCGACCATCGGGTGGTGAGGCTACTTATCGGACCGCCCTCGTTAAAGCCTTTATCTCTTACCTGGATTATCTATGGCCTGGCCGAAGCTCATATACCCTACACCCGCATTTGTCGCAGTGATATAAAGTGGGCGGGTGACACCTTCTTTCTTTTTATTTACAGGAAGTAAATTTTGATCTATTAATTCATTTACAACACCGCTTTTTCCAACAACACACCTCATTATATGGAATGGTATATTGGCGAACCACGCCCATTTGTGGCAATATATTTTAGTCTAAGATGGTGGGTTCGGGAATAAAATTTTAGGTTAAAATTCGCTCTACAAATTAGATATTGCTATAAGCACGGATTAATGCATATTTGCTATAAAAAGTAGGCGTGTCATTGGTCTGATTTTTCCCATTTTCAATACCAAACAGCGTAGGATAACAAAGAATATTCGGTCCAAGTTTATGCCGATACCTCTATTCGTTCTCCTGTACTCGTGATTTTCACAGACAGATGGACAGACAGACAGACAGACTGACGGACAGGGCTAAATCGACTCAGGAGGTGATTCTGAAACAGAATATATATACTTTTCTATACCTGGAAAACCTTCTATCTTGTCCTCTTCCTCTACCTTCTCTTTCTTGTCGAAGACGCATATCACGCCCAACTCCCGATAGCATTCTTTTTCGCGAATTACATATAAAATATTCTCAAATATTTGTCAATAAATCGTATTTAAAACAAATTGCGCTTTTTGATAACTGATATCGTAATTTAAATAATACGAATGTATAAATCCAGGTTTTGTTCTACGAGTATGCGTTCGCAGTCTCGTTGTACCATTTGTTGCGTACCAAAACACAAGAAGATAAACTGTTAAACTACACCTTTTTCAATTGTAGTTCAGAAATGTTCAATTGTAATTCAGAATTTTTCAATTGTAAATCAGAAATTTTCAATTGTAATTCAGACATTCCATTTTAAAATCAGAATTTTTCAATTGTAATTCAGAATTTTTCAATTTAAATTCAGAATTTTTCAATTGTAATTCAGACATTCCATTTTAAATTCAGAAATTTTCATTTGTAATTCAGAAATTTTCAATTGAAATTCAGAATTTTTCATTTGTAAATCAGAATTTTTCAATTGTAATTCAGAATTTTTCAATTGTAATTCAGAATGTTTCAACTGTTGTATGTATGTATGTAGAAAAAATTTAACTATACAGGGGTAGAAGAATGTTATATTTTATTGGGTGACTGGAAAAAGTCTAACAGTCGTTTTTTAATAGTTCACCGGACACTGCTGACCTTTGTCCCCTTCGAATTGTCGAAAGAAGTAGATAATAAGTTACTTTCCTTATAAAAATGGCTCAAGTTTAAATCGTGAAAATCAAGTTTAATTGTCAAAATCGCATTGTCAATAAGGGCTTCTAAATACGCCAGTCGCTGTCGGTCAACCCTGTATCAACCGCGGGTGGAACATTTATATGTGATTTTGCAAAAGTCTTGATCTTTGACCATATTACCTCAATGTGATTGAGCATTGGCGAATATGGTCCCAGACGCAAAACTTTTGCTCGATCACCAGAGTGGTTGATTGAACTTGAACAGGCACGGTGTCCAAATTTGGAGCGGCCTCTACTGTGACGGCAGAACAAATTAAAATGGGTCCCGTCAATCCAAATAATTTGTTTGCCTTCCTGAATATATCTGTTTGGGTTGGCCACGTATGCGTATTCCTCATTTTCAGCACTGTTCAAGGGAACAGGTACGAGGTGCACCTTTTTTAGGGAATATAGGTTTAATGATCTTTAAAGACCTTTAATGTTTTTACCGAATTGCAGTTTAAGCGATCCGCAATCTCCGTGAATGAGATACTACTGTTGCTTTCCACCGATCCGATCATCTGTTCTACCTCGGTTTCGGACAGAATTTTCCACTTCATTCCGCCTTTTTTTAAAATCCACGCGTCCTTGGGATTTTCCAGTCACCCATAAAAATATAACATTCTTTTAACCCTGTATAGTTAAATTTTTTCTATATACATACATAAACATATATAAACAGTTGAAAAGTTCTGAATTGCAATTGAAAAATTCTGATTTACAAATGAAAAATTCTGAATTACAATTGAAAAATTCTGATTTACAAATGAAAAATTCTGAATTTCAATTGAAAATTTCTGAATTACAAATGAAAATTTCTGAATTTAAAATGGAATGTCTGAATTACAATTGAAAAATTCTGAATTTAAATTGAAAAATTCTGAATTATAATTGAAAAATTCTGATTTTAAAATGGAATATCTGAATTACAATTGAAAATTTCTGAATTACAATTGAAAAATTCTGAACTACAATTGAAAAAGGTTGTAGCACAAATCGCACTAAATTCTGATAGTTTGCAGTCGGTTTTGTTTCAGAGATTTCCAAATTATTCGAAAAAACCCTTAATATCTCTAAAACTGTAGAAGATATTTAGATGTTATTAGTACCGTTAGAAAGCTAATAAAAATGTCGTTAATTTATGTAAAATAACTTTTTATCGACATATTTTTAGTTTTATAAATAAACGCAACTTAAGGTTTTTAATACTATTTTTTTTGATAAAATAATTTTTTCCAAAGAAAAATGTGTAATTAAACCAAGGAAGTATACTAAAAATAAGATAACATATATTTTAAGCTTTCTGAGGAAATTTATTTCATACAAATCGGTGCAGTACTTACGGAGAAAACGCATTTTTAAACGTAAGTATAAACTACCAATTTAGAATTTTACTACTATACATATTTTTAATAATGCGAACGTACTGAGTTTGCACCGTTGGGTCTTTTAAGCTATGACGCCAGTTATCGTTTTTCTTGGTATTGTTGTTGTAAACTGGAAACAATATTCAATCTGCGATTTGTTTGTATGGTTATTAAGCATTATGTATGAAACAAATATAAATGAAATATTTAAAATTTTCCAATGTAAATTAACCGCCGCAGGCGAAAAATTTTTAAGAAAAATCGCGCGATTTTTCTTAAAAATTTTTCAATTTCATATTAGCGCCGCAGTCGAAAAATTTTGAAGAAA